>HG738140.1:3215630-3659263 GCA_000499405.2 Onchocerca volvulus
AAATATATTACTTCTCAATTAAAAAAAAAAAAAAAAAAAACGAAAAATGTTGTAGTTTTTTCTCTGCCTTTCTTTTCGACATCCTTGTCCATTCCTTGAAAACCAATGATATTATCATGCAGTCATCTAATCAGTTATAATCATTCCCTCTTGAATTTATTAAGCAAATATTAGTTATTATTTCACGAGATTAAGAAAGAATTTTCAAGCAATTCACGGCATCATTTATTTATAAAATGTCAACCATATTTCCATAATTTCATCTGTTTAAAAGAAAAAAATGATACGAAATTTGTTTGTTTGACAATTTTTAATTTCATTATTCCTTTCGATTTTTTCTTTTTTCAATTTTTTTATTTCTTTATTATGTGAAGAAAAAATTTCATGTTATATTTCGAAATTATATAAGCCCATTATTACGCTGATTTATAATTTTAATCATAATTTTGAAAGAAAAAAATGTACACAACATAATTCTTTTTTCTGTTCACATAGACCAATTGTTTTATTATTTTTCTTCAATTATTTTATTATTTTTGTTGTTATTTTTTATTAATCATTGTTGATTTTGGTTTCCTAATCATTTTTATTTATTTTTTGCTGTATTAGAATTCAATCGCTTATCTATTTTAATTTTAATGGGTTTGAATAGCAAACTTGTCGGGTCTATTTAGAATAAAGATTCAATTTACTAAATTTGAAATAATAGTTCTCACATTGCAAAATGTAATTGGAAACCTTCAATTTGAAATAAAATTGCATGAGTAGCAAATCAAACAAATTTTCACTATCCGCTTAAGAATAAATGTATTCTGAATAACTTTTCTATTTTTAACAGTGTCTTACTAAAAAATTTAATTGCTATTGTTTAATTTTTATCTCAGTGATTATATTTTTTCATCGATTATTATCGATCGTGATATATTTAACTAAAAATTTCTAACTCTTTTTAATTTTTAATTAATTCGCAAAACTTTGATTAGACTTTTTGCTTTTTCCTTAAGAAAACAATTCTTTTTAGACAAGGCAAAAAAATATGATAAAATGGAAATGATTTTTCAAATGTCTAACAAGTAGAAATAAATAAAATATGCATCGCAATCAAATCAATGTAATATGTAATTAAGGGAAATTGTCATAACCTATATATAATTAAGTTATTAATATATAATTATATATTAAATTAATATTGACATAATATTTAATTAGGTTAATATTGTCATAACCTATATATAATAAAATATATAATTAAGTTATTAATGTATAATTATGTATTTAATTAATACTGACATAACATTTAATAATAATGTAAGTTAATATTGTCATAATCTATATATAACAAAGTTAGTATTGTCGTAACTTTAAGTTATCATAAAGTATATATAATTAAGTCGATGTTGTCACAATCTATATGTAGTTAAGTTAATATTATTGTAATCTATATAAGTAATTAAGTTAATATTGTTATTACCTATATATGTAATTAAGTTAATACTGTTATAATCTACGGTTCAATTTTTTTATTTGTTCGTAATAGCTTCAAAATTGAATGTTATTACAACTTAGCATTTCTGTAAGTTTTATGATACCATGAAAAATAGAAGAATCAAAATTTTAAATTGTAAAAATTTGAATGTTCACCTTGAATATTGCTCAGTGAGAATGCAAATATTTTCCGAAAATGCTTAGAAATGTAGTAGAAATAAAAAATAATCCTTAGAATGTTCTTAGAATATTCACGAAGATTTAGCATTAACTTCTACTATTCAAAAAATTTTACAATTTTTCTGCGTGAGACATAAGAATAAAAAGCAAAAAACCTTTATAACATTTTTATCATAAACGAGAGCAATCGGGGACACGAGTTTACACTAAAATAAATTTTCATGGATAATAACACACAGCAAAGTTAAAGCATTATGCTTCGCTTTTTCGGATCTACTATAATCCTCATTCTCGTATGTATTTTTATGACTATTCTTTGGATCACGAACAACAATCATAGTAGAAGCAATTCAAAAATCTTGAAAAGACCGTAGAAAAAAACAACGAACACTCAAGAACAAAACTGAATATTGTTACAAAATTATCTGCATGGTTTTGAAAGAAAGAGCTATATAACGATCAATGAACAGATTAAAGTAGTATTTGGAACAAATAATCAATCCAGACGAAGAAACGACTAGTATTCATGTTTCAAATACTAAATTAAAGGAGCAAGAAATGATATAGTAAGACAAAAATCGATAATTGCGAAGTAATAAATCAATGAAATTTTCATAATATAATACCCTCTAAGGGTTGATATTATAGCAAGCATATAATCAGCAATACTGGACCTGAATAGGTCAAACAACTTTGCTTTTTTTGCAACAAAGATCATTGAGATAGCGAATATTTATTAACCTATAACACTGCAGATCGGCGAAGTTCACACTTACATACTACTTTTAGGCAAGCTAAAAGTCGCATACAGTTGTGAAGAAAAAGGAAACATTGTTTGCATTGCAAGAATATCGCAACTCAGTCTTCTGTGATATGTTTCATAGATGTGAAAATAAATCTCAATGTGCCAGCAGAATGAACACATAGCAAATGAAAAGGATTCTGCTTTTGTACCGAAAGGTGAAGTAATGAGTCCGAACATTTCAAAAACTATGACAGATGCGATGGCGTTTTTCTGACATAGATTTCGCAACTCTCTTCCAGAGAATTTGATAAATCCAAAGATTAATCGAACAGAAAATGAGAAACTAATCATAGGAGGTAGAAAAAATGTATAGCCTTACTTTAGTTAGACAGATTTAATTAGATGATTGCGGGAAGATTGAAAATATTCAAATTAAAAAAAAAAGTTAGAAAATTGAAGTCAGAAGTTTCCTTGTTTCAAATGAAGCTGAGATGCATGACGGCCAAAAGTGGGGTAAAAGGCTTTCCGATTCTAAAAAGAGTTGGAAACGATGATAATCAAGCATTAAAGCAATTCAAAAAACATAAATATGATGGATGATCTCAAACTGCTTGGTCGTGGAAAGAATCGAAGAAGGCTTTAAAAATTATCGCGATTCATTATGTTTTCGTCAATTCAAAAAAAAGTGATATGAAGATTAAAAAATGATGCATTATCGTTTTAACAAATAAGACGAAACAATCCAAAACAGCTGAAATAATCGGAATTTTCCTAGAGATGGATCACTAATGCGTTATTCACTCAAATTAATTCTGAAGTTATTTCATACCATAAAATCATATCCAAACTTCGAAATGTATAGATAACTCATTTTATATAGAAATTGGAAAAGTCTGAATAACTTCTATATTACAAACTTATAATGCGGTCAGAAATACGTTTTCAAATTATCAAAAATATAATTAATCAAGCATAGACATGTGAAAAATGTTTTGGCAACTGCCACTTTTACATCTGTTAAAAAAAATTAAATTATTCGAATAAATAATATGACTACCAGATTTGATATAAATTGAACTGAATCCAACACTAATTGAATCAAAGAAGAAAAAAAAGAAAATATTTTCAATCACTACTTTTTAATTCCTTTTTTTAAATATTAGTGAAAGAAAATATTTTTTGAAATAGCAAATATGAGTCATTAAAAACTTGGCAATTTAAGCTTAACAAAATTTAGCTTGTATATCGTTATCAGATTTATTCCATTTATATTTCTCGTTGTTTTTCTTCTTTAAAGTTTATTCAGCTGATGATACTGTTGGATTGTTGAAACTGTCTAAATGATTTTTGCAATTTTTTTTTTTCAAACATTCCTTCTTGCACATCCTTCGAAACTTATCTGAAAAATGTAAATTATATTTTCAAAATTATTGCATATTAGTAAAATCTCATCCATTCAATATGTTCATATAAAGTTGTTTTTTTTTTTTTTTTTTCAAATCTTAGAAGGACAAGAAATTCAGGATAAAAATTTTTATCAACAACTGAATAGTAATTTAATTGATTTTGTTTTTAAATGGTAAAAATATTCATGATATTATTAAGATTCTCTATAATATGAAGCGATTTATCTTGAAAGAATTTGTTCATAATTAATAATGCAAAATAATGTAATGCAAGTAATACTTTGCTAAAATCTGCTCTTTTCGATATCACATGAATAGAACAAAAGTTCATTGAATGCAATCTTCTATTCCACGCTTTCTTCATTTTCTTGTTTTAGTTACAAATTCTTCGGCCAGAAAATAGAAAACTTAATTTAAACAAATTCGATTACAAGAATAAACTTTTAATACTTGAAGAATAATAAGCCGTAGCTGATGCACGACAATCAAAATCCGAGTAATTTTGATACATTAAAATACGACTTGTTTTTTAAATATTATCCATATCTCAAGAAAAATTGCTATCGTTGATATGATAATTACAACAACGAGAACGATGTTTAATATGACATTACGTGCCACCTGATTTGTTTCCTTACATATATCCATACTCATAATAAACCTGAAAAATTTATAATTCATTGCTTCAGAAAAAAGAATAAAATATATAGTGAATAAAATCTAGTGTATTGCGTTGGAAATTTAAAATGAATAAAGTTTGCATAGCTTTTAAAGAAAAGCAAGATTTATGAAAGATTCTTACTTATAAAAGAGGATAAAAAAGAATTTAATTTGTAAATGAGAGGAGCAAAAAGATTCGTAAGTATCATAATCAAAATAAACACAACTTCTAAAAGTTAATTAAACTTTTAGCACCTAGAAAAACGACTTTGACACCTCACTAATAAGCCTTAATGCTAATTCTTTCCAGGCAATTGTATTAATATGATTGGAGATTGAAAATGTTTTATGGTAAAGCTTCAGAATTATCCATCAACTAAGTTTGAATTTACTCACTAAATAGCGTATGAAACCACTAATAAAACTAAAAAGATGACACTGTGCAGATGCACAAATGATTTCTACAAGAGAATTATAAAATTTCCACAACTTGTTAAAAACAGAATTTTTTTCCAAAAAGCAAATGTGAGAAATGACTACATTTTAAGATTATTACGATCATTTCTTGAAGCATCGGAAAAAGTAAATAATTTCATCGTTGATTGCATTTCTTTTCTAGCAATGACACACATTGGCAATAATAATTTCATTTTTTTTTGATATGGCTTACAAATTGATCTAAGGAAGGATAAAAAAATAATTAATTTATATATTATTAACCTCCTCTTTTTATATTTGTCCTATTTTTTTGCTGAATTTTTATGCTCATTTTAGATACTTTCTTTGCTAAATATGTCCAAGAATTTTCGAAAAAAAATATCTTCTGAAATTTTTCTTTCTGTAGATCATAACGAAAATTAGAAACTAAACAGATGAGGTGGAAATTTGTTCGAAAATGGACTGAGAAAATGTATTTACGTCAAAGTAGCTTTATACTAATAAGCAACTACAATCACTGTTAACAAATTAAATTACATAAATTTTCGATGCAATAACGTTAATCGAATTTATCATCAAATATTTCAATCAAGCAATTAGCTGGAATTTGCTAAGAAAATTATGGAGAGAATATAATTAATATTCTAAAAATGAAAAATGATAGAAAACCAGAAGTAAATATAAATCATATATTTAATCAAAAAAAAAAAGAATGATACGTTAAATTATTACAATTTAGTAAATAAAAGTGAAGTCTTATCAAAATTCATTTAGAATAATAAACTAATTAAATATTATCTGGATCCTGT
Source organism: Onchocerca volvulus (assembly GCA_000499405.2). Lineage (NCBI taxonomy): Eukaryota > Metazoa > Nematoda > Chromadorea > Rhabditida > Onchocercidae > Onchocerca > Onchocerca volvulus. Next base: position 3,221,354 of record HG738140.1, read on the forward strand.
CAGGCTTCATGTGGCCGATCAGCTTGTCGATGGGAGCCAATCACGCTTCACGTGTCTGGCCCCAGGTAGTATATAAATAAAAATGTCAATTTTTGTTTGTAAAAAATTTACACCTCCGAAAGTTCTTAAAAACGCGCCTTATTTGATTATGCATTTAGCCGATGAAATAATGAATAATAATTAATTAATCCTTGTCGCATAAATTGCTAATTAAGGCGATATTTTTACATTTTATTGAAATGAACGAAATTAATAAAAGTTTACTTTGAAATGATTATTACTGTATTACCACATGGTCTAATTATAAACTAATTGATTTTTTTTTATCATTATTATATGCTTATTACTAGCTTTTTTTCCTTTTCTTCATCATTCCATTTGCGTTTCTCTGAACAAAAAAAGAAAAAAAAAAGAAAAATTCGGTAATTATCAATGTCATGAAATGATAAAATTCATTGTCCAAATTAGAATTCTAATTTATGAATTATTTTATATATTATACCTGAAGAATTTCATATATTTTATTGATTTCATATTTTGTTACAAACTTTTCCATTGGTTCCATTAATCGATTCATAATTAAAGGAAATTAAAAATCAACATAGTAAATTGATTTGCAGTATGCTTTTTATTCACTATGTGATATTTGGGAAACAATCTTTTCTTCTGATCGAAAATGATCAGGAAATATGAGAAATGAAGAGAAGCGATATAAAGTTGTATAATATGGTTGTGAGGATGCGATTTCGCGATATGTCGTCCATCGGTAAATAATATTTTAGCGATAAGGTCAAAAGGCCATTTGTGTCCATCCCGTAAACAATTCTTATCGCTTATACTAGGATTTGAAAATGAAATTCCAATTATATCGTCATTTCAAATTGAACCAGTTCGTCAAATAACTTTTAATTTGAATTAATAAAATTTTTTCGTGTTTTTATTTAGTAAAAACATTTTTTATTTAGTTAAAAAAGTATGAATAATTTTTTTTTTTTTTTGGAAAAATTGAATCAATAAAAAAATATAAATTGATTCAAGTACTATTCATTTTTCAAAATTTCATTGCTTGAAATTTTTAGCCAAAAAATAATCTGAATTCATTCCAATCTATATTCATAAATAGTTATTTGGTTATCTGCGACGAAAAGGGAAAGTTTCAATTTTTTAATGCCAAATAAATTAGTCTTAATTAAATCATTTCTTTTCGAGAAATTTACTTGCAAAATTAGTATATGATAAGCGTTTTTTTTTCTTTTTTTATAGTTTTGTTAATTTATATATCGCAAAAATTGCGAAAAAAAAAAAAAAAAAAGAAAAGAAATGATTACTTATTGAAATCTATTAATTGTAATGTATTTATCTCATACAATACTTTAATGTATAAGCATAGAAAGGATTCAATTCTAAAATTTATCATTATCATAATCATTTTCATTATTTCCTCTTTTCCCCATTTATTTCGGCGAATAAGAGATGAACAGATAAATCGATTGAAACTATTTGATTGAGAAGTACTCTTCTCTATTAATCCTTCTCCTCTGACCACTTCTTCCAATTCATCTGGTCATCCTTTGGGTTGATTTACCCTTCTCCTCTAATCTGTTGTTCCAATTCAACTGGTCATCGTTTGGGTTGTTTATCCTTCTCCTCTGATCTCCTCTTCCATTTCATCTGGTCATCTTCTGGATTGTTTTCTTTCTTCTTTTTTTTTTTTCTTTTTAGATGATTTTATGATGCATCCAAATGGTAAGCAATTTTTTGGAGATTATAAACTTAGCACATGTGTTACTAATATTATTTATTAATTGTTATAAAGCAAAAAAAGGGCAGAAAAAGCAAAAATTTCGAGAAATTATTTTTAGAAAAATTGAATTTTACAGAAATTTTTGAATGAAAATCACATAAAAATAAAAATTCGCAAAAATTTCAAAAAATCCAATATATTTCTCTCCAGAACTTGAGGAGCAGTATTTTCCGGTTCGACCAATCATAAGTCGACACTTTGAGTTCAAGTAAGTTGACCCTAAGGGGAGGAGCCCCAGGAGGCTTTAAAAGGCCAGGACTTCGAAGCCAAGCACTTTATTCGAAGCAGGCCATTTAGGACCATTGTTTTTTTCTGTGTAGTATTCATTTAATCTTAACCCCGCGAAATTCCAGATAATACCGTATAAACCGAACAAAAGCTACTGTTGACAACGTCAAAAATCAATCTCTAAACAACAAAACACATCAAACAAGAGAATCCTTTTCCAGATTTGCAAAAAAATACTTTAATTTTATATTTAATTCGAAAATAAGGACCTAATTTTTGGTAATAGCAATTGATAAGCCTAAAAAGTCGATCAATTTGATAAAATATTTAATTTAACGATTTTTTAGTTGTTATCATTGCTAGACATTGCATTAAAGCTGATCATCTTGCTTCATCTAATATAATTCTATTTTAATTTAGATATTTATTTGCCATAAAATTAAAAAAAAAAAAAAAAATCCTATTTTCTCTTCTTCTCACAATTTTGCGAAAAGAAATATACTTATGTCGTAATTACTGTTAAAACAAAAAATATTCCAATTTTCAGTACTTTAAAATGTTTGTTTTAAACATAAGCATATATACACAATACATGTATGATTTTAATTTATGCTAACTTTTTTTAAATTTTTAATATCATTACCAACAAATGGCACATTTGTCTGGATTGGTTCGTTTGAGTTTGTTGCTTGCAACTTTTCTACCAACTTTTCTATCCCAATTTAATGAAAATCACATCGATTCGCAATTTGATGGTACAAACATCGATATGGGATGTATGTTCCTTTAGATTTTCTTATTATTTTTTTTTAATTTCGCAATAAATTTTGAGTGATTAAACTTTCTAAATTTGATATCACCAATTAATTTTGATTAATGTGATCATATTAATATATCATATCTAAATTGGATATTACCAATTAATTTTGATGAATTTGATCATATTATAATATCATATATTATTATTAAACAATTAATTAATTGCATTTCAGTATGTCGACGGGAATGTTTGGAACTTAATCAAAATGCTATTATACGAATACATGAAAAGGATAATTCAATATTAGCAGGACTTTGTTATAATGCGACGAAACTTCGGTCAGATTATTTTTCATCGTATCATCTTCATTTAACTGATGAAGCGAAATCAATTATTATTTCGTATATTTGTGATCGTGAAACAGGTAAATGGAAATATGATGGAAAGGTATGTCCAATCAAACGAATAATTTTTAGGTTGTAACATGATAGCGTTAATATTTATTCAAAAATTTAGGATAGAAAAATATTAAATACATTAAAATTTAAAATTACCACAAAACCAAAAATGCAGTGAAGAATAAAATAATATTATTTAAAAAAAAAAAAAAAAAAACAAATACATTGGAATTTGAAATAACATAACTACTGAGATTAAAATATTTTCTTTTGCTATGATTCAATGCTAATAGTATCATAAGAACCATATAATGTTAATCATAATAATAATAATGGAATATTTAATTTTATCACTTATATAAATAATGATTTTAATATCTAAAAAAATTTCATTCCTTCTTTTAATTAGCAAAATTTCAATTTTGTTTTCTTTTTTCATAATCTATTCTTTCGCCAAATTTTTCGTTCATTTTCCAAAAAAAAAAAAAAACAAATTTGTTGTTAACGATTATGAGTGCGAGCGAGTAAAATTTCGCAAAAATATAATTAAATATTAATTTATTCAAAATCAAACCATTTGCGGTTTTTTATTTAAAAAAAAAAAAAGAAATTGATTCGCATATACTGCATTGATCAAATTTGAAACAAATTCTAAATGGTATAAAAACTTTCAAATGTTTTTTTTTTTTTTTTTTAGATATACTGTGAAATAAATGTTAAAAATTTGATGTAATATGTGTATATATTTTGAAGGTTATAAAAAAAATAGTACATAAATGAATAGTTTCAGTCAAATAAAAAGAGGAAATATAGAATTATTTAAATACATATATACTTGATCTTTTAGACGAATTTTATTAATTTGCTGCAAAAACAATAAAGTAAAATGTTATGAAATACAAAAAATTTAAGCAAGCACAAGCTAATGAACAAATCTTTAGCAAATAAACCAACAAAAAAAAAAAATTAATTAATTTAAATGCAAAAAATATTAATTTCTACATGACTTCTTTATTGCTAGAATATTATAATACTTAAAAACACTGCTATTACAAAAATAATTTGCTGGAAAAAAGTTTAGTTTTAAATCAAGAACAAGATTACAGTGGATAGCTCTGTTAAGTTTTCATCTTCATTTGATAAATTAATTAGATAAAAAAAAAAAATTTTAAATAAAATAGTTGAAATCGGACAGATTAAAATTATTTATTCCTACGAAAAAGGATTCGTATATTAATCAATTTAATTTCAAACGATTAATTTTAATTGCGATCAGGAAATTCTTATGATTTAAAAAATCATTACATTTTTGCTCAGATAAAGTGCGAAGAACTACTTTTTATAAATCACCTAAAAATTTATTTTTGAGAAATTAATCACTTTACTTTATTTAAAATTTTTTTTTAAATTGAAATTTAAGCTTTTTGGGTGATTTTTAATTAAATATAAAAACTTATAATTCGTTTATTTCTTTTTTTTTTTTTTTTTATCCACTAGGCGATGTTATGCGAAAAAGCGCAAAATAAAATTTGATAAATTAATTTGACTTCAAAATTAATCAAAATATTGAATAAATCATATTTTACACCATTTAAATGAACAAATACTTTTCTTTTTGTCTAATACTGTTCATTTATATATTATTTTTATCACTTATCATTTTTCGTATTTATTTTCCTTTCTTGAAATTTTTTGTTCGAACAACAAAATTTTAAGCTTTATGATAGGTCAAAAATCGTTCTTATTCATCAAATATTATGTTTAAACTTCGATTTCTTAATAATTCCCTACCATATTTTTATTTGATAATACCGTATATTATAATACCGTATATATTATAATACCGTTGATAATACCGTATATTAACATAAGAGAAATGAATGTAATTATATATACATTCCTTCTTCCCCTAATTTAATTCATGAAAAATGCGTAAATTCGAATAGCTAAACTGGAAATGATTGACTTTTAATTGTGAACATAGCCAATTAATGAATAAATCAAAAATTCGGTATAATTTGAGTAAAAAAATTCAAATATTAGCAGGAAATTTGTAAAGAAATAACCAAAAAAAATAAAATCAATAATTTTAATTATACTTTATAATCGATTACCGTAAACCAGTTGTCATAAAAATGAATAATTATTAACTAAAAAATGAACTAAACAATTAAGATGCAACTGGAATATATTGGAAAATAAATTGATAAAATAAATTGATTAACTGTTAATTGAAATAATGATACCTAACATTGCTATCAAATTAACTTATCATTTATACCTAACATTGCTATCAAATTAACTTATCATTTATAGCATTCGATAAGCCTATATGAAACATCCAATTATACATGTCCAGAAGTTCAACAGGTGTTAAATTTGCGATCATGTCCGATCACTGATATGTTCTTAAAGTCCATTGATATGCACTTTAACGGTAAGTATAAATAAATTAATTAATAAAAGATTTGATCAAATTCCAATAATAATAGATTCGCAAATTCAGTGCGCAAATTGGTTCGTTTAATAAATCAAATATTTTTAATTGCGTCACTATTATTGTAATTAAATTTATAGAAGTATAATTGATTCTTTTCACGAAATACGAAAAAAATTATTTTAATTTTGTATTTAATCCATATAATGAGAATTCAATTTTCATTGATTGCAATTAAAAAGAATATAAAATCATCGATTAAGAAATCGATCATTTCAATTAAATATTGAATTGCGATTTCTTAGCTGTTATCATTGATAAATATTGCAATAAAGCTGCTGATCACCTTTCTTCATCTATTATATTTCTATTTTAATTTACATTTATTTTACCATAAAGTTCAAAGAAAAAAAAATCCTATTTTCCTTTTTCTTTCAATTTGAGAAAAGAAACATATTTAAGTCGCAATAACTATTAAAATAAAAAATATTTATTTTCATTACTTTAAAATATTTCTTATAATTTATCTATTAGATCATAAAGGATATGAATATAATTTCTAGCCTTAATTTATATCAATGAAAAAAAAAAACCATTTTATGCAGTATTTTTTAAAAATTTTGCATGAAAAATATCACATTTACTTCATTTCATTTGTTTCAATGATGATTTCATACAAAAACAAAGAATTTGTTGGATAGAAATATTAAATACATATATATTTTTAATTCATATTAATTTTTTTAAACAATTTTTTATTTTTTTATTTTTTTTTATGTCACCATCAACAAATGGGTGATTTGTTTGAATTAGCTCTTTTAAATTTATCGCTTGCAACATTGCTACCAGTTTTTCCGGAAATTATTGTTGCTGAGAAAGATATGGGATGTAAGTTTCATCATTTGAATTTGTTATTAAAATTTTGAGTAATTGAAAACTTTCTAAAAACCTTATAATTGTAATTAATTTTAACCAATATAATCATATTATAATATCATATATTACTCAATAACAAATTTGTTATATTTTCAGTATGTCGAAAGGAATGTTTAGAACGTAATGAACGTGCTATTATACAAATGCATGTTGAAGAAAATTTACTAATTGCTCAAGTTTGTTATGATATATTTGATAAAAGAGGAAAAAATCGTTTACTCTATTCTATTTTATATGAAGCTGATGTACTTGAAGCTATCCGGAAAAAAGGAATTGAAGCATTTTTTGCATGGTATATTTGTGATCCTGCAAAAGGTATATGGAAATATAATGTAATGGTATGTTGCAAATTAATCAATAAATTTTAATTTGCAACATTAATATTAAAAAATTCAGAAAATAAAATATATGTAAATACCTTTAAAGACTGAAGTAATTTGATAGAAAAGCAAATATATCAAAGATAAAATAGTATGATAAGAAAAAATAAAAAAAAATGAAAAAAATTTAAATTAGTCTAATGAGGGTACAATATACTTTTTATCTTGATTTTATTGCTTACAATTTTCTAAGAAATAGTAGTATTAATCATGATAATAATAATAACTATACTTTAATTCGAATTTTTCTTTTTTTTCTTTTTTTTGGGTCGATATTTTAACTTTCTGCATACCTTTTAATTAATGAACTAAATTATGAAAGTTTATATGTTAATTTATGTTAATATGTTAATTTATTAATATGTTAATATGTTAATTAATTTATATTTAAAGATATGTTAATTTATTATCTAATAGGCAATTTATTATAATTATGATGCAATTAGAGTGATATTCATTTAAGCATCAACAAATGAATTTGATGAAATAATTGATCAAATGGTAATTACAATAATAATAGTAGTGCATCTATTATTATATTTATTATTAATATAATATAAATTAAAATATAAAATTAATAATTATTTGCTAAATATATACCCATCGATATGATTATTTGCAGCCTCCGGAAAATGCATTTTTCAAAGCTAATACCAAATGTCCACCAATTCGATTTGTATCAGATTTACGATCATGTCCTCCCATACGTGGTCCTTGAATTCCCAGGTTTGTTTTATAAATTGAATTTTTGTTTTTTTTTGTTTTTTGTTTGTTTTTTTTTTTTTTTTTCATTGCTTCACTGTTATTGTAATTATATTTGCAGAAATATAACTGATATTTATATGTAAATAGTATTAGCGATATTTGTTAGTAATTTATTTCAATTTTTTTTTTTTTTTTTTTGTACGATTTCCAAAAATTTATTTGCAATATATGCTCGAGAATTAGAATGAAATTTATACATTTTCATTGATATGATCACTATTGCTATTTTTTAATAAAATTTTGCTTAGTATATCCAAATAATTCCAGGAAATAACAATATAAGCTAATAAATTGTAATGAAAAATGAATTTTTTAATCAAAAAAAAAATGAAAAATAAAAATATTAATTCTTCATAGTGTAGAAATAAATAGATAATGAATATATTGATATTTTGAATTGGAAGAAAAATAAAACGAAATGAAAATATTTTCATGCTATTTCAGATTTTACAAAGAAATTCGAAATTGCCGTATAATCTTATTTATGCTAAATTTATAATTTCAGAACAGAATATCCATTGCAATGGTTGAAGAAACACATCTGCAAATCATTATGATGAATTTTAATTATAATTCATGATTTCTATTTTTTTTTTCTCGTGCAAAATAAAAATGAAATTGTTTTACTGTTGAATATAAAAATTGAAATTATCATTATTATATTTTGAAAAAAAGATTTGAAATTTAAAAAGGAAAAAGGAAGTGGTAAACTTCATTTCCTTTAATCTATTTGAAATAGTGGTACCTAAAACATCACCTCTAACACTTTTTTCTTTTTTTCAAATTAATTTGCATGATAAACAGGAAAACTTTTTCGATTTTTAATAAAAGATAAAAATGTTTGTTTTATCATTAGTGATATTTTTTTTTTTTTAAAATTATTTTATCCTACATCTAAAATAGAACTGTCATTCATTCTGAATCTTTTTTCATTTGTAACCTTTATTTTGATGAAATTCTGTTTTAAAAATTTTTAATATTTTGCGCTTATTCCGAAAAAAGACGAATTAGACGATATAGAAATCGAACAATTATTTACTTTTCACATTATTTGAAGAAATTTATCAATAAAAATTTTTAACTTCATAAAATCTTTTATCCTCAATTCTTTCCTCCCAGATTGATATAAACGTTATCTGTCAATTGTTAATTTTCTTTGATTCACCCATTTGGTCGTTATCATTAATCATTCTTCCTTTTCATTTACAATATATGCTAATTGCTTAAAGCTTAAATTTCTTATCAAATTGTAAAATTTAAATATCGATTATGGAAAAGAAGTACTAAAACCATTCATTTTATTTTTTTTTTTCCATTATTCAGTATTCTATATCTCACTTTTGACAAAACTTCTAATTGTTTGGAATTATCTTTTCTTTTTTGTTTTTTTTTTACTGCTGTGAAAGAATTTCCGCTAATGAATGTAATGAAATAAACAACATCATAATCCTTTTTTTTTTTATTTTTGACAACTGAATTTTAATATGAAATTCAAACATGAATAATGTTGGCCTTAGTTCTGCTTTTTAATTTTTTTAAAATTTAATTTTAAACTTGAAAAAAGACGGAAATTTCTCAATTACGACAAAATAAATTAGATTTAAGTAGAAAATGATAGAATCATTTTTACCTTTATCTATTTAGAACATTTGGTAATCTACAGGGAAAGTTTAAAATAATGCAAGAAAAGTCAACAGTCTGAAAATATTTCAGAGGGAAGAAAAATAAAGATTGAAGTAAAAAATCACACATAATGTCACATTGCTGATTTAACTATACTTCAAATGGAATATTAAAAATTTATGGAAAAATTTTAAAATTTTAACATCGGTAACATGAGTATAAAAAGCAACAAGTAATAGATTTTCATTTGATAAATATCAAAATCTGTTTACATGTTATTATAATTGTTTAATTAATTAATTATTATTATTAATCATTAATAATTATTATTCAAAATTATTATTATTTTTTTTTTGTTTTTATCTCTTTTTTATTTACTTATATTATCAATCATATCATTGATAATTTCTATTTCTTTTTTATTATTATCATTTAACATCATCTGCACCATTTTTATAATGATAATTTATATTTTTGACATATTTGTTATTGGCCCCTTTTTATCGGAGAAATAGATAATCGATCCATAATTAAAGAGAATTATATGAACAAAAAGGAGACTTTCATCAAAAATCAATTTAGTAATATTGAATTGTTGCAATTTTATTGATTTATTCCTTGTGTTGTACTTTGGAAAACTACATTTTTTATTCTAATCAAAAAAAGATAAATGACTATGAGAAATGAACGAGAAGTGATAAAAAGTTGTAAAATATCATTGTGACAATCAATCCCGCGTTATGTCCATCGGTAAATAATATTTTGGCGATAAGGTCAAAGGGACATTTGCATTAGACTTCGTAAACAATTCCCATCGTTTATACTCCGTAAACAATTCTTGCCGCTTTCATTCGAATGTGAAAAAAAAAAAATTTTTTTTTTTAATATTTCCAACAGGAAATGTGTAGAAAAAAAAAAAAATATTTTGGATTTTTTATTTTTTAATCAAATTCGCAGATAGTTTTTTTTTTTTTTGTATATGAAACCAGATTAATTCAAATTTAAAATTCTAATTTCAATTCAAATTGAATCGTTATTTAAAAGTGAACCAATTTGTTAAATAACATTTCAATGTAACCATGCAATTTTTTTGTCTTTTTATTTTGTAAAATGTATGTAAATTTTTCGTTGACAAGAAAGCATAAGTCGTATAAGTTTACTTTTCAATATAATCACTGTAAGCGAAATACAAAACCGTTAATATATTAATATTTGGAAAAAAAAGAAAAAAGTGTTTTATTCAAGTTTTTCATTTCTGCAAAATTTTACCAATTTTATAACTTCTCATCTTTCATAAAAATTTCTTTGCTTTTTTTTATTTTTTTATTCCATCAATAATAATTGTTTGGAAATTCAATGAATTAAAAAGATTAATATTGCATTTTCATTCTTCTTTTTGAAACTATTCCACCAAAAAATGGTTGGATAAATTATTGATAAATTAAAAAAGACTAATATTGTACAATGATTCATTTAACAGGCTAAATAATAATTAACTGTATCGAAACAATTAATTACATTAACAATTGGAAAAATATCTTAAAATATACAAAAAATCCAACAATGGGTAATTGTAATAAAGTAATACGAAATGATAACTTCTATTTGTCATACAATTTGCATAGATTTTATAATAATAGATAATCTTGGGAATTATTTACGAAAAATTAAAGATAATTTGCAGTAATAGAATAACCATTAATTTAGCAAATGGTTTCATTTAATAAACAGTACAAAAACATTGCTTGTTAATGTTCAAATTCAATTAAATATTTTTCGTGGAAAAATTTGTGATTGAAGAAAAAAAAAAAATTTTGTTGTATTAGGAAATTTTTATGCCTTGAAAAAATTTTTAAGAAATAAAATTTTGGTTTTAATTTTTAATCCTTCTTTCATTCGTCATTTTTGAATGTACTTTTAACAAATATTGAAATTTAAACTGGGAAAAAAGGTTCAAATAATATTTAGTTCTAAAAAATAAAAATAAATAAATAAATAAATGAAAGCATCCGAAATGCACAATAATTTCGTCAATTCTACATTGGAATGATTACAAAATCGAGCATTAAAAAATGTATAAATTAACTCTATTGATGGAAATGTAACAATGAAGTGAGAAGAAAATAGACCAAATCAACAGCTAATTTAAATTTAAAAAAAAAAAAAAAAATGAAAATTTTGGAAATATATCATCTTGTCAAAATTTTGTAATGAAGCGAAAATTGGTTAATTGAAAGCTTTTTGATTTGATCCTTCTGAAAATTACTTCATCGAGATAATTCCAAGAATTGAAAGTTACTTTCTGATTTTCCATCCATGCAAAACTATACCAATATGTATCAAAATCTTGTAATGAAGCGAAAATTGGTTGATAAATAATATACAATCAGCATAATTTCATCAGGTTTTTGGATTTTCAATCAGATTTTTTTTTTCTTTAATTGTTTCTGATGAGATCATTTTAACGATCAATTATTTTCGGATCGATGGAAACAAATCAAAAAAGAAAGTTTCAATCATTAAAAATTGTTTATCCATTAGATTAATTATTTTGTTTATCATTCAATGATATATTAATAACAATTAAATGATTTGATTGCTATTTTATTAAAAAAAAAAAAAAAAAGAAAGAAAAGAAATACAAAAATGAATGCGAGAATTTAATAAATTATATCATATACACACGATAAATGCACGAATTAAAATATGCGTTTGGTATGCATTTTTAAAAATTCCAAAATTAAAAATATGAAAATTTAATATTATTGAAATCAAAATAAAAACTAATACAGGAAATTTTAAATTTTGTATTGATTGTTTCTGAATTATAAAAATTGCTTCAAAATATTTCCATTCTAATATCTTGTCAATATAAATCAATAAATCATTATGTTGGTATTAGAAATTTAGCATCTAATAAATTTAAATTTTCAAAAAATTTATCTACTATTTCGATATCCTAATTAATAAGTTATAAAAAATTATTCAACTATTGTTTGAAGAAAAATTTTCAAATATTTAATCATCATATATACGATAACAACAAAGAAAAATAAATCGAAGAAGGTTTATGAAGTTTTTTCTGTTTCCCTTTTTTTTTTTTTTCTCCTAATAAGGTCGATAATATCCTGGTGGTAATCTAACTTCACCGTAGAAATTATTAGCATCCTGAGTATGTGAAATATATGATGGTCCACTCGAAGATCGTCGAGAAACTGGATGTCGAACGGATGGTGATGATAATTCTTCATGTTGCTGTACAGCAGATTTTGAAGCAACCTAAATGAAATTAAGTTTGAAACTAATTAAAAAAAATGATTTAAAATTCAAAAAAAAAGAAAATATTAAAAAAAGATAATTATTTTATTTTTCAAAATATAAACATAGATATAATTATATGTTTGCTATTAGCTATAATTGATTATACTTTAATTTATATGATTATACATTTGTTAACATTATATAATTTTGTTACTTAATCTGAAATTTTTATGTTGGGATTAAATTTAATTAAGTTTAGATGGAAGAGTTTTTTTTTTTTTTTAATAGCTATAAAATCATAATTATTTTAGGAAAAGAATTAATGCTTTGACCTTAGAGAACCATTCCTGATAGGTAGTTTCACCAACACCTTTTGGAATTTCTTCTAAAGTATTCGGTGATCCTTTACTAGTACCATTTTGCGAAGCAGTTGTTGCTTGCGAAAATTGTCTGCTATGTGTCGCATGATATGCTGCATTTTCGAAACCACCTTTTTTGCTATTTAATGGTGAAACAGCAACTAAATATATCAGCATATAATATTTTTTTTATCATTTTTTTTTTTATGCAGAAGAATTACCTAAACAATCATTTTTTTTTTCTTTTTTTTTTTGATTAGAAAATTTTAGACAGACCAAAGTTTCAGCAGCAAATAATAATTGCGAAAGTACAACAATTATAAATTACTGTAATTAATTTTATTAAATCATACTATTATTATTGCATCCATATCCATTCATTGGATAATGTACGTTGTAGTTGTTCTGGAAAAAAAAAAACAAACCAATAAAGATAATAAGAAATGATATCATAATTAGAATTGATTTACTGATAAAAATGTAAGAATTGCGTCATCGTATATAAGCGAATATTGTTATATCGATATAGACTTTCATTATTCCAATTAATAATTCCATCTCTTTTACATTAAATTATTATTATGTTATTATTGTATAGCATATGGTAGTCATTGATTTAAATAATACTAAGATTTATCTAAAATATTTATTGATTAGAAATGAAATACTGGAAAAATACATTTGAATATTTCTTATAAACTCGACAGAAAAAAAAAAACTAGCTTACGCAATTATCCGATCGAACTTTTCGTGAACGGCTAATGATGCAACAAACAAGAAATATTGCAGTAAGAAAGAGTGATACACCGACACTTAGAATAATCCAATTTCCAATTTTGTCTAATTGCTTTGACGATTCTGCAAATTGTATATGATATTGTATGAGCAAATCAAAAATAATACAGTAGGTACTGTAATATGCATCATTATAGTTAGTACCGTATATACATTCTAAATTTTTGTGTTATATGCATGTAAAAATTGATACGGTTGATACCGTACATGCATCTTAAATTGATACAGTTGGTACCGTATATGCGCCTTGAATTGGCGCGGTTGGTACTATATATGCATCATAAATTGATACGGTTGGTATCATATATAAATCATAAATTTTAGTATCATATGAATGTAAAAATTGACACGATTGATATCGTATATGCATCTTAAATTGATACGATTCATACATATATATATATATCCTAAACTGATATGGTTGGTCATCTTAAATTGATATTTTTTTGTAGCTTGAAAAATAGATTGAGAAAATACGGAATTTGAAAATAACGAAAAAAAAAAAGAAAAAAAAGAGAATGGATTGAAATGAAGATTAAATAATGAACCTTCCTTTGTTTTTCGTAAAATTACTGATGCTATTTCCAGATGTAATCCTTCTGCTGATTGAAGTTTAATTTGCTGAAATAAAAATTTTCATAGATTGAAAATATAATAATAACAAATTATTTCATCATTTTGTTCTCAAAAAAATAAAATTACAATCTCAAACAAAATGTATTTCATTCTTCTAACTTTTTTTTTTTTTTTTTTGTAGTTCGAAAAACAGATTAAAAGCAGAATAACAGAACACATGTTGACATGAAAATAATTTCCAAAATTCAACCTGATTCAAATATTCCTTCACTTCACGATCGGTTGGTAAAGGATCATCTTCTGAGAAAAGCGTCATGAAAGCTAATATACTTCCTTCTCTGAAATTTGAACACATTATTCACAAATTTAACAAGAATTAATTTGAATTTTTTAGTGCATTCCTAATTTATCAAAAGTGATAGTTCAAAAATACATAATTTTGTTGATTATTTGAATATTTAAAACAAAGAAGGATCCGAACTAATTATTATAAATAATACCTATTTATATATATTACATTTCAGAATTATTTATTGATTGTATAATTGTTAAATTTCACGATGATCATTAAGATCAATTCCGTTCTTTTGAATAACTTATCTTCATACATGATCAAATTTCAAACTTGGCAACATATAATTTTCTCGTCTACTAAACCAATATCAATCCTCTTGGTTTTCAATTTATCCTCTTTAATCTCCCGAAAAATTAAATTTCATTTCTTTTTGTATTTATTCGGTGAAATCCATTTGAATTGCTTACTTGAACTTTTTGATTTCAATTACCCTCATTTCCGGGAATTTCGTTTTTACCATTGCATTAACCTAAAAATTTTCAATTTCACAGTTTCCACTTTCAAATAAGAATTCTAAAATAATATTAATATGTCAAAAAAAAAAATATCACCTTAAAAAAGAATCAATAAATTTACCTCATTGATCACCTCGGCAGCTAACTGATGAAATTCTTGAGTATTTCGATTGGCAAAAGATGGATTCCAGTCTCGATTTAAAATACGCATTAACACATCAAATGTAACCTAAAAATATTCAAAGCTTTGAAATTTATGAATTTTTTTAAACTGACAAAAATCGATTCTTCTCATTTAATTCACCATTTAAATTATTCGGTTTCTTTTTCTAATCTTTATTTGTCATTCCTTATTTTATAGATGCAATCTCAATTTTTGTAAATTTATATTTACTTAATTTGCCAGTGTTTTAAATGGCGTGTTTTAAATATTTAAAACACTAGTTTATGGATATTTTTCTCCTTTTTAAAAAAAAAAAAAAAAAAAGAGAATTGAAAAAAAAGAGAATACGTGATTTTAGGATATATATATTCTAATTATCTAAATCAAATTAAATTAATGAAAATTTCAACAAACCTACACTTTCAGTAGTAATCGATTCTTCCGGGAAGATAGATGCTTTATGAAGTGGTTCATTTTGAGGTAATTTTTTATCTGCCAAATTATTGCCACATAATGTTGGACAAATTTTTGTTCCAGATGAAATTGGAGCTATCTCATGTTTATGAATTTCATTTGTTTCTGCAAATGAAAAAAAAAAGTATAATATTCTGAAAAACAAGAAAATTTCATCAGTAATTTCAGAATATTGCAAATATCATAAATATTGAAAATTATTAAATCGATCATTTTTTTTTTTTTAAAGATAATAAAAGAAGAAAGTAAAATGATTTAAGTTTGAAATCAGATTTAGAGCTGAAAAAAAGTTTAGAATTTTAAAAAATTTAGGATATTTTAGAAGAAACTATTCTAGATTAAAACATACCTCTATTTATTTCACCACCATTAACTGGATATAAGAAATAAATACATTGATTAATTGATATATCATTTTCATCGTTTGATACTAAATAACGTGAGAAATTAGCATATAATCGACCTTGATCATACATTGTTCGAATATCAAATAAATCTTGTTCAGTATCTATTTTTGGTCGACTGTAACCTGGTGAAAACATATCCAAAACTTTGATCATTCCTTCCTGTAAATCAATTTTAATTTCATTTTTTAAATTTACCACGTATTTTCTTATTATAAAATTTTTGACATATTAAATGAATATGAATAAAAATAAAGATACATATGATTTTGCATGTTAAACATAGTAGCAAATGATTTTTATGAAAAGATATCATAAATTATCACTGAATAAATTTATTATAATTTTACTACATCAAAATTTAAAAGCTTGCAATATTATTTCATGCGATAATATTTGTGATAATTATGATAAAATATCCAAGTTTTTTTTTTCATAGAAATCTCTCGCTTATGATAATTTCCTTTTTTTTTTTTTTTTTTTGTTTAGAATTAAATCTAGAATTTGTTAAAATTAAAATTAATTTATGATTACTATTTAGAAAATTTGAACGAGCAAATGTAAACTTTTTAGATTATTAAAAAAGTTAGATTCAAAATTACGCTATTAGATGTCATTTAAAAGATGAAAAGTAATTATTAGAATATTTACTACAATTTAGCTAATTAGAACGATAATTAACAAAAATTTTATTTATTGATAATTTTACATTTAATTTTATTTAAAACTTACATCCATTACATTGACACTGATAATGTCTGAATGCGCCATCGATCCATCATGTGAAAAGCCTATACCAGTCCAATGATAAGTTGGAATTGTTGCTGATAACGAAAATGAAATTTTTTTCCCATCAGTCCACCAACTTATCTTATAAGTACATTTTTCATTCGTACAATTAGCCGGATATGAATAATTACCGGAACATTCGCTTTTCTGGCTAACCTTTTGTAACTGCATTGATTCATCTTTCTTATCATCTGCAACTTTTTTCTCGAATTTTTTCAAATTTTAGCTATCATTATCATCTTAATATTCGATGTAATTAATTTCATCTCAAACTGATTGCTATTAATTTGCGTTATTTAAAAAAAAAAAGAAAAAAAAGAGTGAAAATTGCACATTTCGAATGATTTAATTATATCAATTCGTGTCAAATTATTACGATTAGTTATCGATTATATCGATATAAATTATCAGAAGTACAAGTCATAAATAGAATTATATACATGCAAATACTCAAAAATGCAAATGCAGTACAATAATGGAAGTTACTTTTTTAATTATTGAATAACTCAGACAATGTATAAATAAAAAAATTATCGATTCATTAAAATTTGAATAATTTGTAAAAATTGATAAAATACAAACCGAAGAAATCGATAATTAACTCTCCTCGATTATTTTCGTTATTTGAAAACGAAATTTTTGTTTGCTCCAAAATGTCCTTAAATTTGTTTTGAACAAGAAAAGTTTACTAAATAAGCTTTAACATTTAATAAATAAATTAAGCGAAATCAATCAATATATTATTTTTATGAATGCATATCTAAAATGATATATCTAAAAATAATTTAGCGAAATCTAATGAAATGAAAAAAAATTGGAAAAATGAAATTTTACCTCAGAGATAGATTCTTCAGATGTTGGCGCAAATTTGCCACCTTTCGCCCAAATTACGGTAGTTTCTTTTGATGATATTGTTCGATCGGCTTGATCAGATGCTTAAAGGAAGGCATATATTTGTGAAAATTTCTCACAAATATTAAATATAGAAATAATTATTACCAATTTAATTTACCTATTTTTTTTTCTCTAAAATAGGCGAAATATATGGCGGCATCAAAAGTATCGCAGAAAATAAAAAAAAAAAAAAAAAAAAAAGATATCAAAAATTAATTTAGTATAAAATCTATGATATTTATGATATCATTCTTTGTACTAATTATTCCTACCTTCTAAAGGTTTCCTAAAAATGACCGTAGTAATGCCATCCTGTTGATAAGCAATTGCTGAAGTTAATGAATCTTGTCCACCAAAAAATTCATCCGGTAATGGTGTAAGTTGTGAAAACGAATAATAATCTCGTACATTTGATATATCATTATCATTTATCAATCCGATCACGATATCAAGACAATCCATTGAATGCTCCACTATAAAATATTTTATTCATTGAAAAATTTAATGTAAAAATCATTTTGAAAATGTTGCTAATTGGAATTTATGAATTTCTAACTTTAAAAAAAAAAAAATTACGAAATTAACTTTTCTCATTTTTCTCTTCCTTTAATTGTTGCGCAGTTGAATCTGGTATCGATACTTCTGTTACAGTTGCAGGCAATGATTCTGATTCTGGTTTCGATACGAATATTTGAGCAGTTGAATCGACAGGAAGACGATCTGATGGTTCTAATTCTAATTCCAGTGTATCTATTGGCTTTTCCTCCGAATTTTCTGATGGATTCGATGCATTCACTGAAATGAGTTAATTAAGAATTAGCACTTATTAAAATTAATGAAAGAATTTTTCGTCATTTATTAATTCCTTGATTGAATTTGTGAATTATTTCAAAGTTCAGAACTACCTCAAACTTTGAAGTAGTATTAATTGCAGAAAGAAGTTGTTTAATTTTAATTTTAAATTGATAAATGGTTGGATGATTTTCCATCTTTCAATTTCAAAAACTTTTCCTTAATTGCAAAATTTCATCCTGGCACTAAAAATTTCGGAATTTTTTTTTTTTGAAAAAATTTTTTCAATTCCTAAGATTTATCTATCCTAGACCTTCATAATATCATTATTACTTATCATATCATCTCAAAATAATTGTATTCAAGTTTGCAATAAAAATTGAAAATGAAAAATTGATAAATTTTTACGATCTTAGGAATATGCATTGATAAATATATGAAAAATTAAAATATGAAATAAGCACAAATTTACAATAATTGAATTTTTTTTGAAATTCATGTGAAACTTATATTCCTAATATCATACTTTATATATTTCAAACATATTCTAATATATTTCTGATACAAATAATACATACCAATATCAATTCCTGAAAAAGGATCGATTTGAATATCGAATGGATCTTGTGATTGTCGTTTTGGACGATTATTCATTTGACGACGATTTCGAACTGCTTGTGGTCCATCATTGGGAGCAATTGATATGCCATCCTGTGAAATTTTCAATCATAATTCATTCTAATTCATTTAAATTATTTTAACAAAACCTAAAGAATTATAAAAATCGATAATTCTGATTGATATCTTATCCACAATGATATTGATTATCAAACAATGGAGGAATCATGCTTGACAATTATTTTCTTTCTATCATTCCTTTTCGCCTTTTTTTTTTTTTTTTTACCTCTTTTCAAAAAATAATCCAGCAAAATATGATTCCGAAAGATCAATGAAATATGATCTTGAAGGATAATTTAGTGAAATATAATTCCCAATCATAATTCAGAAGAAGATAATTCTAAAGAATAATTCAGCTAATAGGAAAAAAAAGTGACGAAGAAAAGCTAATCGAAACATTTAACAATTTTCAAAAGCATTTAAATTTAAACAATGTTGAACAAACATATTACATATTATTTCATAAAAATTAGATATTTTTTGCGAACAAACAATTACCTGATCACAAATGCAAATTTTTGTACGTGAAACTTTCGGCTGATAAAGATCATGATAACCGATTGGTGTTTTAGCATTCTGGAAATCTTGACTTTTTCGTGCTAAAACTCGTCCACCACCAACTGGGAATAGGAAATAATAGCACATATTGAGTGGAAAATCAGTAATTGTATCAGCTGGTAGTATCTTTCGACGAAATGTTATTGTCTGTAAAAAAAAAAAAAAAAAAAAATAAACTAAATAATTTATTTGACAGGCGAAATAATAAACAATTTTTTTTTTTTTTTTTGAATATTTTTTTAAATAATATTTTTATTCATTCATTTATTTTATTTTTTTAAATAAATAAATAATGACAAATAAATTAGTAAATTGAATAAATGACATATATATAATTCAAACCTGAATATCATCTTCTGCTTTACCACCAATTTCATAAATATCTTGTCGATCGGCTGGATCAATTGCTGGAAGTTGACGACCGTATGCAAATCGATCTGTAACATATGCTTTGCCTTCAAATACCCAACCGATATAAATATCGGAATTTTCCATTTGACCATTCCGTGAAAAACCAATTCCGGTCCAACGACCCAATTCTTTTGATGAAATTTCAAATTTTACATCCTTTCGAACCATATTATATTCCCATTTAGCAATATAATCACATGCAGCATCATTACAACCAGCCGGATAACGATATTCCGTTTCGCATGAACTTGTAGCTAAAAAAAAAAATTAAACTTTAATTTAAACTTGAAATCAAGCTTTTTTTTAAATCCAAAATTACTTTCGTGTTATTTTAAATATGCAAATCAAACTTCACATAATATTTATAAAATACTAATTATATTTTTTCGATCAATTATTTGAAAATTTAATAAAAAAAAATTCTTTGTCATATTTATCTATAATAATTTTATATTTAGTTACTTGATACTTACAATATCACTTATAAACAAAAAAATATAAAATAATTAATAATCAGGTGTGAAATAAAACTTGATAAAATTCACAATTTTCATCATAATAAATTGTCAAATGAATTTAAAAAAATATTAATTAATTAATAATTAGATTTCAAAATGAATTTAAGAAAATTTACAGTTATGATTTTAACAATTTATTAAATGATGAACTAAGAAAAAAAAAAAAAAAACAATATTTTACCTTGAATATTTTGTGGAGCAGTACAACTTTGGATGCAAATTTTACGTTCTGATACATGTGGTATATTGATATGCTTTGATAATTGACCATTCTAAAAATACGAAATACTGTAAAAAAATTGACAAATTTTTTACTTTGAAGAAAAAACCTTTTTTTTTTTTCAAAAATTCCCAGGAATCTTGTTTTATATATTTCTCATTTATTCAGATTATCAAAGATGTAGTAACTAATAATGTACTGTGAAAGATTTATTATAGTTCGATTTCAACTTCGAATTGTCCAAAAAACGAATAAATCGTGATAATTTGTAATTTAGGTGCTTCACACTTTATATTTTTTTTTTTTCACAATACTTTTTTCGCTATAATGGTATTTTACTTTCATAATTAATCACTAAATCATCGATAATTAGGATAACGAAGAAAGCATATGCTGAAATATTTAAAACATAAAATATTTAGCACTTCAATTTCGAAAATTAAATTCAATTGAGCTAAACTTTTAACTTATCTATCTGCTTTTTTCCTGAATGAAACAAATATTTGATGTCAAAACAGTTCGAAATTAATGAAATTTATAAATAAAATGATCTACTTATACATAACTTAAAAAATAAGTAATAAAATAGAAAGTGGATAACAAACTGCATCTAATCGTCCGCCAGAAACTGGGAATAAAAATTTGTAACAGTTAGTATCGGTGAAATGATGATCGGCTTTTCGATCACCAGTATCACGTTTCCGTGTAAACTGCACCCTTAGTACGCCATTTACGTGTGTTCCGATTACAGTTGGTGTATAAACATCTTGTTTACTATCTTCACGTGGTACGCCATAACCGGTACTATACATATCATGTAATGATAGTTCACCATTTCGACTTTTTACAATAATAATATCAGCTTCTATCTGAAAGAATCAATTATTTTAATTATCTACATGAATAAAAATGTGAATTTTCCCTGTTACTACCCATATAACTTTGCAAGTTCGACCGATTGCTTTCAAAATTTTTACACAACCTTGTATTTGAAAACAGACTTGCCTTTTTTATGAAGACATACTTACATTTTATTACGTTTCATGCCCGTGATAGCTTAAAGTAGGTGAGCAGACTGAATTTTTTTGAAAACGGAGATTTAAGATGTTAAACAGACGAACATTGATTCATTTATACAGATTGGCTGAAACCGGACTAGCGAAGTGTGGCCAGGTGCAGCTAGTCTATATAAATAAAAATGGAAATGCTATCTGTTACCCCGAACAGATCTCCGGGAAATTTTCCACCGATTCTTTTCAAATTTCGACACAATCTTTTATCCCAATAGGCCACCACTTTTTTATAGATGTACTTACTTTTTTTCATGTATCATGTCCGTAACAAGTAAAAGTAAATGAGGGAGCGGAATTTATTGGTTCCGCATTCATTTCTTTCTCTCATTTACCTCTACCCCAATTTCTCTCTCTCTTTTTTTGCCTTGATAATAATAATAATAATAATAATAATAATAATGATAATAATAATAATAATAATAATAATACTACTACTAATAATAATAATAATAATAATAATAATAACAATAATAAAGAACAAAAAAAATAAATACTAATTTTCGAATTCGACTTTGTGTCAAAAATTTCAAAAGCAAGAGGTAAAGACTTTCCGATATTTAAGATTTTAAATTGATATAGATGAGACGCATGTTTAAGAATTTTTGGAGGTTTAAGATTTTGAACAAACGAACATTGACCTTCTTATTTATATAGAATAGCTGGAGTCGGACACGTAAAGTGTAGTCGGATCAAGCTAGTAAATTATCAATCTTGTTCATAAAGAAAACAGTAAAATTTCAATTTTTGAATCAAATTAATCATTAATTAATTTAAATCGAACTTAAATTATTAATTTCATAGAATTAGCCTCTTATAAGTGATAAAGATAAGCAAAAATCCTACCATTGTACCGGTAGGTGAGAAACCAACACCTGTCCACCAATTTGAAGGTGCACGTGTTTCGATGGAAAATTCAATCTCATCGGTATCATCCAAATAATTCCATGCAATGCGATAATCACAATCACGACATCCAGGTGGCCAACGCCAATCACCATAACAAACATCACCAGTAACACCTGAATCTAAAGAAAAGGAAGAAATTTTAACATTTGCGATAAATAAATTGTTTGAGAAATTCAGTTTAGAGAAAAAAAGATGAAATTTGCTATTATCAAATATAGCAAAAGTCAGCGATTGCTTTTTTTTAAGTTTCATTTTTAATCTTTTGAGCTATTAAATTGCTAATGAAATCAATCAATCGTAGGTGAAATTTGTTTTTTTAAATTAAATGTCAAATTATTTCAAAAACAAAACATCAGTTTGAGTTTGATGAAGGAACAAAAATTTTATCAATTAAAAAGAAACGAATGATAAAAATACCAGATTCCAATGAAGGTGACAATCTGGCATTTGATATATTTTTTGATTTAACGTTGAGATCGTTTACACTTGCTTCAGAATCCGTCAAATTCAATTCATGTATTTCAGTTTTCTTTTTATTTGACAATTCAATGAATGATTTCTTCGATTCTGTTCCATTTGAATATTCTGCGGTAGTTGCGATCGTTGTTACCGGTGATTGCGACATTGATGCGAGATTATGTTGTCGATCATGTGATATACGGCGATCTAAAATGAAAAAAAAAAAAAAAAAAAAAAAAAGATAAAGATAAAAAAGGTGATCAAACAATGAAAGTTTAAAAGTCTTTAGGAATTAAAGAAAGATTGAAGAAATTAAAGAAAGAAATTAAAGATAAATTAAATTAAAGAAAGAACTGAAATTAAAAAATAAATTAAAGAAAGCAAGAAGAAGAGATGTATATTAAAAGAAAAAAAAAAAGAAAAAAACTTTTTCAAAATTTTCATTTCATTTGAAAAAAAATATTGCCTAATTTATTCATGCAAACATTGAATTATGAATTTAATGAGAAATTAATGAGATTGATAATCACTGTTAAATGAATAAATTATATAAATAATGCAAATATTTTACTTTCACGTGGACATTCAGCCCAATAAACACATCGATCATCTATTCGTGCATAACCATGAATGCATGCACATGCAGGTCGATAACACTGCGTGCATCTTATTCGAGAATATACCTATAATGAATAAAAATAATAAACAATTAGTTTTAAATGAAACAGCAAAAATTTTGTATGTCAAAAGAATTAAAACGTTTTAGTTTTCACTACAATGCATTGGTTCTTCCAGTTCAAATTCTAATTTGATAATAGAAAATAATGAACTGAAATGAAATTGATAAATGCCCAGAAAATTGATTTTAATAATCACAATGGATTTGTATTTCAGAATGATCAAATTCTGTACTAATATCATTTAACGCTGCATCGTACGCTTGAAATAACTAGTTCCGGAATTTAAAATATTACTAATTTTCAGGGATTTGAAAAAAATGTTAATATTTGATTTCAATTAATGAAATTATTAGATAGATCAAATTCGATATTCATATCATTTAGCGTTACATAGTACACTGCATTAATTCTATAATTCCGGATTTGAAATATAACTCGTAGCCTTATTCCGGAATTGAAATATCACTATTAAACATCAATTAATTAAGTTAAAATTTACATTACTACAATTTGTCTCGCAAGCTCGACCACATTCGTTAATTGTTTCGTTGATGCCACAAGTTAAACTACCGGACACTATTTCGGTTTCAGCAACTGTTGCTAATGTTGATATTTCCGATTGATTCTTATCAATATTATCATGATTTTTATCAGTAACAATTTCCGCTTGTGCGGAAATTGATGGTCTTGCCTTTAATGGTGTTGAAGTAGAGAAATCTGATGCAAAGCGTTGTTCAAGATCTGCAAATAAATATTATCTATAATCATTTGGCACTTTTAACATTTTCGAAATTTCAATTAAATTTCATAGATATTTGATATTAAAAATATTTTAAAAATTTCTTATGATTTGTAAAGCAAAAGATAAATTGATAATAATGGTGATAATAATAATGATAATGTTTACTTGGACAATCTCCCCAAAAGATGCAATTTTCCTTATATCGAACAAAATTATCAGCGCATGTACAAGCTGGTTCATCACAACTTGCTGGACATGGTGATGTATCGTACATATTTTCACATGTTGGCTCACAAGCAATACCACATTTTGCCCAAGTTGAATTAACTGGACATTCTATTTCAGCCTGATAACAAATGAATTTTTGTTTTTTTGTTTTTTTTTTTTTTTTTTTGCGGTAGAACTAAAACTTGAAATTATTTGAAGATTGAAAAAAAAGAGCTAAAACTTCGTGAAAAATTTTGAATAGTAAAAAAAAAAAAAAGAAAACAAAAATGAAAGTAGTTATTTAAAAAAAAAAAAAAATTCAAATTGAAATTTAATTTCTTGCATTTGCTTACCTCTTCAGCGCAAAAATCAAATGGTACACAAGTATTATTATCATTTGCTGATCGAACATAACCTTCTTTGCAAACACATTTTGGTGTACCACAAACACGTGGACAATTCGGAATTGTTTCCGGAAATCTTGTCCAATCACATGATGCTTCACATTGACGTGTAAATTCCGGACAATGTGAAAATTCTTCATTTTCATCACAAATTTCTTCAATCAATAAATCATTCTATACGATTCTATATTATGATATATACAATTTAATAGAGAAAAAAAAAAAAACAAATAATAAGTAGAATTATTTTCTCAAATAAAGAAATAATAAATAACTTTTGAAAATTTTCGAAAGATTTTATAGTTAATAAAAATACTGGTAAAGTTTATTGTCATCATTTCAAACTTCAAAATTCAAACTTCATTCTATTCTTTCAAATTTAATTCAGATGTCAACCATAATGATGTAGTCATTTTCAAGAGAATCTTCGTGAATTTCTTTTTTAGCATTTTTTTTTTTTTTTTTTTTAAATTTAAAATCTCTCACTTTCAATTTTAATATTCTGCGAAAGTGAAGATTGACTATCGTTGGTCGATTCAGAAGGGATCACTTCATTTGTAACAGTTTTAAGTTCTTTATTATTTACAGTTGCTTCAGATGTCAACAAAGATGATGTGGTCATCGAATCTTCTGAACTTGCAAAATACCGCGATGAAGGGCAATATTCATCGGAATTTTTCGGCTTCCAACCAATACCAACCCAAGAATCGGTTTTGAATTTTAATACAAATTCAATTTCATTCTAAAAAAAAAAAAGAAAAAATGATAAAGTTCAGTAAATTAATCAATTTAAATTGATTAATGTTTGTTCTAAAAAGAAAAAATATAAAATTTAGTTAATTAACTATGATTGAATGATGTTATTTCGTATTTTTCAATTAAAAAAAAATTCCTTAATATAGCAAAGAAATTATCTTTTCAATATAGATATTCCTTTAGTAGTAATTTTCTGAAGATATAAAATTTTTTATTGTCCAATTTTATCTTTGATGTAGAATGTCCGTAAATTTTATTATATCCTATTAATATTTCAGACTTGAAATTACCCATTTAACTGATGTTTTCTGATCTCAAATTATAATTTATATTTTTAATTTTAAATCAATGTTTCAAATTAATACAATAGGCAATCTGGAACAGAACTTCCAGAATCTTGAAATATATGAAATATGCAATAGAACTTAAAATTAGTAGTAATAATCATTCATTTGTAATTAAATAATTATTTAATACTATTAATAGCTTAAAATAAGGAATCAGAACCATGATTTTTCGAAAAATAAAAATAAAAACTTAAAAATAATTTTCTCAAAAAATATATAAATGACATGATGCAGATGGTTTAAAATGATGCAAAAATTTTAAATTATAATAAATAATTTTTTCAATACATAATTTTAATTTCTTTAATATTACATGATTTTTTAAATGTATAATTTAATAACTTTAATGCATAATTCATGTAATTTTTAATTTTGTTCGCTAATTTTAATTTCATCATACATAATTTTGATTTAATTTTGCTCTTTTCATTTATTAAAATATAAAATTATATTTGTATACTTTTCTTAAATATTATAATATTGCATAAAATATATATATATATATATATATATATATATATATATATATATATATATATATATATATATATGTGTTATTATAAACCTTTTTATATCGTATCCGTTTTAGAAATCAAATTAATTTTGTTTAATTAAATTTGATAAATTTCAGACAACGAATTATTTCTTAATGTCAATGTTAATAAAACTGATAACGAAAAAGTATATTTTATTTACGACGATTTATTATCAAATGATATAGAATTCAGGTACGAGAGGATGGATAAATGGAATAATTGATATATTACGATAGATTGGAAAGATGGTCGAAAACAGGTATTTATATAAAATATTTTCAAATATACTGATATATCTCGGTCAAGGTTTCTTGATTTCTTCGCAATCATTCCAAATTTCATCCTATTGGAATTAACAAATTGCTCGAATACGAATAGCACTAATAAATTACCGTACATTTATTATAGTAAATAGAATTTCATTTCTCAATTTAGAAGATTTAAAATTAATTATTTTAAAAATTTGAATAGTTAAAAAATTAGTTTTACCTAATATAAATTAGGTGAAAAAATTTTAATTGAAATTTTCGTTTTCGTTTTTTCCAAATTATTGAATGGAATTCGACTAATTGTTTCGAAATTTTTTAAGTGAAAATTTTTAATAATTTGATTTTAATGTAATTTTTATTGAATGAAATAAAAGTAAAGTCAAAATTAAAAAAAAATGAATATAAACAAAAACATCAAAAAAAAAAGAAATATTTCGATATTTGAAAAAAAAAGTAAAAATTATCAGTTAATATTCCGATTTTGCGAAAAAAAAAGGAAAAGGTGGGAAATTCAGTTATTCAAAGGTAAATTCACGGTGATTCGGAAACAGAAGTGACCTGGAAACAGATATAAAAATTAAGGACTAAAATCCGAAATGTAAATAATCTGAAAAATGAACAAATTTACAAATTAAGTAATATTCAGCATATCGTTGCAAATTATTTGAAATATCATTAAACTTAATTATTTATTTAATATTATATCGATTTGCAATTGATACAATAGTAAAAGTTATTTTCAAATTCATTTTAAGTGATATCAAAAAAAGAGTAAATAAATAAAAAGGTGTAAATAATTTTGGAAATGAAAAATTTTACAACATTACAAAATTTTTGAGAAAAAAGAATTCCTTCGTAAATGAAAGTCTGAGTAATTCAATCATTTTAAACACATTTTTAAATTAATTAACACTAATTAAGATTGAAAATAATGCGATGAACAGAGATTCAGTTTTTTTTCTTTTTTCAATACATGGTTTCTAATAATTTGTGAGAAGTTGACAAAAAAAAAAAAAAAAAAAAATGTTTTGCTTCGTTCATTTTATAAAAAATTAATAAATTATTTAGATGGAAATCAATAATTTGCTTCCAAATTCTACGTAACAATCTTTTTTTTTTTTCTTCCAATTAAGATTTATTTTGTAACATGAAATTACATATTTTCAAAAAATTTTTCAAATGATATATTTCTTCTTTTTTTTAACGAAATTTTTTTTTTTGTCTAAAATTGTCATTGAAAAAAGAAATTAAAAGAAAATAACAACCTAATGATTAATGTTTCGAACAAAACAAAAAAAAAAAAGGAAAAAATGTAAAACAAACAAAAAATTTCTAGAAAATTAACATGAAATAAAAAAAAACTGACACTTTTATTAGAAGGCTTTTTGATACAATGAATGATTGAATAATTATGATAATTAATGTAAGAAAAAATGATGATTAGTATTCAATTTATAAATATTCAATTCTATCGATTCATAATAAAATTAAGCATTACTAATTAATGAACTTAAGAATTTTATTATGAGTTTAAACATAACTGTCAATTATTACCGAAATATAAATTTTTTTAAAACGAATTTATTTAATAATAATTCATATAAATTACCTATTCGTAATAGTTTAAATGCATGATACGGATCAATTTAATATATTTGCATATAATCTCACAAATGATATTTATATGCTATTGATAGAATGAATTTTTACCTGTTAATTTTCATCTGTTAAATTGATAAATTAATGATTATAAAATGTTATGATAATATCTAACCTGTAATATCCTCCAATAAATCTTATCATTATCTTGTCCAACTTCACGCATTTGATATAATGATGGATGAAATTCCGAATCATCCACAAAGCTCTGTGATACTAAAAATAAATTTAAATAAAATTGGAAATGTTTTATAGAAAATGCAAAATTGCATGATTAAAATTATGCAAATATCGATAGTAGAAAATTCCTACAATTTTTTTTTACCGTATACCAAACATCTAATAAATAAAATTTAATTTTTAAACTCTTACATAGTAAAATTTAATTTTAACCTATACATATTTGAATATATTGCATTAATACTCTCATTCAGTAAAATACTTATAAGAATAGTAATAACAATAATAATTATAATGATTATGATAATAATAACAATAATTTTGTTATCACTAATTAACAATAGTAGTGACAGCAATACTTGAATATAGCATTACTGATAGCAATACTTGAATATAGCATTACTGATGAAATATTATTTGTAACAACAAGGATTACGATAATCAAAAATTATCAAAATTTATTGCTTCAAATTATTTCTTTTAAATTAAGTCAAAATTATTTTAAATCGAAAATTAAATTTGAATTATTTTAAATTAAATTACTTCAAATTATTTAAATCTTTAAGTTATTTGAATTATTCAAATTCTTAAATTATTAAGAATAAAATATAAAAATATTTCCCAATAAAATACTATATTAAATGAAGAAATTTTCTGTTGATTTGATTATTTGTAATAAATCAATTATTTTAAATATTTTAAAATTATATTCTATTATTGCATCAATTATTTTGAAAGAAAAATGCTGGTAAGAAAAGATAGATGATTAAAAATAATAATATTCGTTAAATTTCCTATTATGATGTTCCAAATAATTAGTAAATCGCAAAAGTTTATAGAAAAGCTCTTTAATTAGTAAAATTACCTTATAGAATTATCTTTTCATATTTTATAAACTGCTCATTTTTCATATTAGATCTCAAATATGGGCATTTCAGGATTCTAGTTTCAAGATCCATGAAGGAATAAACTAACATTTACGAAAAAATGAAATAAATCGCAAAAAAAAATTCGTCACATTTTGGACGTGAATAAATTTTACAAATGTCAATGACTTGATAAAAATATTATCATAAATAGCCGTACTTTTATCAATCAAAGCAGCTAATTTAATTTATATATATCGAAAATTTTCATAGAAATAATGCATTTTTTTCGTTGAAAATACATTTGCGAAAAATAATTCTATGAAATCTCATCCGGATTACTGTAAATCAGTAAAAAAATTGGAAAAAAAAGAATAAATGATACCATGTTGACACATTTTTCCGAAATAACCTCGTTGACAGAAGCATTGCTTCATCGTTGCGACATCATTCGAGAATACGATACATTTTCCACGATTATTGCAATCTTTCTCATCTTTACATTCATCTATAAAAAAAAAAAAATCTTATTCATATCATAATTAATTGATTAAATCAAGTTAATTTGAATAATAGAATTTGTACAAATTTTATTTTAATAAAATTTAAAAATATTTAATAATTATAATAAAATTTATTATATTATATAATGCGTAAATATGGCGATAAAAAATACGTTATGCTATGTAATAATAAGGTATAAATGTTGTATTATTTAGTTAATTTCAATTTATAACTAAATTTGCTAATTAAAATATCATTTTCATTGAATTTACTTCAAAGAAAGAATTATTAATTAATTTACAAAATTTTAAAAATAATATTATTATTACAATTCTACTTCTATTAATAGTATACTAATCATACTGTATTATAAATAATTGTTAATATTCGTTCAACTAATAATTAATAATCAATTGAATTCCTTTTGAATTAATAAATTAACTCTCTGTAATCATTTTTTAAAACAGTCTATTAACAGCAAAACAATTTAAATTATACAATTTTATAAAAATTTTCGAATTTAAAGAATTATTAAACTATATTTATTAATTGGATAATTATTAAATGTTCCGTTATTTGTGGTAAAAAATTGTTTTAAAAAAATTAACTAATTAAATGGCAAACAAGTTATTTTAATAATAATCTATAAAATTGTCTCAGATTTGTTCCAAACTGACTTAATATTAGATAGATTTAATCTTAATACTGATAAGATGAAATTTTGATTAATTGATCATGGATGAAAAAAGAAATACCGTAATATTGGCAATTATCACCGGATGAATGCGAATCACATTCACATATTCCATGTTTCCTCTTTCCATTATTCAAACATGTATCACCATCTGGGATTTCTAAAAATTTCAATAAAATATTAAATTAAAATAGTTTATTTTGCACGCATTTTCTTTAGTTAATCTTTATTTTCATTTGAATACATTCTTTTTTTCGCTTTTTAAATCAAAAATATTTGAATGAATTTTTTTCATTTTTTTAAATTATTGATTAAAAGTATTCAGTTTAACATTAATTAGCTTTTAATATTAATCGTATATCCAAAAAAAAAGGAAAAAAAATTGTATTTGTAAATTTATCAAATCAAAAAAAAAATGAAAAGTAAAAAAGCAACAACTGACTATAAAAATTTTTCAGTCAACGTAAATGATATGTTATTTCGTTTTTTTAATGCGAACAATTGTTATTCATTCATTCATTTAAATCTTGCCAATTTTTATAGCTTCTTTTGATAGAAAAAAAAAGTTTTATTTCGTAATTTAAAGTTTGAAAGAAAAGAAAAATTTTTTCCCTCGAAAGGTGATAATATTTCAAAAAAAAAACATTGTTAGGATAATTTTTTAAGAAATGCAAATTTCATTCAATTTACAATCTATTTCAATCAACAATAAAATTTTTTAATTTACACATTTCTTTGTTCCTTTTTTTTTTTTAAACTAACAAATTAGAAATTCTACAATTTGTATTTATCCTAATGATGGATTAATTAGTTTATGAATTTAGAGGACTGCATGAAATGATTCAAAATTACTAAAAAGTGTTACGTTACGGTTGCGAAGGACCGGATATTTCCGTTTTTTTTGATGTTAATTTATTCTTCCGACACTTACCATTAACAATATTTACATTAGCACATGAATAAGATGAATAATTTTTGCCGATTTCTTGCTGCATAATTCGTATCACACAATTGTAGCATTCGTAATTTTTCGGTAACATTATCGTTGCTGATGTTTTCCTAACGACATAATACCAAAAACTTTCACAAATATTACGAAAATTTTGCGAAAATTTATTGAAATTAAATTATTGTATCGAATTGTTTTATTAAGATAATCTTATTGAATGTAAATTATTTCATAAATTTATCGAAAGATATTCAACGTTGGAATTGAAAGAATAAAATAAATAGTGAATATCTATTTCCTAAAAAAATGTTTCATTTGTTAATTTTTTAGTAAAACTTAAATAATTTCTTGATTTTTATCAAATTTGCTAATTCCATTGAAAGGAAATCAATGTAAAGAAATTACAATGTGTCATCATCGAAGTTATCTCTTGAAATTGATGATAAAACTGCGATCATTTGATCCATTTCATTCAATAATTCTAATCGCAATTTTCCCTTAAGTGTTGATAATTTGAATTAATTCTTTTTGATCTATTCATTTAAATTGTCGAATTAAAAAAAAAAAGAAAAAGAAGAGAAAAATGGATTGTTAACATTCGAATTTTTTTTCATTCATGTCAAATCAAATTTCGTTAAAATTGCGAACAATGACATTTGATAAATAAGCAAAACCGTACATTATGAGTCAGTGACTGGAACCAAGTGATATTAACATCTTCACCTGATCGTAGCCATGTTACAGTACCTATAACGAATGAATAATATTATGATTTCAAATTTGATAAAACACAGTAGCAATAATACTAGGATTTAATTAGTTATATATATTCATTTAAAAAAATAATGTGCTTAACAATTACTTTTTTGATAGTTTAATAAAAATGAACGAACTACAGTAATTTTAGGATTGGTACTGCATTAAATTTTTGGGATAATAGCGTACGGTAAATGTACAGTATGCATTATAATTTTTTTAATGTAAAGAATACATGAATACACTTCCTTGTGTAATTAAATGATTTTATTAAATGTTAATTCACAAAATTATTGTTTTTTTATTTGCCACTACTATTATTATTAATTAATTGCTTTATTAAAAAAAAAAAAACCAATAATGCGAAAAATTTATTCAATAATAGGAAACATTATTGATAAAGCAATTAATTAGGATAATAATGCAGCAACATGATTAGAACAATAATCTTTTTTATTCCAGCATAAGTTTGTAATTATTGCTAAAGTTAATTAATGACAATAATATGATAGATTGTTTTTATCAATGTCTGTGTAATTAATTTATTCTTAAGTGATTGATTAGAACATAGTAGTTTCTACAAAATTACTATTCTAGCAATATGGTATACAATAATAATGTTCTTTTTTTGTAATAAAAATTTTTTTGTTTTTATTTTCCTTTCCTTTATTACATATGTCTTTGAATTTTTTCGATATTCGCAGAAAAAAAAAAAAAAAGATAAATTTGTTAGAGAGATTTGATTGATTTGCTGTTGAATATTATTGGTCCCGTTAATATTCAATACATAATATTGATGATAATAGTAATAATGATAGTGATGATAAGAATAACGATTTGCGACATGCGACATTTCTCACTGAATGACAGAGCTTCCACAATTCCTTCATTTTATATTCTACCTTCAACTTTTCACCTACGAAAAATATCATAACATTATATATATCTATGCCCTTGAATTTTGTTTCATACATCTGAAGGTCATTTTATGCATGAATTATCAACAAAAAGATTAGCATATACAAAATTTCAAAATATTTTTTTTTATACCAAAAAAAAAGTTTCTCGCTTCATTATATCGAAATTTTACTAATTTACAACATTCCTTTAAAAATTAAGGAAGAGGTTTCTCCTACTACATTGAAGTTTGTAATTTCAAAAAAAAAAAAAAAAAAAAAGAAAAAATGCAATAAATTCCAAATTTTATTCTATGAAAAAATCAAGTGTAAAAAATTGATAAAAACATTATCTATTTTGGTGGCATGCATCAAAAACTTTCTAATATTTATAACTTCAAAATACTAATCTCATCTAAAATTTTTTTAACTCGACCATAATTTTGATGAAATAATTTCATTATGAATAAAGAGAACTGTTGGAATATTTGAAGTCATTTAATTTTGATTCACTTTTTCTAAAATTATGCAAATCTAAGATTTGACTTGATTATTACATTTTATAAAGCGAAGGAATCGAAAAAGATGCCCGCATGAAAAGATAAGTTAAGAAGATTATTTTGAAAAACTTGTTTTATAAAAGTTCAAAATTATAAATTAGCAAATTTTTGAAAATTTCTAATCCACTTTTTTTCTTCTGCTCGTCTTAAAAAATGATGCCAAAACGTTTTCATTGGATGATTTTAATTAACCGCAATTTTCTAATTACTAATTTTACTTGGTCTTTTTTCAACTTGAATTAAAATAGCAGACATTAGTAATTTCTAACTAATACCAATTTTTCATAATACATCGGAAAATAATAATAAACAAGATGACTAGAAAAAAAAAAAAGAATGTCTGAGGGTTGAAATGAGGATGAGATTAACAACAATTTAAAAAATAAGTGAAATTTTTAAAAAAAGGGAAAAAATTATTTTGCTCTTTTCGTAGATAACTTCTTTTTAATTTTCTCCTCTATTTTCAGAATTCAATTTTAAAATCAATATATATAAGAAAATTATTAATTAAAAGTAATATAGAGGACTATTTTTCTAGGTATGCGATAAAATTTTGGAATTAATTTAAATCCTATTTAACTCATCTTCTTTTTTTCCCCATTTGTTACTTTCAGAGTGGTATTATTAGTTTGCTAATAAGAAATAAAAAAATAAAGTCATTCAAAACTTGAAATTTTCTAGAAAATTTCCATATCTAATTTGATAAAAAAAAAAAAGAAAGAAAAGAAGAAAAAAAAAACGAAAAAATTAGGCGAAGAAATAAATGCTAAAAAAAAAGAGAATAATAAATAAAATGCACTATTTTTTAAGTGGCTTAGTTATTTCGAATGGCAAAATGAATAAAATTAATTGATAAGAAAATAAAAAAGTCATTTTATAGATTAGTTATTTTGTTAATTGATAAAGTTATTAATCGATTGCTAAATTATTTTAAATGACAATCAGCTGATTAGTTGATAAATAATTAATTGATTAATTGATAAATTAACCTTTTGGATCCTTAGATCTACCACATAATTGCTGAATTTTTCCACTCTCAGTGGAATGATTTAAGAATTGATAACGAGCTGGTGGATATGTTAGCCTGATATTTGCTGTAACTAATGGTAGCAACAGTAATATCCATATCATGCTCCCTCCTAAAATAGAAAATAATTTAAATAATTTAAAATTGAAAAAAAATCGGGAAATTAATTCGAATGATAAAATTTAATAAATATTAAAAGCGAAACGATTTTTTTTTTTCGCCTGATATCTTCAACAAATTTCGAAAGAAAAGAAAGATCATATTATCAGTTATGAAACAATTCTATTTTAAGTTATCCGATTATATCGAATATGATGATAACATTGTTGAAAAATTTCAACAAAACATACTTCAATATATTTCTACTTTTATCACCTAATCATTCTAATTTTCATAAATCAAATTGGATTTTATCAATGAAAAACTCGAAACAAAACTTGAGAAATCGAAAATTTACAAATTCTTATAATAGAATCAATCAACTGAATAGATTATATTTCAATTTTCCAATTCAAAATTATATCATAAAGATAAGATGACATCATTTTAATAATAGTTTACATTTCTTTTTTTAGTTTCAAAAAAAGAAATAAAAAATGATCAGAAAGTAAAATAAAAATAAAGAATTATTTATTCTTGCATATAATATTAAAATAAATTTCAATGATAACAAGAATTCAATTATAAAAAAGCAATTCTTCATATACACATTTAGTTTGGATGATTGGGTGAAAGGTCAAATGTCCTTGAAGTGTGTCAAATGCAGACTTTTTTTTTTTTTTTATAGTCCATTGCGGTCATTTTGAAAGTTGAAAATTCCTCTCATCCCCATTCAACTACATCAAAATTGCTCAATTATTTTCAATTTTTTATATCACCATAGCGAATTTTTTTTTTCCTTTATTGCGTAGTTTTTTTTTTTTGATTGAAATTAACAAACCATTGTAAAATTGCATTTTTCTTCGATCTGTGACTTTTCACATTTCAAATTTATTCCTACCAACTGACTATCAAATGATTTGAAAGAAAAAACGAAATCAGTATTGGAATTCAAATGTATAATAACTTCACAGCAAAACCTCAAATGGAATATTAAAAAATAATTTTAGCGAAATGGAAATGTTTACTGAAAAACTCAAAATTGATAATATTTCAAATAAAATTCCTAATTCATTTGAAATATGCAGCATTGGCAAATTTGATCAGATAAAAAGAACTACCGCTAGTTTAAATCTAATAAATTATCATACAAAAGAATTTTAGAATCTAAATATTAAAAAAAAAAATATCAAAAAAAAAAGATAGAACTTTGTAGCAAATAGCAAATCAAAAATTAATAAAAATAATTTATTGATAAATTTAATACTATTTTAGGTAATAGTTTATTTATTTAGCTAAAATTCGTATTCAAATAATCAATGATAATAAATTATTATCAATACTGAACAAAATATATGTGAATAAAAAAAAAAAAATTAGATGTTAAAATATACAGTATGAATATATACATAAATTTTTGTGATTGTTAATGTCAGTGGAAATTACAATTTTTAAAGCAACAATCGAAAAAACAGCAAATATTGCTGGAAACAGAAAACAAAATCATGGTACTGTGGACAGAGGATAATTAATTTTAGGATTTGTCATTAGGAAAAAAGAAAGTTATTTTAAAGAGAAAAATTGAAATTAACAAGGAAAAAGAATTGCATGTATGATATATCTTACGATGTAAAACTAGAAATCAAAAAAAGGAACTTTTTTTTTGAATCAAAAAAAAGTTTTTCTGAAAAAAAGAAAAAAAAAAAGTGGACAATGAGGAATGAAAGGCGGGAAAGGAGAAGAGAAAAATAAAGGAGAAAATAATTGAAAAATTTTTTTTTCAATGAAATTTTACTAATTCCATGCTATTAAAGGAATAATAATATCAAGATAATATGTAATACTGGCAAAAGTTATAGGCTATAAGGACAAATTTTATTGGAAAAAGATCACGTGGTAAGATGATTATAGTGATAACCGGATGATGATAATGATCAACTTACGATAACGATTTCAAAAAGTGAGATAAAATAGATTAATATATAAAAAAAAAAAAAGAAAGATTTTTTTTGATTGATGGAAATTAAAGAAGGCAAGTGAAAAGAAATAGCATTTGATGATTTCTTATGATAAATTTTAATGGAATTTTAGCTTTTGCACATTTTACTGATAACAATCAGCTAAATTAATAAAGG
The DNA here is from genome assembly GCA_000499405.2 of Onchocerca volvulus. Classification (NCBI taxonomy): domain Eukaryota; kingdom Metazoa; phylum Nematoda; class Chromadorea; order Rhabditida; family Onchocercidae; genus Onchocerca; species Onchocerca volvulus. Next base: position 3,259,091 of record HG738140.1, read on the forward strand.
AAGTTTTTTTATTTTTTTTTTAAATGAAATTTTACCAATTTCTTGATAGTGAGAATTATAATGAAATGAAATTCGTTATGCATTTTAGGTTTCATTTGAATCATTTAATATTTGCATTTTCTTTTTCAACAAAATTACAGCAATCTTAAAATTCAATCTTAAAAACACCAATTTTAAGATTAAATTTTATGAATGTTTCGATTTATCAGATAATAATGAAATCATAAATTTTACCCAAAAAATCATTGACTAAAAAGTTCCAATTTTATTTCTCTAACTCACTTTTAAACAAAAAAAAAAAAATAAAAATAAAATAAAAAGATAAAAAAAGGAAATCAAATTTCAATTAAATAAAATCTCATTGTTTATGCTTGACCATAAATTAAATAATATTAAAACCTATGCATAATTAATTCGAATTTGATTTCAAATTAAACAATAAGAATAAACCTACATTTAATCCAAATAAAATTTAAATTTAATGATCAATTAAATGATAAATAAGAAATTATGCTCAATTTAGTATTTTAATGGAAACAATAAAAAAGACGGGAAGAAAATAAAAAATGGATTACTTATTTTTTCTCTTTTTTTGCATTAATTTATAATCATATAAAATTCATTTTACGACTAAAAAGTGATAAGAGAGTAGAAGTAACTCGAAAGATGAAAGATAAGATGATATCTTAATAAAAAAAAAAAAAAAAAAAATTTTTAAAAATTGAAAAATACCATAGAAGAGGAAAAATCGATAACGAATAGTAAATTAATGGAATTTATTTAATATTTTAAATAACGTTTCTATTGCGATAATATTTCCTCTCTCTATGATGAATAGATAAACATATGATATCGCGGGGTGCGGGGGAGGAAAAATGGGAGGGCGAAAAGCGGGAAAAGTGGGAGGGGGTGTTCAGGATTTGAATGCGAGAAATTGATTGGATTGTCCTTCAAAACAAACTTTTACATCAATCCTTTCCAAAATTTAGATCATCTTTCTATCTTCCTTTTCTTCCTTCTCTTCTTCCTCCATTTCTTTTAACAATTTTAAATGAAAGACAAGAATTTCGACCTGAAACTTCCTTCTTCCCACTCCAACCCCTCCCGCCTTCCATCATTCCTAAATCATTGATGATATTGGAATCGTAGAAATGCAGTGTAGTAATTGGTATTCTAAAAGATTGAATTCTTTTCCTAATCGTAATGATGTTGTCGATGTCGGTGAAAATCGATCAGATTTGAATATTCGATTAAATTTCGACCAAATTATAGTTTTTTTTTCAAGTTACACAATTTTTTGACAGTTTGATTCTTTTAACTTGAAGCAAATTAAAATCTTTAATTCAATAATTTTTTAAAATATTGACGCAAAATAAAAAAAAAAAAACGGCACATTTTCTAAAAAAAGAAAGAGAAAAAAAAAACGAAAATAAATTTGATTAAAATTAAAAATATTTTAAAAAATAACTATTATGTTACATTTAGTTATTTTTTAAAAATCGGCAAAAAATTATTAAAATTCAAATTTAAAATTAATTTAAAAATGATTAATTCGAATAAAATTTAATTCATGAGAGAGAAAAAAAAAGAAAGTGAAAGAAAGAAAATTCAAACAATATGAATTAAGGGAACAAAAACGAAGATTTGCAGAAAATTGTATTTAAATGATTTTAAATTATTTCGGCTCCCCTGAAACAAAAAAAAAAAAAAGAAAAAAAAAATGAAAATGAAATAATAGTTTGATTGGATAAAGGACGAATAAAAAGATGAGGAATAATTTCAATTTCGAATAAATCTTAAATTAAATTTTTCATGACAATAGATATATTTCATCAAATAATTTCACTAATTGTGACAAACAAAAAAAAAAAAAAAAAAAAAATAGCAAGAATATAAATGTTACAATAAAAGGAAATCAATTAAAAATCATAATCGCTCCAAAGAATTGTAAACAAAATAGATATATTTTATTAATAATAAACAAAACAAGTTTTTTTGTCTATTCATAAATAATAAATAATTCAAAGTAAACTATATTTAATCCGGGTTTAAAAATAGCAAATAACTAAAACAAATAACAGTAATAATAGTAATTATATCCACTACTTTTTGGGATTTAATTAATTAATTCATATTATCACGCAAAATTGAGAGAAACGAACAATTTTTGAAAAATAACATTAGGTAATGTTAGTCCAATGATTTTTATATTTTATATCATGTCGAGGAAAAAAAAAATACATACAAAATTAGAAAAATAAATCTTTTGTGAGAATTAAATTCATTTTAAAGTAATAAATTAACAAGAATTGAATGGTACCAAATTTTACAACCATTCGTTTTTTATGACTTTACATTCTTGTTTTTCTTTTTTTTTTTTTTCGTTTTTATTATAAACAATTATAATACATAAAAAAAAGAGAAAAAATATTAAATATAAGATTAATTAAACTGTGAAAGATTATAAATTTTTTCTTGCCAAATAGTTTTTTTTTTTCATTTTATAATAAATTTTTTATTTATTTTTTTTCTTATGCTACCAAAAAACAAATCTTTTATCGTTTAACTTTTACTTTTTTCGCTTTTTTTTTTTTTTTTTTTTCTATCAAATTTTTAGTCTATTACGATTCCCCAGAAAAAATGAATTATTAATCGAAGGAAATTGTTTTAATTATAATTAGTTTTGCATTTTATTTAAATTTCACAAAAAAAAAATTATATTTTACATTCAATTTTGAAAATTTCTGCAATTAGCAAATAATAAAACAATACAGTACTTATACTTATTCTTTAAACTATTTGAGTAAATCAACAAAATAAATGCTGAATTTATATGATCGTACAGATGTGTAAAAGTTGAAAATAATAAAATGATGATACTACTACTGTTGTCTTCTTGTGTCGTTCTTGTTGTCACTATCATCAAGGTCAATTGGACGAAATGACCCTTTCTTTTCTATCCGAAGGAGCCAAAATGATGAAAATTTCTTTCAGCCACCACATTGAGTAACACATATCATCAATAATTTCACATCTTATCCTTTTTTTTTTTTTTTTTTTTTTTTTTTTTTTTTTTTTTTTTTTTTTTTTTGTTTTTTCTCTTTTAATTCAAATCCAACTGACAAGAATAATTGACCGAGAATGTAATTCGAATACAAATTTGTGCATAAAGAATGAAAAATTGATGACAAAAATGTGAAATACAACATAATGAACAATAATAGAATTGAAATTTGCTAATAAAATACTAGAATGATAACAATGATAATGATATGATATTGTCAAATTTCATGAAATGATAATAATTTTTGGCTATAATAATATTTTGGTAAGTTATGAAGGCGAATTTTTTTTTTTGCGATAATTATTCAATTTTTTATAGTATATCTAAAAAATACTTCATAATATTTCAAGATTTTGTCATTAGAAATGCATCTTAGAGACTAAACTGTATTAATAATATTTAATCATAATTGAAATTAATAATTATAAAACGGATGATAAGAGCGATTGCAGAAGAAATCATTATTTTTATCACTATATGTTAATGCCAATGAATAATTCTGATACAACTCAATTTCTAAAAGTTTTAAAATTATCATTTTTATCACTGTATGCATAAATAATGCTAGCTAAAATTATATTTTTAAAAGTTTGGAAACTTTATTTTTAAAAGTAAAATCATTTTCATCACTATAAATATGTATATATATATATAAAATCATCATACTAACAAATAATCATGAAAAGATTGCATGAAGGATAGTTATCTGCAATAATATTAATAATCATGATAATACCGAATTTCCAAAGATTCGAATCATTATTTCCATCATTATATGCACACATAACAATGAATAATAATCATGATACTGTTATATTTTTTAAAGGTTATAAAATCATGAATTTCCATCACTATTTATGCATATATCATACTTACTAATAATCATTATAAGATTGCGTGAGTGATAGTTATTAATGATAATTTTAGTAATCATGGTAATAATATATTTTTTATTAGCTTCGTATCATGATTTTTACCATTGCATGCGCCCCCATTGCATAATGTTGGTTAAAATCATGAAAACATTATAATTATAACAAATTGTGAATTATCATTTATTTTTATCAATGATAATAATCACAAGAATTTTTATCAATTAAATGTAGATATAATAGTGTATATAATATTATTATCTGAATATACGAAAAAAAAAAAAGGAAATAAAAGAACGCCAATCAATGATGACCTTAAAAAAATTTCTTGAAAAATTTTTTTTGTTAGCGCTATTTTGTGACAAATTTTTTTTTTTATTCATCATTTGTTGAAAGAATAGAAAAACCAAAAAGAAATGAAAAAAAAAAAAAAAATGAAAAAATGAAAAATAGAAGTATGATGGAATAGAAAATTGGTTCAATGTAGAACAATTTACTCGTACCGTTTCTTAACCAAATTAAAATTCTTTGACATTTAGGTCATCCCGGAAGGTCTCTCAATTCGAATCATTCAAATTTTGAAATGAAATTTCTTCATTTGAAATGAGCATCGAAAGAAATTGCTATCATTCGTATCATTGATTGATTTATTAAGAAAAATAAAATGCATAATAAAAATACTTCAATTTAATCACAAAAAAATATTTTCTATTACTAAAAATGGAAATGAAAAAAGATTTGATTTAGCATTTTAGTGATGGATGCGAAAAATATGCGAATTACTATTTTTTGAAAATAAAACGTTCATATTGGTAAATTAAAGAAAAAGTAATGAAATGAAATGAACTTAAAATATTTCTTCGTTTATTTTAATCTCAACTAAAAATTTCATCGTTATCTACCAGATTAATTAAATCCGTTAGCGTTTTATTTTTATTGAAATTTATTATTTCTTATAAACAAATATTCAGATATTATTAGTACTTATCATTTTTCTGCATTTCCATCTAATCTTTCAAAAAATTAAACCAGCCCGAATTCTTCGTTTATTTATTTATTTTTTCTTCCTAAATTTAACCTAAAAAAAAAGCTAAAATATAGTTTACCTAAAAAAAAAAATGAAATAGGAATATTTATGGTAACAATAACATTTGCTATAGGCATTTAAATCTTGTAATCATGATAAAATTATTACCAAATTTCCTCACTTTCACTAATTTTCATGCAGGATTACGTTTTTTTTTTTTTTTTTTTTTTTAAGGCTAATATAATGTTTTTATCAAATTTGAAAATTTGAATTTCCAATAAATTTTAGTGTAATCTATTTCGATACTGTGAATCTAGTTGAATCAAAAATTAAGTAATATAATTTAATGCATTTCTACAAATTAGGCTATATTTGAATTACACAATAATTGAATTCCATTATAAAAGTAGAACTTCCTTTTTTTCATCAAAATAACATTATTTGACCGAAAATTAGATAGAATTTTCAAATTATTAAACATGAATCATTAAAAAATGATTTTCTGCAATTATGTTATATTGCATTTTATAAAATTTCAGGTTATTTATAAAAAACTTATATTCCCTTTCTTTTTGGAATAATTAAAATTATTTAAATAGATTTTTTAATTTATAATAATTACATTATACTGTGCTGTATGAAGAAGCAAAACTGATATGAAATATGCAGAATTTTTCATAGTAAAATCAATTTGAATTTACAAATTATAATTAAAAAATATTATTTATTCTAATGGTCTCATTTCTAATTTTAAATTATATCATTTTCAATGAAAAAAAACGATGCCATCTTTTCTTTTCAATTTTCTCCAATAAAATTTATACTTGAAATTAAATCCTTTTCTTGTTTTTCGCTTTTTTTTTTTAAATTATCAATTTATTTTATAGCAATATCAATTATGTTCAGGTCAAAGATTGAAAAACAATTTTTGAACTCGTATTTTGATCTCGGAATATTTTTTCTTACATAAAAGACATGAATAAATGATGTTTTTATTTTATATCGATTGTTATGCAAAATATATATTTTTTTCGGATAAATACAAAAACAGTGACTTTTTTTTTTTCTTAATCAAATCAAATAATAATTAATTGAGTGGATGCAAGATAATAGGATTAAATGAATTGCTTAATAAACAAGTTCATCGATTTTCCTTTTAATAAACTTTTTTCGGAAGAATACAAGGAATAATTTATTTGTTCCCAGCTGGATAAAATAATAATTAAAATTGAAATTTATATATGGTAACATAAGCCAAATGAATTATTAATAATGAAGTTTAGAATAAAAATAATCATTTCAATGAAAATTTGTCTTTAACGAACTTTAATTGTTTAATAATCGTCAAATCTTTCGTATTTCAAAAAAAAAAATTATTTCAATGAAAACTTGTCTTTAACGAACTTTAATTGTTTAATAATCCTTAAATCTTTCGTTTTTCAGAAAAAAAAACTATTTCGATGAAAATTTGTCTTTAATAAACTTTAGTTGGTTAATAATCTTCAAATTTTTCGTATTCGATATTTTAAATCTGTTTAGTATAATTTTAAATTGACTCGGATTACTTGTGTAAAAACCATTTTTAATTAATATTTTTTATAGATACCATCACTGGAAATACTGTCATTATAAATTTTTTATCATTATCAATTTTTAGCAATGTCTACTTTTTCTCATTCCTTTTCCCCAAATTTTATTTAATTTTTCAGTTAATTATTAATTTTAATACTTTTTGACCAAATAAATAGCTTAAAAATACTGGCGAATGAAAATGGCGAAACAAATGTATGTTATTAACTATAATTAATAATACTTTTCGTGTTATCTTTTGAATTTCTATCATAGGTCAGGTTTTTTTCTTTTGGACTGATATGAAATTGAGATCATTAATTGATTATTCAGAAATTTTTCTATGAATAAAATTTATTTCATTAATAAATCGTTCAATATTACATATACATATTTGATATTTTCAGGATACTCGTTTCATTCTCATTATAATAAACATTACTATTAATAAAATATTAATCTTTAAAATTTTTACAAAACTTAAAATTTTAAGATTTTGAGCATTTTCAAATTTAAAAATTTTATGATTTTCATTAAATTATATACTATCATATCTTAGTTAACATTTATCAATCTCTAATCTGTAGATTATTCATTTTGTAATTAATCTTAAAATCGTAAAACAAGTATATCATTACCAGTTTTTGTGTATACCTGTTTTATGCATCTAACCCATTTAGATACACCAACCATCTATAAATATGAAAGAACATTTTCATTTTCATTGATAATTTAATGAAAATATACTGCAATTTTTCATAAAATTAAACGATTCTTTTCATTTTCTTACATGAAACTACTTCGAATTTAATCGTTCTTTTTTTTTTTTTACTTCTTTAACTAAACATCTTTACCATATTTTATATATATATATATATATATACTAGCTGGACACGCTTCGCGTGTCCGGCTTCGGCTAATCTATATAAATAGAAATGTCAATGTTTGTTTGTTCAAAATCTTAAACCTCCGTAAGTTCCTAAACACGCACATTATCTATATTCAAAATCTTAAATACCGGAAAGACCTTAACCTATTGCTTTGAAATTTTGACACAGAGTTGCAATCGAATACATTTAATTATTCATCGATTGATTTCAAATTTTGATACGCGTTGCATTCCAATGGGTAAATTATTTAAAAATACTTTTATTTCCTCAATTTTAAAAACATTAATTTTAAAATACTTGTGGGTATACAATAGTTTTTGTTGTCCCATTTTCTGTGTAGATATAGAGACTGTCTGGTTTGCCGACTCTAGAACACGCAACATATAATTGTCCATGTGAAAAGCAAGCGATCTCTAGATCTAAACCGCATAATTCCAAAGAGTGACCCTGAGCTTTGTTGATGATGAATGCAAATGCCAATCGAACTGGGAATTGCAATCTCTTAAACTGAAGTGGCATTTCCGTTGGAATCTTAGGAATGTGAGGAATAGGCACATCTCCTTCACCTTTGAAAAGTCCTGTCAAGATTGATGCTTCTATAACGTTGCTCATTAATTTTTTTACTGTAAGCCGCGTGCCGTTACAAAGTTTTGGCTGGTTGATATTTCGCAACATGATAATTGGCACGCCGATTTTCAACTACAATACGTGCGGTGACATCCCTGGCAGATCGAGTGAATTCAAAAATTCTGTTGGATAATTAACAGCTTCATCTGCTTCCGCAACAGTTCGATGAATCTATATGTGGCCATCTCGCTTTGAATGTTAGGTTTTATAAAATTGTTAAGCTCGTCGACGTCTTTGTTCTTGGCCGCAAGAATAGCTCGCACACTCAACCCATCGTGATTCTTATAATTAATTTGAATATTGGGAAATACCTTTTCAACCAACTTTTCTTTTGAGGTTACTAAATTGCAAAAGTTATGAGGCAATGAAATTCGTCCTGTGGTCAGATAAACCGGCATATTTCCCTTTTAAACGCCTTTACGTGTCTCCACAAAGTAGAGTATTTCAGGAAAACATTTATTTCGTCCGCTGGTGTCGATCGAGGAATCACAGGTAATGTTTGCCTGAAATCTCCTGCAAACAATATTAATGCGTTCCCAAATGGTCTGATATTTCCATGCAAATCTTGCAGTGATCGATCAAACGCCTCGATCGTTTTTTTGTGCGCCATTGTACATTCATCCCAAACAATAAGTATGCATTTTTGCCATACTTTACCCATGCCCGATGTCTTGGAAATGTTGCATATGGGAGTTTCAATCAATTGGATGTTCAATGGCAATTTCAAAGCGGAATGAGCAGATCTTCCACCTGGTAGCAATGNAATGCTTCTTCCTTCGTATGTTGTTAGTAAATGTGCCCGGTCCAACCTCCTTCCAGCAATTAAAAATTGTCAACGGCGTTACATATGCTACTTTGCATGTCAAGCTTTGAATTTATTAGAGAACGACCGATACTGGGATGTATGCATATATGACGCTTGCAACACGTCACATCCAAATCAAATTCGTACACTGTTTGCAATCATATTGAGCGCCTGCTCTCCTTCATTCTCAGCGGAGTTATGGGAGAAATTTAAATCATATATGGCTGAAGATATTCTGCATCGAATACGCAGCGAAATTTCAAATATGAATATGGATTTTTCACAGCAGAAATCTACAACGAAGCGTTGATAATGATTGAGGATTTGTGTTTACAAATTGCGAACAAAGTTCTCAATCAACTGGGAATTCCATCACCGAATCGATCTGCTGCTTCTTCGTTTAATGTAGAATTGCTTCGCGAGCAAAATTACAACATTGCTGATCTTTCGTCATATGTGCAATCAAATATTTCTAAACTTACGTTTGAGCAGAGAAGCATTTACGATCGAATAATGCAAACTGTCAATAGAAAATTTCTCCAACTCATCTATTGACAGTTTGCATTATTCGATCGTAAATGCTTCTCTGCTCAAACTTAAGTTTAGAAATATTTGATTGCACATATGACGAAAGATCAGCAATGTTGTAATTTGCTCGCGATGCAATTCTACATCAATCGAAGCAGCAGCAGATCGATTCGGTGATGGCATTCCCCATTGACTGAGAACTTTGTTCGCAATTTGTAAACACAAATCCTCAATCATTATCAACGCTTCGTTGTAGATTTCTGCTGTGAAAAATCCATATTCATATTTGAAATTTCGCTGCGTATTCGATGCAGAATATCTTCAGCCATATATGATTTATATTTCTCCCATAACTCCGCTGGAGATGAAGGAGAGCAGCTGGTCAATATGATTGCAAACAGTGTACGAATTTGATTTAAATGTGACATGTTGTATGCGTCATATACGCATACATCCCAGTGTCAATCGTACTCCAATAAATTCAAAGCTTGACATGCGCTGCGGAAAGTAGCATGTGTAACGCTGTTGACAATTTTTAATTGCTGGAAGGAGGTTGGACCGGGCACATTTACTAACAACATACGAAGGAAGAAGCATTCGTCCTGATTAGGATGCACGGTGTACAATCTGCCTATCATAGTTTCTTTGAATATGCCTTTGTCCTTCAACTGGTTCGCCTCGTGCCTTTGTCCTTCAACTGGTTCGCCTCGTTTAAGTACATTAAGTTCATTAGATAATATTACAGCGTAACACGTTATTAAAAGCCGACGTTGTGATACTATGTTTAAGTTTGTTACATAGTATTACAACGTGAAATTCATTAGGACGTTATAATATCTCGTTTGAATTCGTTACGTAATGACGTAACACGTTATTCGGATGCCGTATTGCCACGCTTAAATTCGAAATATCTTTCTTTTATTTTTTTAGCTTTTACTTTTATGAAATCCGATTTTCTTCTACTTTTTCAATTTTTTTTCGACTTTTTATTTCTTTTATTTTTTTAGCTTTTAATTTTTTTGGGGAAAGAAGGAGGGAAAAAAAGGATAGAGAGTTTTAATTATTAATTATATTAACGGTTGTTAGAGAAGTAGGGGAAGGAGGAGATTGCAGAAAAAGGAGAATGACAGAAAAAAGGATGGAGAGATGCGCGGAAGAAGAAGAATGCGAGATAAAAGGAAGGCGGGGTCAATAAACTCCGCCTCCTCACTTATTTTCAGTTGTCACGTACGTGACACGTGAAAAAACGTAACCATATTCATTTATAAAGAAGGTCGGTTGTATCAAAATTTGAAAAAAATCGGTTGAGAATTTACCATAGATCGAGCGTAGGTAACAGGTGGATTTACATTTTTATTTATAAGAAGAAGAATAAGAAAAGACAAGATGATTTGGAGAAAAGAAAATTTATAACTGAAAATTTTTTAAAATTTCTTTTTTTTTTTTTCAAAACAAAGCTCAAATTAAATATGATGAAAACATCCATGTTAAGATACCTTTTACATTTCATTGTAATATGTTATTTTGAAACTATTAGCATACAATTTATTAATATCATAGGAATAATATTTTATGAATTTTTTTTCTTTGCAACATATTTCAAGTGTATATGATTTCTATTTAACACTTTTATCACGTACGTACATAAGTTAGTTACCTGCGATAATTTTGGTATTTGATGATAGCAATATGAATTGATATCCTATTAATTGTTTTCACGTTAAAATATTTCAAAAGTAATTTTATTTGATATCTTTATCGAAAGTAGCTATCATTTTTTTTTTTTTTTTTTTTTTTTTTGTTTTTGCAAATCAGAACGATCACTTTTGCAAATATTTGATATTTGATTTTATTCTTTCTTGTATCTCTAATGTGCATCCAATATTTCCAAAAATTTTAAAATTTTGTTTTGTTCATTTTTTGTTACTTTGTTGTTTCGTCCAGAAAGGTGAAACATCGAAACTATTTATTCATACACTTTCATTTGTTTTAACTTTTGTGTCCTTTCTTTTTATTTAAAAAAAAATTTTTTTTCAAACAACAAACGTTAAACTGAATTGCACATAATATTTCATAAAATTATTAAAATCAATTGATAAAATATTTTTTTATTAAAATTTGCAATAAAAAGAAAAAAAAATTTTTGATATCAATTTTAGAGTTTCAAAATTTTTTAATGCACTGTTCATTAAACGTTAGGACTTTGTCTTAGGAATTTTTAATTGAAAAGTAAACTGAAAAGTTGTTTTTTTAGAAAAAAAAAAAATGAAGTTCGAACATTTACATTGAATATTTGTAAATAGTAGCATAAAAAGCGTAATATTTATAGATTATATTAATAATTTAATAATGCCATTTTAATTAGTGTTTTATAAGTTTATAATTATCAGCAATAATTTGATGATTGATACAAACTTTCCACTGTTCGATCTTATCAAAAATTTTTGCTTTACGAAATTAGGCAATATCTGAACGATAATCAATTATAAATTTGTAAAAATTTCAGATAAATTAAAAATACATTATACAGTTCTGTCGAAAGAATTTCGAAAAATTAGCTCAGTTAAGCGGATTTAATTTGAATATACTTTTACACAAAACTAACCCCCAAAAAATCTCAAAAAACCAAAGTCTCTAAATTCAAAAAATTTAAAAATCCGGTTTAAATAAATTAAACGCCTATAAAAAAAAAAAATTTACATTTTTCTACCTCAAAATAAACAATACTTCTGATAAATTTATGATAATCTTCTCACAAATCAACTAATAAAATCATTTAGCAATTAATATTTGATGATAAGTTATTTCATTTATTAACCGTATCCGGCCACACTCATTTACTTTAACCTTTCAAACGTGTGATAGGTAAAAAGAAGTAACTATATTTATAAAAGAATTTGAATGTAATATTTTTTCAAAATTTCAAATCAATCGATAAAGAACTTGAAATGTTGTTTCAAGAGTATCAACAAAAAATTTGCATTTTTATTCATACATATGATTTATTTATATTGATCTATTCATATCTGAGATGTTATGATTAAATTGATGCATTTATTTTTCACCAAATATTTTGCATATTTATTAATAATGATACTATTATATCCTTAAATATGATTAATTCAATTATCTGCATTTATTTAACAATTTTAATTGTTTAATGTTGGGGAAAGTTGTTGATAAAAAAATTTCAAATTTTTAAAATCGTAATTTGAAAAAAAAAAAAAGGAAAAAATTGGCTTTAGATATTAGGAAAAATTTCTTTTGCTTCCATCAATTTATCAAGGTTACAGAAAAATTGATCAAAATTAGCATTTTCTTAAAATTGCTTCATTTCAAATTTCTCAAATATTAATTATAAAAAAGCGAAATCAGTGATTGATAATTATCATTAAAATATTTATTAATGCTAATTGCATCTTTCATGCAACATAAGTTAGTGATTGCCAATTATCATTTATTATTATTAACACTGATTACTTTTTCATGCGATTTGAATTAATAAATTCGTAATCATCAATTATCAAAACTGCCAATGATAATTTATTTAATCGTAATTTGAATTAATTATTCATTTTAGAGTTGATTGATAGCAACATCCTATGCATACATGCTTTCATTAAGCATAATTTTAATAATGAGTAGAAAATTTTTAAATCAAAAAATGGAAAAAAAAAAGGATTTAAAAGAATATAGGAAGGAAAAATTTTGTTCCCTCCAATTTTCTTTTTTTTTTTTCTTCAAAAAAAAGGAAATTCCATAAAATATATACTTTTTTAAGAATTTTGCTAAATGCTACTATTTGTTATCGTTTGTAAATGTGAACAAAATTTAACATATATGAGACACATTATTTATACATTCAATTTCATTTTTAAGCCATTTTATGGCGGGAGCATTTTTATGTCTAATTGAAATCTCAACCAAATACTTTTCAAATTTCTTTTGATAAAAATAGAAAATTGAATGAAAATATATATATACAAATGCGTATGAAAAAAAAAAAAGAATATTTTGTCTTTTTCCTTTTTTTTTTTTTTCTGATTCATCTTGTCTAAAAGGAATGAAAAGGAATGAAATGATATGACTAAAAAAACCGAAAATGGATACGTGGGAAGATGAGTTCAATGTTTTCATTGAAATTTAAATATTTGCGAAAATGAAGAATTATTTAGTCATTAAAAAAAGAGTGTATATTTATCAAGGAAATTTTATATCAAGTTATGCTAAAATGTCCAACAGGTATATTGTTCATGTCTAAATTCTTTTAAATGAAAATTAAACTTGGAAAATTTAGCAACGAACAAAAAGATAAGCATATCTGATCGAAAAATGGATTAAAAAAAGATTTTTGAGCATAAATCATTTCTTATATAAACTATATTTTAAAATATTGATTCATTCTTTTCAATTCATTTAATATTACAAATTTTCATTGTTGCAATATTCCAGAAAAAGTTTACAAATTTTCAAAATTGTTGCAAAAATTTAATTTTTTTTCTTTCATTCCCATAAAATAAAAATTCTATTTAATTTTGGATGCAAAAAATTTTGAATATCTTTATCGTTATGAATAAATTGTGTTGATTATTATCAAAAATTTTCATTTCGTTTATCAAATTATTTACAAAATTTTAGTAATATTATTATTTCAAGTACTAAAAAAAGTTGCATGAATGCAACTTTTTTTTTCTTTATTAGAAAATTTTAAATAATCACAATCAATTTTATCAATACATATGTGCATACATATCTTTGATATATTATATTAGTATTTAAAATTCAGAATTTGTAGAATAATACTTAACATAAAGTGAGTAATTAAGATTAAGTAAAAGCATTCCAATTTTCTGAATAAACATTTTCTTTTTTTTTTTTAGCATTAGCTATTTGTTTACCACTTATTAACCAATTTTTTTTTCCTTCACATTCTTTCTAATTAAACACATTAAAAATTTCCTAAGATAAGATTGGATTTTGAAATTAAATTTTTAAGATTAGATTTTGAAATTAAATTAATTTGATTTAATACATAATTTACGTAATATTATTTTCATATTATACATTTCAAAAACGAAAAAAACAAATTTTTTTTTCTACTTTATGGAAACGGTTGTAAGCTTTTGCGCTTTCTTATTTTTCAACCCTCATTAATTTGTAAATTTTTTTTTAATTAAAAAAATTCTTTTATAAAGAAAAACATCCAAATATAAACATAGATATAGAAAAACAAACAGAACTTTGCATAAATAAAAATCATTTTTATAATTTGTAAAACATTTGTATTATTGTAAAAAAAAAAATGATTTACATTGATTTATAAATATACAGCACAAGTGAAAATACATTATTTATGAAAATTAAAAGAGAAAGAAGAAAATGATAATTTTTAATTTTGTATTTTTCAGTGAAAGTTTTATTTATCTTTACAAAATAAGGAAAAAAATCAAAAAAAAAAATTCGAAAAACTAAATTGAAAAAAGAACAGATGAATTAAACGCAAAAAAAATCAATGTAAATAAATAAGTAAATAAATACATATATGTAATTCTCCATTTTTGATTTATCTGCAACTATATTAAATAGTCAATAATTGTTATAATTAAATAACTAATTATAATTCAATAGTTAGTACTTATATTTATATAAATATGTTTTAATTCAATAATGAAGAATTTAAACAGTTCAAATCAAAATTAATATGCTTTACCGTACATAAATAACGAAAATTATGAAGTGAAAAATAGTTTTTTTTTTTTTAAATGTATAGAAAGACGTTATGCAAGAAAATAAGTAATTTAATTACCAATTTTTTTTTAAATTAAACTAAAATTTTGAATAGAATTAATATAAAATTTAATAAAACATAAAATTTTTGGCGAATTCAAATATCATGGACTTAAAAATTTGTAAAGAATGATTCAATTGCTAATTTTCAATAAATTTGGCAATGAAAATTTAATAACCATTGATTGAAATGAAGATTTTATTGTTAAAAAATGATTTAAATTTTATTCCATCCAACTTTCTTTCGAAATGTTTGATATATTTTTATCAAAATGCCATCAATTTAATTCGCATTAATTTTTTCTTCATTTTTCCTCGTTTTTTGCCTTCTTTTCATCTAAACTTTTCACAAAATTCTATAACTTTTTTTCATTTCAGTATTTGCCAACAATTTATTGGCATCATTTTGATCATTAAATCTCAAAGAATGATTATAAAAGATTCAAAAACTGAACATTTTTTTTTTTTTTTTAGTTTTTCCGTAAATTATTTTTAATCATTTATCTATCCACTTGTCCTACTCATTCATTCATTTGGTCATTCAGCAATTCATTCAGTCATTCATTCATCCATTCATTCATTCATTCATTCAGTCATTCAGTAATTCATTCATTCATTTAGTCATTCAGAAATTCATTCATTCATTTAGTCATTCAGTAATTCATTCATTCATTCATTCATTCATTCATTCAGTAATTCATTCATTCATTTTATCCAAATTTTTCGGTGCAAAAAAAAGCGATCAGAAAGCACAAAGGATGAAAAAACAATTTATACAGACACCGTCCCATTATTTGTCTTGGATAATTCAATTCATATAATTATTTTCGGACAGACAGATCGATTGATTCTTGAATGGTATTGTTTTCTGATTGATAAATCGATAAATAAACAGATAAACTGAGACAATTTACTTCGTTCTCCACCAGTAATTAAAAAAGAAGATTAATTAATCAGAAAAAAGAAATATTTCAATTTTTTTTAAATAGCAATCACATGGTAATAAAATGAAATGGAAAAAATTCGTTTTTTTTTTTGGTTTTTTTTTCTATTTCCCGGTAAGAAAAATTTACAGCAATCTTCTTAATCTTTTTAATTTTATCGATTTTTGCATCATTTAATATGATATACCATGGAAAAAAGTAGATTAGAAAAACATAAAATCATTAATGAATATAAAAACGCATTAATTTTAAAGCGTCATTTTAATTAATTTTACAGTTATTATGTCTTTTCTTCATAATTCTTATAAATTATTAAAAAAAAAAAGTTTTCGATGAAAACAAAAAAAAAAATTGAAATATTACAAATATTATCATTTAATTGAAAGATAGAAGGATTATCTTAATATTATTCAATTCAACTAACCATGCAATTATCATATTTATTTTCATAATATTGATTACAAAATTGCAAAATTTAAATTTAGGATTAAATAATTAATTTATTCTTTAAATTTTGTTTTTCAGTTTTAAAAAATTTAAATTTTAGAAATGTTGAATATCGTATGTTGTTTTTGAAAAAATATGAAGAAAAATCAAATAATCCGTGATGCTATGATACAAATAACTATTTTATGCGAATTTTAATTTTTTACGATCAAATTCGACGTATTTCTACCATTCACTGTGATACCAAAATCTAATTTTCTAATTTTCCAAAGTTTAGTTTTTTTTAAATGAAATTATTCAAGAATTTCAGCGATTTCATTTATTCCGTTAATAATATTCCCGGATAATTGTCTGTCTTATAATGTACAAAGCGAATATTTTTTATTTGCAATTTTAGGAGAATTTTTACAATTAATGAAAATAAATAAATGCTCTTGAAAGGATTCGAAATCTGTAGGAGAAATTTTTACAAACAATGATAAAAATAAAATTCCAACAACTTTTTTTTTCTTTTATTTCTTTTTCTTATATCAAATTTTATTATCAATTAAAAATTTCTCTTATTTTCTCCCTTTTTTTTTTTTTTTTTGAATTTATTATTCTGTATTATCGAAATTGACATCTTTTATCATCATTTTTTGTTAATTTTCATCTTTCCTTCCTTTTTTTGAATTAACTCTTTCTCCTCATTTTTCTCCTTTCTCGAGATCTGTAAATAATCGACGGAAATTTCTTCTTCTTTATTTCGTTTTTAAAAATGTTTTCATGTCTACTAGAATCAAAAAAAAAAAAAATTCTTTTTTTCGCATTTTTTTTTTTTCGCAAACTCTAGCGATACTGATGATGTTTTCTTTTCTGTCTGTCATATCTTTTTTTATTTTTTTTTTTTTAAATGGAATGAATGAAAAACAGGTGAATGAACGAATAGTTGTTTGATGATAATGCCGAAAAATTGTTTTGTTGCATTTTTCAACGATAGATCGTTGCTGTTGCTATTACGACCCGCTTAATGCTACAATCGAAAATGTTTTGTAATTTATATTCTCGTGAAAAGGAGATTGCGAACAGGAAAAAAATCAAGCGAACGAACGAATGATGGAAAAAGAGAAAGAAAAAAAATTCCAATATTATCATTTAGACGAAAAAAAAAATGATAGCTATTGTTAAAATTTTTCTAAAAGAAATAAATATATTTGAATAGTAATAGCAGAAAGAGAAGGAGAAAATGACGAGAATTCTCGTCATTTTTTTTAAATTACTACTCGTTCAAGATTGTTCATTTTTTGATTACTTTAAAAAGAACATATTGTTTGAAGAACAATCTTTAAAATAGATTTGAACAATTTCGAAATTTCATTTTTTTTATTCGTTTTAATGCTAATAAAAGATTTTATAATAAAATAATAATGCAAAAACAATATCAGTAATCCTTTGCAATAAATGATAATATAGAAGCAATATCGTAATCACAGAAAATTACTCATTTATCGAATAAATGAAAAACTAAAATTAACTTTTACAGCGTAATAGATAGTAATATCAAATAATGAATTGCTATGAATTATTCAATAATAAGTTTATTGATAATTAATAAAAATGCTTGCAATTAAACATAAATTGATTAAGTTAAATAAGAAATTATCAGTTTAATTTCTGGTTATAAAATGTTCGAATATTAATGATCAAAAAAATAAGCAATTTGAATGAATGAAAAATAAATAAGTGATATGGAAAAGGTAAAGATGAAAAAAAAAATAATTGATATTTTGTCAACAAATTTTTTGCAAAAAAAAGAAAAAAAAGAAAAAATTAAAAATTATAATATACTATATAAACTGAATGGTTAAATTATGGTGAAAATAACAATTTGCTAAAAATTTTCAAATTATTCAAAAAATCAAACAGCCAATTTGATCAAGCACAACTTTTTTATCATGATGCAATAAACAGAATATTTGATGAAAAATAAAATAAAATTAAAAGAATAAAGAGATATTTTAAAATGAATATTATATCAGAATAAAGCAATTAACATAATAAATAGAATTAATTTTCTATATTTCAAAAAAAAAAATTATTCATGGTTTTTTTCATTTTAAAATTAAACAAATTTGTTTCACACCAAAAAACCAAATGGTTACAATTATTTGTAAATATTAATCGAAAACGAAAAATTAAAAAAGCAATTTAATCAATATACTATTAATTTGATTAAATTTAATCAATTTATTATCAATGAAACAAAGTATCGTATCGGTCATTTAATAATCGATAAATTTAAGAAACAAATGTTGAATATTTATCAGTGTCAATTATTGATCCCTTAATTTCATTGATGTACATCTCTGCTATCCTCTTCATTAATTAATTAACTAATTTCTTTGTTTGAATAATGTAATTTAAAATTATGATTATTATTAAAATCATTTCTGTTACTTTTAATGTATTTTTTAAATTATAAATTATCGTTTAGTATTGCTCTTTTTTTTTTTTTTCGATTTCCAATTATATCCATTAATTTGGTATTCTGTTTTTATTGTAATAAACTAATAAAAACTTTGCTAATTTCTAATTCTATAGTAAGTATTGTAATTTAGTATAATTCCTTGATTTATAAACGATATATCTATATTTATTTATTTTATGCATATTGAAATTGAAGAAATTGATCGATCAATAAGTGACTCCTAATAACAATGTATTTGTGTAATTTTGCAGACATCAATCGATAATTGCTATGTTTAACTATTATGATGAAAGAAATCAATGATTTTGGCAAATGCATTTATTTATTCTTACTTTAATGATATTTTTACGCAAAAAAAAAGCAATTTTTTATTTCAGTAATGCAACTATCACACGTCACTATTTACGCGTTTTTTACGCTATCAATTTTATGCCTCACGGAAGCAGATTTGTTTGATGAATTGGTAGATGGATTACACGAAAAAATCGTTAGCGGTGCTGATTTTCTCAAACACGTGGCTGCGCCAACAGCACGTAAAAAATTTACAGAAACTCGAGAGACGCTGAGGGAGCTGAAAACAGAGGATATTCGTGAATGGATCACAGAAGTTGGTGGATAGTTAACACATTTTCTAGAGATTAATTAATTGAAGAAATTCAATTCGATAATTGAATTTCCGATTTTTGTTACGTAATCACTAAGAGAAATTAAATTTTTGGCTTTTTTCATGTTTTCCACTGTAAAAATTCTAAAAAATATTCTGCACAAATAGTGTAATATATTTGATCAAAATTAAATTTAATTGAGTATAATAATCAGAAATGATAAATGTTTCAATTCTTTGGTAGTTTCCCCATCGTTTCTTTTTGTTAGTTTTATTTTTTAATTTATTAGCATCAACTGAATTTTTCAATTTGAAATTCTTTTTTTTTTTTTTTTGATATTCCAATTGGATGTTTTCAATTAATATAAATCATTGATTCTTTTTGGTATCAAACAATACACGCATGATATATAAAATTTGTATTGCATTACAGCAATTTAAAAATTGCTAAACGGAAAATATCGAAAGATATATATTTTTGTTCGGAAAGTTTTATTTTTACAATTTTAGATATCTTAAGTATGTAAAGTGATAAATATATGAGGAATATCCAGAACTGATCATTTGTTTTTTATTTCTGAAATTGGAAAGAATAAAGGAGAAAAACAAACTTTTTTATTATTCTTATCTTATTTCTGCTGTAATTTTCAAGTGAAAAAAGGAGAAAAAGAAAATTGATAGCCATAAAATCCTATGAGTTAAATTCAGTTTTTTTTTTTCAATAAAACAAAAAAGTATACTCTAGTTTGAAATAATTTAAAAAATTGAATATTATTTCAGACAGCAGTTCCAACCGTGAATGAACAAGTGAATAACTTAGTTGATTTCATAAAGGAGAATCTAACACCGCAGTTGGAGAAAATCAAGAATGCTTATTATAAATTATCGACAAATGAAACTGTTGAAGAAAGTGATAAATTCTCGATAAATGGAACTGATGGAACTATGGATGAAAGTGAAAAATTATTGTTAAATGGAACTATGAAAGAAATGATAAGATGGCCGAAAAATGAAACTAATGGAAATAGTACTAAAGAAGAATAAGCTAAGTAATCAAATAAAAAAAAAAAAAATGTGAAATTGAAATAAAAAATAAAAATCGAAAAATTGGCAAAAATTGAAGTGACC
Organism: Onchocerca volvulus; assembly: GCA_000499405.2. NCBI lineage: Eukaryota > Metazoa > Nematoda > Chromadorea > Rhabditida > Onchocercidae > Onchocerca > Onchocerca volvulus. The sequence continues at coordinate 3,279,850 of HG738140.1, forward strand.
GTTTCTTTTTTTAAATATTTGTTATAACAATTTTAATAAATGATGTTAATCAGTGTTAAGTTCATTATATGACATTCTCAATCAATGTCTTTGTATAAAAGAAATTGATGAAGGTTATTTGAACCAAATTCTATCAAGAATATGATTTTCATTGCTAAATTAATATCAGTGATAATACTGATAAAATGACAATTTGTACAGCAGTTGATAACAAATTTAACTAATTGATATTATCATTAGTGACAATGTTAATGATAAAGATTGATGACATTTGTAGCATCCTTAATATCTCTCTCTCTATATATATAGATATTTAGAGTATAAATAGTTGGTGACATGTGGTTTTCGGATAGCAAAAATGTCACCATAAAGATGATAATATCTATCAATTCTATTTGGTACCAATCAATTTTATCTATCTCTTTATCATTCATCAATCTCTTTAACCTCTCTTCTTCTTCCATCATCTCTTTGCAAGAATTTGGGTAAAATGAATTTTGTTAATCATCTTTTGAAGGTAACGTCCTATTATCAACGATATATATATATATATAAATATATTAGTATCTTCAATCATTATCTATCTAACGTACACGTTTATTACGCACGCATGCATGCATGATAATAAATGATGCATGCTTGGCAAAAATTTGCAATTTTTTCGAATTTTAATCAATTTCTTCTACTTATATTATTCTGTACTGTTGGTGTACATTTGAATGAAGTGGAACATCTCTTCAATTATAGTAGCAATAATAATTTAACTGATAAAGTGATTATTTTACTAAATGCAAATGAAACCAATGATAATTCAACATCAATCATCAATGATGAAACTAAAATTTCATTCGGTTTGTTTGCTTAATCTTTTCATATTTTTAAAAATATTTTAAGATTATAATTTTGACAAAATATACATTCTCAAAATGCTTATCAATAATTTGCTGCTGTAAAAATTCATTCAATCAGATATCGGAATTGATTGATTGATTGTCAATCATCCAGTATTCATATTATCAGTTTTAGCAATTTTAATTCTCTAAATCTTCATAATTATGAGAAAATTATTTCAATAGTTGTAATTATTAGTTAATAGTTATCAATAATTTAAATGACTATAGAATTAAATTGATAGAGTATTTCAAAAATTTGATTATTAAATATTAAATAATTAGCATTTCAGAAATTTGGTTATTTAAAAATTTGGTTTAAAAAGCATTTTCTCATTTTTTTTTTTTTATAATATTGCATACAACATTATTGATATCTTTGAGTTAAATTTTTTAATGAATTGCAATAAATTATATTTTAAAAAAAAAAGTAATTTCAATTTATAATAACTTTCAAACTATTTGGAATTTTATTTTAGCATTTCTTCTATCCATTATATATTAATAATTTCAAAAATCTTAATAATTTAAGTGGTTGAAAAAAAAAAACCGAAAATTATATATTTTAACAAAGTAGACTTTTTTTAATTTGCAAACAATAAGTTTCAAATATTTTTTAAATTAATTAAAATCATTTTTTCTTTTTTTTAGAAGACATTTTTTTCTAAATTCTGCGACGTAATTTTCTTGCTTATTAGCAAACCTTAGCTTTTCCGCCTTTTCCTTTTCTTTTTTTTTAAAAGAAAATAAAAATGTGAATGGAAATTATGCGATATAAAATACAAAAAAAGAAAAAAAACAAATTTCGAGGTCTAGACTGTTTGGTAATACATCATTTTGAAATGAAATACTTGTACAGGTGTTGGAAGGAAGCAAAAATGATAAGCAATTTAACATGCAAGCTTCCTTTCTTGTATCATACCAAAACTTTTGTAATTTTTTTTTTTTCTTTCCCTCCAACTTTTCTCTTTCCATTCTTCATGAAAATATCTCGACATTGTTGTTATCGGTTTCCAAATAATCTTGAGAATTTCTTTTTATTTTTATTTTTTTTTTTCTCCTTGGAATATTTTATCTCTTATGTCTTATCATTTTTTATCCATTTCATTCTTTTTTTTTTCATCATATGCTAAACTTTTCTTCTTCTTCGTTCTTTCCCATCGTTCTTTAAAATATTGATGATCATTTTTTTATCAATTTCAAGTAATCTCAGAAATTTTTTACACCCCTTTTTTTCTTACAATTTTTATCATTTTTATATTTTTCATCAAATAATTTCACATTTTTTATCCATTCCGCTTCTTTTTAATTATTTATTTTCGATTGTAATACGAAGTTTTTTTCGTCTTCTTACCTCTCATTTTTCCATTTCTATTTAATTCCTTTGAGTAAACACAAAAATGAGTTTACGAAAAAAAAAAAAAAGAAAGAAAAAAAGGTTGAAGAAACGAATCGAAACGGTTGAAGAAAGATTTCAATAACAGTAAAGATTTTCTTTTCTTTTTTTTTTTTTTGAATTTATAAATTTAACATGTATATAAATAATTCTGGCAATTTACCAGACGGTATTTTTTTTTCGCCAATTTTTAATTCATCTTCTCATCATTTCCCAATTTGCGATTTTTTCCTTGAGTATGGTAAAGGGTAAAGGAAAGTATGCAAAGATTTACGAATGAATCTTGCACAAAAAGGTGGAGCATCATAAAATATATTGTCATCAATTTAGCTCTTGAAGAAGCATTAACATTTGCATTAGTACTTACGAATGTTATCGGTAGAACGATTTGATTATTTTAACGTTTTTTTTTTCTTTTTTTTTTTTGTTCGATTATCGCTAATATTCTATCATAATCGTTATTATCATTTTACTTACTACTACTAATCTTATTATTATTATCATTTGCAGTTGAAAATAATTGTTGCAGGATTAAGCAATAAAATTATATTGTTGTAAGATTAAGTAATAATATCATCGTTGTTGAAATTTATTTCAATTCATCCGTCTTCAATATCTTTGATTTGCTTTGTTACTTTACAAATTAATAGCAAAATCATTAAGCATTCTTCGTAGTAATAATTAGTATTATGCAATGTATTCTAGCAAATTTAGATATAAAATTTCTGGATTTTAAATTAAAATTTTCATTCCTTTGTCAATTTATTTATTTAAAGAAGTTACAAACTCTTTGCAAGATTTTGATAGATAATTTTGCAGGGTTGTTAAAATTTCATTTAGATTAAAAATTTTCGGAAACAATTAAGATTATTTTAACATTATTTTCATATTATAAAAGAAGATAGAAATTCGTATATTTTTGTCGATAATTTTTTAGTTTTGCTAAAATTTCATACATGTCAAAAATTTAGCTTTATCGAAGGATTGATTCGCTGAATTCAAATTCATCTGATTTCAATCCTTCTAAAAACGATGATATTAGTACCATCATTATTTACTGCAACAACTTTTCTTGCTGTATATCGATTTATTATTAATTTTACTGATTTGCCATATTCTAACGAACTACGTAATCCATATACTAAGCAGTACATCCGTATCAGTCGACAAATTTCGAATGCTTTTAAGAATATTTTAGCATCATTACCTGGCCAACACAATATTTCTATTATTGGTTACAGGTTTTTTAATAATTTTATATTTTCTCATATAATAAAACTTCATTTAAAAAAAACGTTTTAATTAAATGTTGTGCATGTCTATTATCGTTTTTCTTCCATTCGCAACAAAAAATTGGTCATTTTTTATAATACCTATTCTAATTCTAAACTTATTTTACAAGCAGTTTAGAATTTTGATACACTTATATCATCATATAGCTAGAAAAATTCAGCACTAATTACTTCTAACTCATTCCATGTAAACAAATAGGAGAAACGGTATAATTATCGGCAAATTTGATTTCAAAGGCTTAAATTACAATATTTTGAAATTTTAAATTACTTTCAATAAAATTTAATTTTTTTAAAATCGTCTTCAAAATTTCCAAAAAATTCACTTAGTACGTTTAGTTCATCCTACAGCGCCAGTTCTGCTTATCAGAAATGGTTCACTCGGAGCACACATTCAATGTCTACGCTTCATTCAAGCAAGTGAGACGTCATACTCATTGAAAGTTTAAGAATAGGTTGAAAACCTTTCATTCCCACAATTCTTCCAACCAAATGCTCTACCGAATATAGCAGCTTCATTACGTACTCCAACTAGTCTGAGGGAAACCTCAGAGGAAATCGACTTTTGAATATTTCGATTGGTCTTTCGCCTCTATTCCAAAGTTAGGCGATCGATTTGCATGTCAGAATCGCTTTCGAGCGATCGATTTGTATGTCAGAATCGCTTTCGGACGATCGATTTTTGCACGTCAGACAGTTTCGGGTCTCCAAAAAAAAAAAAAAAAAAAAAAAAAACGGAATAATTGCACGATGATAGTATCATGCAATCATTCCTTTTCCTTTGAAAATTACACAATAAATAAATTTAAAAAATAGCAAAAAAAAAAAGAAAAAAATTTCTTTATAATGCATAGAAATACCACTAAACAATGCAGGTATCAACAAGTACTTGGTACTTTGGTAACAATCGAGGTAACATCACGAAAAGCTGAACCAAAACTTCGGAAAATCATCGAAAAGGCAATACGAACCGGTTATATCGGAGGATATGCTGTTGGATTTGATGGTTTCGAATATTATACACTAAAGGGTCATTAAAATATTTGCTTTTTCCTCTAATTTGAACAAAAAATTTTCAATAAATTTCAAAAAATTTTTATCCAGTTTTTTTCTTATCTGTGAAATAATTCTTTTTTTTTTTTTTTTTTTAAATGAATCATTAAATTATGTCGAGTCTTGCTAATTATTACAGATTATTTAGATTATTTATTTTGCAGTATTTTACAATGAAATATTATTTGTCATTTAATTCGATTCGGATTAAATCAAAGTTGCTTCAATTCTTTTTTTTATAAATGAATATAATGAATGAAAAATAATATTAACTAATAAATAATATTTCATTTTAATTCCTATTCTTTTTCGTTTTATTACTTGTTTAATTTCTTACAATAAGTTTTTTATTTCGTTTTTATGCTCAAATTCAATAATAAATTTTGTAACCAAAAAGATTCATTAAAAAAATTATTTCATTTCAAATAGTTGTCTGTATGTTTTTGAATCATTCAATTATCGATTCCTTTTTTTTTTCATTATTGCTTTGCTATAATGTATTTAATTATTCTTTTGATTCCTCAAAGAAATGAATTTTTTCTCTTTTTAACAAAAATAAAAAATAAAATATGGTAGAAAGATAGATCGAATTTTATTTAAATTTTAATAGTTATCAACTATTTCATTGATGGCTACCTTTAATGATACTAGTAATTTGAATTTAAGCATAAAATAAAATTTGATTATTGATATTTGACATAGGTGAAAAATCAATAATCTGCAAATAAGCTGTGCTAATATTATTAACTTTAAATTTCTCTCATAATTTACACAAAATGTAGGTTAGAATAACTGTCATTTTTAACCGAAAAAAAAAAAAAAGAAAACGGAATCTCACAATTTTCCCTCATCTTGAAAAAAAAATTTTTACCATCATTTTTAGAAGAAAAATTCTAAATTATGCTTTCCGAAAAAAAAAAGACAAAGCTTTGAAAAAAAAAAAAATTCGAATTGAAAGGAATAATTTTGATATTTATTATGAATCAACGAAAATTTCAATCTTTTATTATTCTTTTTGCTGGTAATAATTTATACTTTTACTATTGTTTAATTTTTCTTCTTTTTTTTTTAAATTCTATCATTTTATTTGCGTAAACTTAAAATTTTGAATTTTATTTGAATAAGTGGAATAGATAATACACGTAAATATACACACTCATGTACATAACATTATAAAAATGCTAATTTTTGTTTACATATTATATTTTGCACAAATTCTAGCATTTTCGAGGTAAATTTTTTGTGGGAAAAAAACTAGTTAACAATAAAAGATACTCGCAGATTTAAAAGATGCCGACTTTATATTTATAATTTTGAAAAAAAAAGAAAAAAGAGAAAAAATAGGTGAATAGTGAATATTTTTTATTGCTTACACTTTTTTTGTTTGAAATTCTTATGCTAAATTATCTATTCTTTGTTGAAATAAAGTTCAAAATTAAAATTAATTATAAAATAGCAAATAAAAAAGTTTTCAAAAATCTTTTTGAATTTTAAATTCAGAATTATAGCAAATTTCGTCGTTTTTTTTCTTTTTTTCACTTGTTTATTCATATCTCTCCCTCAAATCTCTCTCTCTTTCTTTCTCTCTCTCTCTCTCTCTTAATTATGGTGATTTGATGAGCTAATTCAATGTCAAACAGTTAATGTCACAAATCAATCATGATATCAAAAATTCTAATAACAAATAATAAATTTTAATAATTTTGCTAATTAAAAAGGGATTAATTATTGTCTGATGAAATATAACTATAATAAAAGTATCATGATGAAAGATTGCTAATTATCAACTAAATCCGGAGATTTAGTTAGCATTGATGAAATTTCCCTCATTATAATAATTTAGAAATGAAAGAAAATTAAATCGAAAATGAGTGAATAATAGTAATTCAATTCGATTTTGATTCATTCATTAATTTGCTATCATTTTTAATTTCATATCATTTATGATTACTACTGAAGTTCGCAATAATTGCAATTAATGATAGTAATTAACAATATCTTGCAAATTTAGTAATTTTGATTATTTAATATTCAAAATGTTACTTCAATTCGAATCTTGGAACATTGAAAAGAGAAAAAAATTTCTTTTCGATTTTTTTGAGAAAATTTCTAAAAGCAAAGTAAGTGCTATTTAATAAATTGATTTAAATTAGTATAATTGATTGAATCGCTTGAATTTCATGCATTAATATATAATTAATTATATTTATTTGTTTAATTAGTTATTTATTTCAATTCACGATTTTTCTATTCTAATACTATGAACAATATTTTTAAACATCTTATTTGCATAAATAATAGTAGAATAAATTATATCACAAAACATTTTACAATAATTTAATGCTTTGAAAAAGGATGAAAAAATTATATTATTATAATTTGAAAATTCATAGTCATAATTCGAAATGGAAAATATTAGAAATGATATTAGAAATTTGCATTACTATATAATTTGATATCTGTTTTTAATTCATAAAAATAGTTAAGAAAAAAAAATCGTTCTATCGTCTTACTAGCTATTTAAATAAATTTCATTTCGAAATACTCTATTCCGCAACATTTTTTTCAATTTTTCAAGTGTCATTCAAGTTTAAAACTGTAGAATTAAGTTTAGATATTAAATTTCCAATTTTTTTTTCCAGTCTAACATCTTGCGTTTATGTTTATTTAGTTTTGCAAATTAGTATCCGTATATTTGACTAAAAAAAAGAGGAAAAAATCCAGATATTCGCTGTATTCATTAGGTTTAATTTCTAACAATTGAAATTCTTGATATGAACTCAAATAACGAATAACTAATTCAAGATAATATTTAATCAAAACGCATGGATAAAAATTTGTGATAGATTTAATTTTAAATCATTTAATTACTCAAAAATTTCATCGATAAAAAAATAATTCATTTGCATTTACAAATTTGCTTAAGGAAGTAAAATGGAATGGAACAGATGAGAAATTTTTGAATTTATCAACGAAATAATTTTTATTACTTTTGTAAATAAATAAAATTATTATCAAATCATTTTAATTCATTTATCATTCTTATCAGTAACTATTAAATGGATTATTTACAAAAAATGCTTGTTTAGAATTACCAGTTCTGTTGGATTGCACAAATTTGCAATTCAAATGTGATGATGGATCATGTATTGATATTAATCAACAATGTGACGGTGATAAGCAATGTTTAGATGGCAGTGATGAAGGTAAATTATTTTTGATAAATAAGCTGGTCGATTGATAAATAAATAAACAAATGATATGATAAATAATGGAAAAATGAATCAAAAAAAAGCAACAAAACAAATCTGAATTTGTTTATTAAATTTGTTTACTAAATTTGTTCATTGAAAAACTAAATCTGAATTTGTTTACTTATTTACCAAAAAAAAAAAAAAAGGAAAAATTATCAAAAAAAAAAAAAAATGACAAATAATAAAGAAAACCAGGATTACCGCTCGAATATTTTTTAAGCTTATTGTTTGGACTCATTATTATTTAACAAATAAATAATAAATTTTATATTTTTATTATTTTTTAAATATTGGATATTACATTTTTAGAGAGCTTTTTAATTTAATGTGTAATTTATTTCCAAAATTAACAATTATTACGCAAAATTAAACTTTCATATTTTTCTTTTTAAACTTAATGTGTAATTGTTTTTAGCGTTAGTAATAAATTTAACAAGAATTGTTGAATTAATCAGAAATTGTAATGAAAATTAAATACTTGAATACACGAATAATGATGAACAATTTTAAAATAAATAATTTTTTATGAATTATAGCTTATTGTGAATCTAAAAATGGAACAATAATTTTGATCTCACCTCATGCGATCCTTTTACCTGGTGATTCGATCAGAATATCAGCAGAAGTAAATGGCATTTCTTCACCTCACAAGGTATTCTTGTAAATAATTTTAATATTTTTAAAATTATTCTATAAATTCGATAATGTCTATATATTTATACGATAATTAAATTAAGATTTCTTAATTTCAAATATCCATAACAATATAATATAATATATAATGAATCCATTGTTTAAAACAATTATTTATTTACTTTCTAAAAGTTCCTCGTTATTTTTAACATAATTATATGCCAGGTAAAATTATACGCCAATATTTGTTAGGAAAAAACTTGAAATCTTAGAATTGGAATTAGAAATTTTATAGAAATCTTAGAATCTTAGAAAAAAAAAAAGTAAACTTAAAATCTACTTTGAAATCTCAACTTATCAAATTCAATTTTTTTTCGACAATGATTTGTATGAATTGTTTCTAATAGTTGATACGAGAAATTTATCCTTCTTAGATTAATTCTATATAATTAGATTTTACATAATTCAGAAAATTAAAATTAAAATTTCTAATTTCAAGTACTCAAATTATAGTATTTAAAAAATCAATTTTTTGATAGTAATTTTGACTGCATTATCATTCCAGGTTCAATGGCTGCACAACAGAAAACCGTTAGAATCAAGTAATACGATTATACGATATTATAATACTTCAATGAAGTATTATTTATTGATTGATAATATCAGTACTGATAATGATGGTATATACGAAATTGATATTAACGGTATCAAGAAAGCAATTACTATCACTGTTTCGGTTGATAGTGGAATTATCAAAAAGCAATGTTTTAATGGAAACAATTGTACAGGTGAATTTAATTTCTTTAATCTAGTAAGTTTAATTTTTGTTTTAACGAAAAAAATAAAAATGAAAATAATCATTTGCAAAATTTTATCGTTTTACGAAAATAAAAAACAAAAAAGAAGAATTAACTGCAAAATTTTATCATTTGTTTCAAAGTTTTTTGCATTTCAAAGTATCATTTTTATTTCGAAACTTTTCCATTTCAGCGTTTTATCTCTAAAAATGCATTTATTTATTTAATTTTTTTTTTTTTTGTTTCTATCATTGAATTGATCAATTTCGACAATTCTTGAAATATTTGCTAAAATAACTATACTATTTATTGTTTTCAATTTTTTCACAATCATTTTATTCGTTTCCAATTACTATATAAAATTTTCATTGTTTACTTAATTTTTTTTTTTTTTTATTTTGAAATATCAACTATAATCTTTGACCTAACTCTTATCACCATTTATAATCCTATCTTTCATGATTTTTTTTTAAAAATTGACAAGCAAAAATGTCGATTAATATCATCTCATTGATGAAATCCTAATTTGTCATCATGAAGATGACAGATTTTCAAACTTTTTAAGACAAAGAGTAAGTTATAAAAATTATAAGGTTTAAAAGTCTTAGGCTTAGACTTAGGCTTCAGGCTGAATAATAGCAATATATTATTATTATTAATCATCGTGAGAATAGAACTTCTACACATTGAACAAAATGAAGCAAATGAATTCATGGAAGGAATTATCGATCGAAGAATTCCGAATTTCATTTGAAATTTTGAAATAAACATTAGCTACTTATTGAATTTATTTTTAGAAAAAAAAAAAATTCCGTATTTGCAGAATTTTCCGCATTTCATTTTTAATATTTTGATAAAGCAATTCATCAATTTCCGGATTTAATTTTAACATTTTGATTAATCATTCGCTGCTTATTGCGCAATTACAACAAAAAAAAAAAAAAAAAAAAAAAAAAAAAAACGTTTCCCCCATTAAAAAAAAAAAAAAAAAAAAAAAAAAAAAAAAAAAATGAAATAAAATCGCAAATGTATTTTAATCGACTAGCTATCATAAAATGTTCATTTTCGTTTCATTGAATGAAATATTTCGAAATGAATATTTGAATAATTTTGTCGATTTTCAACAACAAGAAATATAAAAAAGCCGAAAAAAACTTACAATTTTTTTGAAATAATTTTGAAAAATTGATAATTATTATTTTTCAAATTCACGGAATAGAATATGCTTCCAAAATAATCGCAAACTATGATTATTCAAATGTACCGAACATGTTCAAGAAATCGTAAGCTGATTTCAAACATATAAAATTCGTTTTAAAAAAAAAAAAACCGTTTAATGGTGATGATTCATTGAAACCACGTTTCAAAGGATTTTTTTTTTTCATTACTTTTTATCATTTTGCAAATTCATCAGTTCTAAAATATTTTCAAAAAAGTAAGAAACTGGCGATTCATCATTTCTAAAATTTATGATATAATCTTTTCTCATCATAAATATTTAGTTTCAAATTCTCATGAACAAAATTATGATAAAATAATAGGTACTAACGAATATATTGCAAATTTTTAATCAATTAAAAACCGAAAAAACCGGACAAAAATGTCAATTATTATCAAACTATGCATTTTTTATTTCCATCAGATTAACAACATCAAAATTTTTACGGTTTTTAATTTTTCCGGAAAAAGACGAATATTTGAAGGTAATTAATCAGAAAGCAAATAAGGTGTCTTATAGATTTTTATTATGATAAATGATAAAAATAATCATAAAGCAGATTTTTTTTTTTTTTTTAGTCGTCATCGTCAATCTTCGAAATCAATCCAATTAAAAATCGCAAAAATTTTGAGGCGAATATATTTTCGCATTTTTTGAATTCGTTATTGTAACTAAAAGAAATTTCACTTGTTTGATGATTTTATACTTAATTCCAACGATATATTTTACGTCTAATTTATTCACGTGAACAAATTTACGTGAGTCAATTTACATACTTCATGAATTGTTTAAAAAAAAAAAAAAACTTTCAGCGGCTTCATGTAAATTCGATGAATATTTGTGTCAAATTGACAATTTCTGTTTGCCACGAAGCGTCATTTGTAACGGAAAACGTGATTGTACGGATTTGGCGGATGAAGCAAACTGTAACGTTGCGTCACGTAATATTAACAAAAAAATGAAATGGTTAATATCACGACCAACCGTAAGATGTCCGGATGGTTCAATTCCGGAATTTAGCTTGTAAATTATTCCTTTTATTAATAACCAATTGAATCCCAAATATTTAATTAAATTTAATTGCTAAAAATTATTCCACCAGTTCGTTCTTCTCAATTTCAAGTTTGCAAATTCGAAAATAATTTGAAATGAAAAAAACTCTAATTTAAATATATTATTGAAAAATTTTATATGCAATGAATTATAATTATTTTACTTTGAAGAGATATAGAACAAATCAAATTGGATTTAATATAATACGATTGAATAATTTGTATTTTAAATTAAGACCTAAAAATATGGAAATTTTGAAACTTAGAAATTTTGTACCTAAAAAAAATATCTGTTTTTTCAAGCTATATTCAATTCTTTGAAAGAATTTTAAATTTCGAAAATTTTAATCAGTAAGCTAACTTAAATTTTTGATAATTAAAGACTATTATTAATTTCGCAAATTTTAAGATTATCAAGTTTCAATATTTCAAATTACCAAATTTCAAAAAAAAAAAAAAATTTTCAAGTCTCACTCGGATTTTGTAATAATTAAGAATTGCTATTAATTTCGATAAGTATAAAATTATTAAATTTCAAAATTTCCGTATTTTTAGTTTTCAATTCAAAATACAAATTATTTAGTCATATTGTAACTGATTTGCGAAATTATTTCTGTGCTTTAAAATTTTTTATTAATAAGTATTTTTTTCAAGATTTACTAATTTTTGCCTTCTTTTCCTCCATTTTTTAAAAATTTAATTTATGCATCAAAAACTAAATTTTTTTTATTAAAATTTTCACACGATGCTTTTTTGACTTTTATCCTCATCAATTTCTATTGACGGAATAGATTATTTTGTCAATTTGAATAACAAATTCTTTTTTTTTTTTTCTCCCAAGCTTTTATGTAAACTTTTCCTGAAACTGAGGAATTTTTCTCTTTCACACTATCAATTTATGCTTTTTAAATAAAATTATTTCGAAGGGATAATTATAATTTAGCAATTTTCTTCAACCACTTTTTTTCTTATTTAAGGATTTTTCATTCCTGAAATGGCTAAATTATCAAAATTTAAGTATTACCAATAGATTTAATAGTTCAAAAGATATAATTTGCCATCGAAGTTTGCCAAAAAAAATAAATAAATAAGTAAGTAAATAAAATTTCAGTAAAATTTGTGTAACGAAAAAAAAAATCTTTTTTTTTTCCTTGAAAATTGACCAATAAATTGCTTAATTCTTAGATTTGAACAGAAAAGCTTAACGATTATACAGCAATAAGTATAATGATAAATAAAATTCATTGATCTTTAAACTTTATTATTTTTTTTTTTTTCAAAAAATCGTTGCAGTTATTACTAAAATATCAGTAGTAATTACGAAGATAATATGAAATTTCTTGATAAAAAAGTGATAAATTTGCAAAATAAATTTTAACGATTTAATTCATGAAATAAATAAATTTCAATTGATTTTTTTTAAATCCTAAATTAAATAGAAATGCTTAACACTTAATCATAACTAAATATAACGATAAATATGCATTAATCTTTTAACTTTCCCATTTTGTTTATCAGGAAAATCATATAATTATAATTAAAATATACTATGATAAAAATGCTAAGTTTTCAAAAAATTTTGAAAATTTCATTCATTAAATAAATTTTTTTTACTCCCATTCCAATTAACTTTATTACCATCTTATGTTGTAGAAATTAATTATTTTTATATTTTTAAGAAATTTGATTTAAAAAATTCAAGATTAATTAAGGCATGGTTCAACATATTGTTGGAGTAATTTGGTTTGTCCATTTACTACAAAATGTGTAGAAGGAAAATGTTGCAAAACTAATTGTAAGTTTGTTTTTTTTTTTTTTTTAAATTTGAAATTAAAATTTATCTGGAAATCATTTCATTATGCATTGATTTAAATTTAAATTTTAAACTAAAAAGTCAGGTGGTTGAAATGATTGTAGAATAAGTTAAAAATTTTACCAATATTTAACAGTAATTTTTAAACTACTAACAAATATTAAACATTTTAAAGTTGTATTATTTCAAACAAATCTAAATTGATTACAATTAATGATTATTGATCATGTTAGTAATAATCAATTCAAAATTGTGACCGATGTGATAATTAGGTGATAAATATATTGATAATAATTTGTATGATAATTACTGATTAAATTATTTATTACAATTTATCATTGATAATACCTCAATCAGTCATTGTAAATAATAAAATTTTATCACCGCAATTAGCATAATTTTAATTATTGCGAAAAATAAATGGTACAAAGCAGTAGATTCTTTTAATAAACAACAATGGAGGTAAATTCAATTAATTATTATCATTATCATTGTTATCAACAACTGATAATTACTATTTGTAAACACTGCCAACTAAAATAAATTGTGATAAGATTTTTTTAAAAAATGTGAAAAATTTCGTGCGTAATAATCTTTATTTCTAATTTATAGCTAAAAATCATTTTTGGATTTATTTATGAAACTAAAAAATACGAATACACATGCGTCACGTGTCATAAGGACAGACGTACGCTGCATGCCTACTTCTTCTGCATGCATAAGTTTACACATTATGCAAAAAAATAAATTTACATTAATTTTTCAGCTTCAATTAGTATTCGTCAATGTCCGGAAGCATTCTGGGAATGCGGTAGTGGTGAATGTGTTCCGCTGCAAACACGTTGCGACGGATTGCAAGCGTGCAATGACGGATCAGACGAAATGCATTGTGGTTTGAAATTTGTTTTTTTTTTTTTTAAATACTACACAAAGTTCAAAGTTCAAATATGCGCAAATATTGCATATTTGATTTTAGCAAATATGATTTGATATTTCAATATCAAATATCGAAATTAATTTTTTAGTATTCATTTTAATCTTTCATCTATAAGATTTAAATTATTTATTTTAATATTTATGTAACACTTCATTTCGAGAAAACTTAGCTAAGATAATTATTAGGACTTAATTAGGATTTTTTTACTTAAGACTTAATTTTTGCTCTTAAATTTATTTTTTATTTACAGAATAAATGCAAAATTCTGGAAGAAATGAAAAATTAGGAGTAAAGATGAGATTTAAACTTATTTTAAACTTAATTATGATATTTATTATAAACAAATATTTAAACGCAATTATAATATTTTCGAGCATTAATTTTTATGAATATATTTAAATAAAAATTTACTTTGATACATATAATTAAATTTAAATTTTTACAAAAAAATTTCATCAATTTTTTAAAAATTGCTTCCAAAGCTAAAATTATCGCATAATTTATAGTTGCTAGCATTAATGAGATAATTAAAAATATTTTTAATTCCATTAATTTTATATTTTGAATTTGCAATAGAATTAAACAAATGTTGCCAAAATATTACAAGTTTTTGAAAAAAAAAAAGAAATTAAATTTAAATTCTTGTTCAATACAGCACAGCAAAATTTGGATAAAAAGAAATGAGAAATTTGATTTTTTATTAAGATATTCATTAATATGGTTTCTTTTTTTAAAAAAAAAAAAAAATTCTCAACTTTTAATTTATAAAAAAAATTTGATCGTTCATTTATTGAAGCCAAGTTTCATTGTAGTATTTTTTCCTTTTTCTTGATTTTCTTCATTATACTTGATTAACTTGATTTCTTTAATTATACCACATCTAATTAAATTAATGAATTAATCTTTTTCATCTTTTCTTTTTCCTAATTTCTTTCTTTAATTTCTTCCTTTTTTATTTTCATTAATTTATCAATTAACTTTTTTAGAAATATTTTTAGAATCAGTTTTAATTTCTGATAAATTTTGTCGTCGTTCAAGTTCGATACAAACTTGTGCATAGAAATATGCTAATATAAGGAGTAAAATAGTTGGAAAACGTAATTCAAGCGTTTCCTCGCAAAATATACGTGTATAAAATATTGAACCTACGACATAACCGCCTAAAAAGTAAAAATTCGAATAAAGTCCGGTAACGAATGGTATCACGTGAAGACACGCCAAAATACGTCGAAATGCTGTATCACTGATATGCTTTTCACGCCATTCTTGTATTCCTTTAATTGCGTAAAATCCTTTTGCGCCATATTCCATAAATAATGCAAGAATATTTAGTGTAATCCAAATCTACAATTTTTGATTTAAAAAAGAAAAAAACGAAAAAAAAAGAAAAAGTAATTTTCAAAATTAAATTTGCTTTTAAAAATTCAAATCAATATTTTTTTGACTATAAAAATAAGAAAAAAGACATGGAAAGAATCTAGTTTTTCAATCAAATTTTACACACTTTAATTCATTTGAATGAAAATGCTGCAAAATAAGAAATTATTTTATAAAAATTTATAACGGAATTTTTCAAAAAAAAAAATAATTGAAATTGAAAAAATTTTTAACTTATTTTGCAAAATATGCCTTTTTTTTTTATTTTGAAAATTCGATATAGTTTAAATTAAAACGTAAAAAATGATACAAAAATTGTGCGACTAATTTTATGCACTTTAAATAAAATAATCAAGATTGGAGAAATTCCTTTCTTTTCCAAAATATGCCTTTTTTTTCTTTTTTTTTATTTCAAAAAAATCGATTTAATTTAAATTATTAAATGTCGCAAAAACTGTGCGATCAATTTTATTCATTTAAAATAAAATAACTGAAATTGAAAAAATTCCGATTTTTTCAAAATGTGCCATTTTTCTTATTTTAGAAAATTAATATAGTTTAAACTTAGGATGTAAAATGATTCAAAAATTGTACGATCAATTTCAGTATATTTTTTTTGTTTTCTTTGCAAAATTTTTATTAAGTATTCGAAATCTAAAATATTAATTTGAAAAATTTTCAAATTATTTTCTTTTTTTTTTTGATGGAAACTTATTATTTTAAAAATAAGATTATTAGAACAGTATGAGCGAATATTTTGAATTGTATCTGAATAAAATATAAAATAAATCAATTTCGTTTTTTTTTTTTTTTTTTTGGAACTTACCAAATTTGCATACTGTATTCCATGCCATAATAAAACAAAACTATACGATACAAGAATACCAAAAATTTTTCGTTGAATGGAAAAAGTTGGCATACAAATTGGAATATAAATGTATGTTTTAAAAAAATTATAAAGTCCACGATCAAAATGACGCCAAAGTTTGGAATATAATGTTAAACGATTGAGACAAATTGGACCATCAACTGGTTCCATATTATCAATTAAGGCAAAAAATCGTGGTACACCAAATATTACAACATATCGAAGATGAAAAAATATTCCTGAAAATTCGCAAAAAAAAAGACCTAGCGAAAGTTATTCTTTTTTTTTTATTTGCAATTCGCAAATGAAATATTTTCATTTAATTAAATGAAATTAAAAAAAAAATTTCAATTTAATTTGGATAGATTAAAAAAATCTTAAAAAAAAAAACATTCATATTTCGTATCTTTAACATCGTTTTATTTCTTTTTTTATATGTACCTATATATTTTGTTAAAATTTTGCTAAATAAAAATTCTAAGCTTTTATTGATATAAACCTAAAATACACTTGTAAAAAAATGGAATTTAAGAATGAAATCAAATTTAAAAATAGGAAATGAATAATTAGCATTATGGGAAAGGATAGGTTAAAAAGTTTATTTTAATATATGATATGCAATATCTGATAAGAAAAAAACATGAAATTATGCTTTGTTTATTTACGTCCTATTATTTTTACGTTACGCAAAGTAACATTGCGTGCTTTGTTTACTTGTGTTTTTTACGTAACGTTTTACGTCTCAAACATTTTACTTAACGTATAAGTGAATTAAGTTATTTAAGTATGAAAATTGCATTTTGGGTTTAATATATGCTATCCAATTTGATGCGATCAAATTATGCATTATTTATTTACGTTTTCATAGTATATATCTCTTAAATACATACTTTTAACGAATGTTAAACGTAATGTTACGTAAAATACGTAATTTCAAATGCAATGTTAAACGTAGTTTTAACGCATAGGTAATATAAATTTTGATAAGAACGTATGCATAAATTTTAGAAAGTCAAAGTTCAAATAAAATTTTCGCTTTTTAATGATTTATATTTTTCATTTTATTTTTTTAACGCTTTTTCTAAAATGTAAAAATAGAAAAAGAAACAAAATTTTAAATAAAGATAATTTGACAAAAATGTTGTAAAAATATAAAATGAAATTTTACAAACATAGGAAGTTTTTTTTTTTTTTAATTTAAAAAAATTAATAATTAATAGTTTTTCGAAATTTTTTTCGATTAAAATAAGATATATTTATATTTACAGATTATATCTGTGTTAGTTATACATTAGCTTAACATATTAATTCAATTAATTATTAGTTCAATATCAAGTATTTTCTAATTCTAATGTTAATTAAATTAAATAGCATTCAAATTGAATAATACCTTTCGAAATATTACTATCAATATATTTTTGTTTCAGTTTGAAATTAATTTAAAAAAAAATTTTAACATTAATTAAAATTTAATAAAACAAACAAATCGTATATTTTTGAATGTTACTTTAAGTAAAATACTCAAAAAAAAAAACTTAACAAACAAATGCAAGACAAAAAATTAACTAAAATCTCTGATTTAAAATGAATCCCATTAATTAATTTTTAATTTAAATAAATCATATTAATTAATTTTCAATTAATTTAAATACAATTTTTAAGTGATAATATTTTCTTGAAAACATACCTAATGCCATTCCAAGTGAAACAAGTTCATTTTTTGGCATAGCTCTTGCATAATCTGAATCATAAAGAATCCATTCGAAATACATAAAATGTAGCATGAAATGAATGAAAAACCACCAAAAACCAATACGTACGGCGAAAAATATAAGTTGTCGCCAATTACGTACTTTCTTGCGACGTTCACGTATTTGACGTTCAAAATCCGGATAAATTACGACGAGCGCCGTCATATATGGTGGATAAAACGTGTAAAAAAGCATACGTACGTAACGTTTCAATAACGTATTATCTTCCGGACGTGTTCGTTCATTTTGTGCTTCCAAATTGTATGATATATAGGAAAGTAAGGTGTAACATAAAAATGAAGCAACTAATAATGGATTTGATGATAAATAATGAGCATATCGTAGTATTAGATAAAGAACTGGCATTGTACTTATCCATATAACAATTTGACGCCTAAAATTAATTAATTAATTAGACTAATTAATTAAGCATTATTACACTGTAATTAAAAATACAAGTAATATATTTTGATTAAATATTATTACCTACAATTAAAAATATAAATTATGTATTTTGATCAGAATATTCTTATTTATAATTGAAAAATATAAGTTATATATTTTGATTAAATATTATTATCTACAATTATAAAAAAAAGGTTATATTTTAAAAATATAAGTTACGCATTTATAAAATATAATATTCAGAATTAATCCTACAACATTATTTTTCCCGCAATTTTTATTTTTTATTTTATTTTTTTTTTTGATGAAACGAAACTTTAATTTGAACTAAAATATTTTTTTAGTAGATTTTTTTAAATTCAAATTATAGTTATTTATTGGAAGACTATTATCTTGTAAAATTATTGGAATTTTTTTTTGTACTTGAAATTTTGCTTGAAACTATTTTTTTTCTGGAAATGATTTTCTGGATTAAAGTGGAAAATATAATATTTTGAATTAACCATGCAGTATTTTTCCAAGAAATTTTATTTTTGAATAAATAGGAGGAACTTTAACTTGATTATCGAGTATTTAAATAATTGAATCCGCTTTTTTCTAAATTTAAACTAAAATATAATTTTAGTACAGATTTTTTAGTTCAAGTAATAATTACTTATTAGAAGAATATTATCTGTAAAATTATTGACAAATTTTTTTACGTACATTTGAAATTACTTTTTTTTTTTTATCCTAAAAATAATTTTATTGACTTGTGGATACATATGTTAATTGTAAGATAAATTTAAATTTCGAATTATTTTAAAATTATCATTGAATAATTAAAAATTAATGAAGTTTTAATTTGCTGATACATTAATTTTTTTCCTTTTTTTTTTGATGACAATTTTAATTGCTAAAATTTTATTCTCATTTAATTCAAACAATTTTGTAAAACCTTTTTTTTAAAAAAAAGACTTATAAATTATAAACTAATTAATGGAAGTTGGAAATCTAATTAGTATAAATTAAAATCATTAATCTAGTTAGTACAAATTATAAGTCTAATTAGTAGAAAGATATTTTGCATCTTCGATAAATAAAATGCTTCGATTTTAATTTAAACCAATAATATTTCAAGTTTAATTTAATATCTAAAGAAGTAACCAATCAAAACTTTAGATTTTAATCTAATTTAAATCAATAATTTATTAAAACTTTGACTTCATTGAAATCAATAATTAGGATTTCAATCCAATTGAAATCACTTATACTTCAAATATATTACTTTTTTGATAAAAAATACTTTTAAGTTTTTCTATTTGCACAAGTTTTTCTTGTTTTTTCACTTCAAGCATTATTTGTAGTAATCAATAATATTTTAAATATTACTGCTTACTAGAAAAATGAAAAAAAAATGGATTCAAAAAAAATTTCAAAAATTAAGATTAAATCTATTTTTCAAAAAAAAAAAGACAATTAAACTTTGAAATAAGCTTACCGGATGTAGTAAGCCGCAAGAAAAGTTACAGTACCCTGAACGATTGATAAAAAAACAAGCCATCTGGTAAATATGAAGGAACTAAAAATGATTGAATAAATTACTGTAATATACTGTAAAATATGATCCGATATAAAATATCCACCAATATTGAAAATAATTGAATGTATTGCAAAAAATGGTATGAGCATTAAGCCAATCGGTGACCAAGAGTTCCATTCCCAATTTGATTCATCCTTCAAATTAGATCAATTAATTAATTTCGATCATTGTAGTATGATGTTTTGAACATTAAGTTAATTAGATTAATTAATTAATTTCGATCATAATAATATGATATTTTGAACATTAAGTTAAGATTAGAAAATTCATTATTAATTTAGTAATTTTAGTTAGCAAATGATTTTTTGCTGCATTTATTTCTACGATAAATTCGAAATTAATCAATCATTAATTCGAATTATTAATTTTTCTCTGTATAATTAATAGATTTGTAATAAATGTTTAGCTTCCTTTAATATTAGGAATATTAATTGGAAACTTTGTAGGCGGTTAATATCGTAGCATTTATTACATTGTAATTCAGTTTAATTTTTTCGAAATTCTTTTTTTTTTCTTTTTTTTTTTTAAAACTTAGTAATATTAAATTAACATAATTCGATTAGTTATATCAAATTTAAAAAAAAAAATTAGTAATACTGAGAAAAAAGTACCCCTAGTATAATAATTGATAATCATATCATGTTAAATTAAATTTAAATCTTTTATATTAAACTAAACCTTTTCCAAATTTCAAAAAACTAAATCTTCTTAATTAAATTAAATCTTTTCAAATTATTATTCTTTTTAAATAAAAATCGATAATATTAGATTAATATAATTCGATTCAACTTTATTAGTATAGTGTAATTATCTTTAGAAATATGAGTTAAAAAAAAACTTTTTTCATAAAGTATTATTAATTAAAAAATTTGAAGAAAAAAAAAACGAAAATAAAATAAGTCTAAGATATTTTTATTAAATATATTTCTTGATAAGATTTTTGTTCAAATAAATTAAGTGAATAACAATCAAATTAATGGATGCGAACCAGATATCGTTCACCAATTAGTGGTAATCGATTAATTCGAATTGGATGCCAATATTGAAATTCGTATTTATTACTGGCAATTAGCACCTGGCACCATGCATATATCATCGTAGAGATAAAGATAAGATAACAAAAGTTAAGTTCAATTTTCGGTAATGCTGGATATTCGAAAAGTATTCGTCGATTTGTTTTTGTTGTTTTTGTTGTTGTCATTTTTGATTGAGTAGTGACAGTCGTATTGATCTGATAATTTATATTTTTCGTTCTTTCCTTAAATTATTTCATCTCTTCCTTTTTTTTTCGTCATAATAATATTTTTTGATCAAATTAATTCATATATTTTAGCATTTTGATCATAAATCTATTACTTACTAATTTAATTGTATTTTAAATCTAATAAACAAGAAAATTTTATTCGAATAGATGAAAGAAATTAGCAAACAAAAGTTTAAATTTAATCTAATAAGCATAAATTTGGTATTTTAGTCATAAATCTGTATCATTTATTTATGTCTTAAATTTAATAAATAAATAAGTTCTATTCGAATCAACAGAAGAAATTGGTAAAATAAAGGTTTAATTGTAATCGAGTAAGTACAAATTTAGCAATTTTTGATCATAAATCCATCATTTTTTCGATTTAAGGTTTAAATAAAACAATAAATTTTAATCTAATAGACAAAAAAAAAGTCAATTAAATGAAAATCTAAATTTAATCTAATAAATACAAAAAAAAACACAATTTTAAAAACCAAAAAAAAAATGAAATTGATCTATTCAAGAAATAAACATTTATTAGGCCTATCTAGAAATAATAACAACTAATTATCAAACAAATAATTATCAAAATTTCACTTAAAATTTTCCTACTATTACTATTTTCTTTAATTTAATTACTTAATTTATAAGAAGAAACTAGGAAACAATCAATAATTCATAAATATTGATAAGGAAAGAACTAATTATCAAAATTTCACTTAAAATTTTCCCGCTATTACTATTTTTTTTTTTTTTATTTAATTACTTGAGTTGTATGAAGAAATTGGGAAACAATCAATAATTCATGACTAATAATAGGAAAAGATTATTATTTTTAATTTAATTTAATTATTTAAATTATAGGTTAAAAAAAATGAGAAGCAGCCAGTAATTCATGAATATAAGATTGAAAAAAAGAACGTGACTTAGAAATTTTATAAAAAAGAAAAGCATAAAATTTTGTTGAATTTGTACTAGAAATTTAGCAGTAAAATGATGGGCAAAATTTCGTATTGCACATTACAAATATAATAGTTTCGTTGAATTGAAAAATTTTTCAAAATTAGGACAATTGTTCAACTTGCTCCATCCATCTTTTATTGTTGTCATCTCATCATTTGACATTCATTCATTCATTCATTCATTCATTCATTCAGGGGGAGGATATTTTCAAAAAGGGGTTTTATAAAATTTATCTATCGGGAAAAAGAAATTCAATCAATCAATAAAAATGACCATTTCTTTGTTTGTTCTATTTCATTCGATGCATCATCATCTTCAAATATTATGAAATTTTACAAATTCTTCGAATTATTTACAAAATTAATCGAAATGAGACCAGAAATATGAATTTGCAGCTAACAAAGTTAAGATGATATTAATATTTGAAAAGAAAGAAAAAAAAGAAATCAATTAATGGATTAAGAAAGAATTTTGAATAAATTTCAACAATTTTTGCGAAATAAAACTGAGGCCGAAGATAAGAAGAAGATTTTGAAGTTCAATGAGCCATTTTGTGTATATGTTTGCAATAATTGCACAAAAAAAAAGTTTTATAATTGAAAAAATTTTCACATCAAAAATTTTTTTTACGTGAATTCCAAAAAAAAATTTTTTTTTTTGTAATTTCGAAATTTTTTTTCAGCAAAAATTTTACAAATTATTTTTGTTCACAATTTTCTTTTAATCAAAAGCTATTAATAATTATTTATTATTTAGTTCTACAAATATATTAATTGAATCAGAATAAATAATCAAAAAATCATTCAATTGTAACTGGAAAACTTAATTATAATAACATGAATAATGTAAGCTATTTGCATTTGTAATCTTTTTTTGTATTCTTCGGGAATAATTTTTGGATAAATAAATGAATCCGAATTTTCTAAAATATATGGTGAAATATTTTTTAAATCTAAACTTAATTTTTCGTATTTTTTTCATCCATCTGTAATGTAATAAAATTCGATTAAATTACTGATAATGAATTAATTTGAAAAAATATTGATAAGATTAAGCCATATACATCTTTTAATTCATCAGACAACAGGCGGATTAAAAGTGGAATATTTAAACAATATTGACAATATTATTTGCATTATTATATTGATATGTATTGAATTTATTAATCAAAACAATGGTTGCAAATAGAATAATTGAATTGAAATACTGGAATTTAATTAAACTTTCTTTTTATAAGCTATAATCATATATCATATTAATAAATTAGTATTTTTTAACATTTCATCATTCATTATACTTTCAAATTTGAAATGAATTTATTTTTTTTGATAATTAAAATTTGATATCATTATATATTACTATAATCTTTCTAATAAATTAATGCTTCTAACTATTTCGTTGTTACTTTTTTTTTCAATCCAATTTTTTTTTAAATTTTTAATTGAATTTTTCCTAAATATAAATGATTTCATTAAAAATTTTGTCTGAATTTATTTCCTTCAAGTATTATTTTTCCGTTTATTCTCTGACAAAATTCACAAACGGATAATTTTTAATACGTTTAATTAAAATTATAATCTAATTTAAGTTGCATAATGTAAAACTAATTTAGGTAAATCTTCAAACCGAAAAATTATTCCGATGAAATTATTTTCAAACGTAGCTTTATTAGTTTTAAATATCATTTCATTATCATTGCCTATCACAAGTGATTATATTTACATAAAGTTGAAGGAAAAAATAATGAATATAACAAAAAACATTTTTTATATCAAAATTTACGGTTTAAATTACTCAACTTTTATTGTAAGCTTTTATTTCAAACGTAAAATTTTTGATTTTTAGTGCTATTGATCAAGCATGTATCTACCATTTAAAAAAAATTAATTCAAACTTTTAATTAGATATAAAAATAAAACAAAGATAATAATTTTTTTGTCTTCAAATTTTAACAGTATTTTACTTTTCTCTTTTTTTTTTATTTTAATGATTTTTATAGAATGTAGAGAATTTTTTGGAGAATTTAAAGTTATTACATCTATAATTATTTTAATTTTTAAGCAAACAACAATGCTAAACATTTGAAAATTTTTATTTACGATTTTTATCTGTAGCTAAAGAATTTCGCTGATATTAATTGCAAATAAACGATTAAATGTTATCAGTTAGATTAATTTTTAATCTTTCTCAAAACTTTTTGGCAAAATATATCACGCTGTAAATTGCGAAAAATTTTTTCGCTAATTTTAGGTAGTGAAAAACGATCCGTTGCGGAAAATTGCGGCGCAAAATATTACACGTGTGATTCTGGCGATTGTATTCCACGTGAAAAAGCTTGCGATCGACATTACGATTGTTCAGATGGCAGTGATGAAATGAAATGTGGTAAGTTTTAATTTTAAAACTTTAGCGGAGAAAGATAAATAATGTTAAATGTTAGGAAAAGATTAAAAATTAGCATACTTATATATATTAATTATTACTTTTTTATTAAAACTAATAATTAAAATCACAAAAAAAGAATTAAAAACATTAGGAGAAAAATAGAAAATTATACGATGTTTTTAAAAAACAAAAAATTGTGCGATGAAAAAAAACGAATAAAATTCATACGAAAAAAAACAAATAAAAATCATACCTTTCATTGTATAACAAATAGCAATTAAAGATAATAATGATTATAAAATCATTTTTTTTATTATTATGAAAAAGTAATTGAAAAATTATCATAATTAATTATACTAAATGCCTAATTTAGCATGAAACTTATTTATTTCAAACTTTCTAATATTTCATTTTTATCGTTGTAAAGATTTAATAATTTGCAAAATTTCCAATTTATTAAAAGTTTTTAATAGTCAATTGAAATTTTCCGTACATATTGCAATTTTTTAAGTAGATTTTGAAGCTTTTTTTGCAAATTTTAGTTTAAAAAAAAATTTTGCTTTAAAAACATTCGATCGCATTATAATTCTAATACCGTGGTTAATAAAATAATTATAGATTTTTTGAAAAATTTTTACAAAATGTGATAACTCTGATTCAACAATGACAATTTAAGCTTTAAGAAGGTAATATGTAAAAGTAAGTTATTTTGCAATAATTATTAATGTTGGAATTTAGAATATTTTCTTGCTGCTCAACGAGCTCATTTCGGATCGATAAGTGCTGTTAATAACAGAGTTATTAATAAAATTGGCAAGAATTTAAAAAATCAGGTATTTTGAATTTAAAATATTCTTAGATTGAATATTATATTTCCAACTTCATCAGCTTAGGAAGAATTTAATCACTTTATCAGGCAAAGAATATAGCAATATATTTTTGCAGTTTTTTTTTGTTAGAAAATATAAGATGTAATGAATAATATTTTTCAGATATTTCGGATTGATTTTCTTGATCATTAAACAAGTTTTCAAACTATTCAAATATGATATACAATACTTGGATTTATTGTTACAAAAAATTGCAGGGCAAGAAACGAAAACTTTCGAATAAACGTCAAAGTTATCATGATAAGCTTAAAATTAATCATGATAATATTAAGGGTAATGATCGACAAGAAAATTCTCCTAGAGTTATCCAGGATGGTAACCTGTATAATCGGAAATTCAACGTAAAAAACCGAAATGCTCCTGTATCACGAGCTGATAATAATGGCAAAAGGCAATATGGTTATCTATCAGGAAAAAGTCACAAGAGTTATGAAGTTGAGAATTGGTATAAAAACGAAAATCGACATGTTTCTGGTTATGGTAGAACCGATTACGGTAGAACGAGTAATGCCTATACTCGAATTGGAAACGGTAGACGCAGAAATCATGGTTATGGTAATTCCAAAGCTTATGACAAAACTATGGAATTAGTCAATGGTAATGATCAGGAAAATGCTAATTTAAAAAATGATAACGCTGTTAACACTAAGAAAGTATATGATCGTAACAAAACTGGCAGCAGAAATCGTAATAGTAATAAACGGATCAAGAATGATAAGAAAAATAGTTACAATTACAACCGGAACACTGTCAATGATCATCATCGAAATAAACATTACCGTAATCAGCTTAATGGTATTCCTGGCTATAATCCATCTGAAAATTATCAATATAGAGAGCTAAACGGTCACATTTCCGGAATACAACATGATGGTAGAAATGGTTTGCAACAATTATCACTAAATGGCCAAAATATGCTCAATGAAAGATTAGGCCATGAGCCAAATGGGCTATTTGCATCAGCAATAAACGGTAGTCATGTTTACAGTTTATTCCAACCTGATAAAGGAAAACATGAAGGTTATCAAAATTCCGGAAATGATAAAATGAAAACAAGAGATGGAATAAATCACATATCATATATTAATGAAAATGGTAGTGGTATTGAGGAGAAGAATGGAGAAGATACGGATGAATGTTCTGATCAAGAATTCCGGTAAGAATTCCGGTTTATTGCATTTCATTGATTATCTGTGGTAATCTTTTAAAACCGGAATTGTCTTTTTGAAAATATATCAATGATTAAAATTCTACCCGTTCTTATCACAAATACTTTGACTAGAATGTAAGATTGATGATTTATCTCGTACAGTTTCATCAATAGTGGGTAACAAATATTTTCGAAGATGTAAACTGATAAGATTATCATTTTTCTTTATCAACTCGTTCGTTTTTTTTATGCAATAACATTTGGATTAAAAACGGCTTTTAAATATGTTGTAGAACTTTTCATTACTAATCCTAATTCTCTCATATAATTCGATATTTTTAGAAGAAATGACAAATTTTTAAATTTTCCCGAACTTTTTTTTGAAACTTTTTTTAGCGAAAAAACTTGATCAAAAAATAGAATAGATCGTTTATTTGTGCTTTACTTAAATATTTCAATTAATTAGATCGAGCATTTAATTTTATAATCATTTCAATGCATTCATTTAAATAAAAATTTTTTTAAGATGTCCATATTTGGCCAAAACATTTTGTGTTCATTATATGAAAATATGTGATGGTATTGATGATTGTGGTGACGGAAGTGATGAAATGAATTGCGCTGATGATGAGGTGATAACGCCAATAACCGGTAGGCAATCCGGTTGTGAACCGGATCAATTTAGGTGTGAAAACGGAAAATGTATTGCACAAGTTGATCGTTGTGATCGAAAATATGATTGTGATGATGGTACAGATGAAATTACTTGTGGTAAGTTAATTTTTGACAATTTTCTTTCTTTTTTTTTGAAAATTAATCATTTCAATTTTTTTTTTTTGATAATTTCAAAAGTTAGATTAAATTTTTATTTGCAATTAGTGAACTAATTTGTAGAAAATTATTTCAAATTGTCAGAGCAAAACTTTTTAAATTTATTATAAGAAGTAATTGTTATTTAACCATTTTTCTGAATAATTTTTTTAAGGAATATATCATTTTTAATTCTTTCCGGAAATTTCGAAAGATATAATTTCAGAATATTTCGTGCAAGCTCTGCAACAAGCAAGAAGTACAACGGTGCATCCGAATGAAATTGGAAACGAAGAAATACCAAATCATACTGTACTTGAAAAAAAGAAATACGGTCAGATGCAGGAGCATGAGGAACGACGAATACAATGGGAAGAGGAACAGAAAAGATTAAGGGAGGAAAAAGAACATGAAGAGCAGGAACAGGAAAGATTGAGGCAGGAGCAAGAAAGAGAACAGCAAGAACAGGAAAGAAGACGAAAAGAGGAACGAGAAAGAATGGAACAGGAAAAAATAAGGCAAGAATATGATGAAAAGGAAAGACAAAGGCAAGATATTGAACAGGAAAAGAGAGAGAAAGAGTATGAAATGGAAAAGCAGAAGGAACAGGAAAGATTGGAACAAAAAGAATGGGAAAAGAAAGGAGGAAGGGAGGAACAAGAAATACAACGGAAGGAAGAGGAAAGATTGAGGCAGGAGCAAGAAAAAGAATGGCAGAAACTAGAAAGAAGGCGAGAGGAAGAGGAACGACGACAACAAGAAGGAGAAGCAGAAAGAGCGAAACAAGAAAGGTTATGGGAAGAATATGATGGAAGGGAAAGAGAACGACAAGAAATAGAACAGCAAAGAAAAGAGAAAGAGTATGAAGAACAGCAGGAAAAACAGGAACAAGAAAGAATCAGGCAGAAGACAAAATTAGAACAAGAGGAAGAGGGACAGAGAGGTGAGGAAGATGAGATGCAGGAAATTTTTGATCTGGAACGGAAA
Source organism: Onchocerca volvulus (assembly GCA_000499405.2). Classification (NCBI taxonomy): domain Eukaryota; kingdom Metazoa; phylum Nematoda; class Chromadorea; order Rhabditida; family Onchocercidae; genus Onchocerca; species Onchocerca volvulus. Next base: position 3,308,600 of record HG738140.1, read on the forward strand.
AGATATGAGGAACAATGGCAAAAATATAAAGAAGATGAACAAAGACGACAGGAAGAATTGGAACGGAAAAGACAGGAAGAATTGGAACGGGAAAGGCAGGAAGAACTGGAACGGGAAAGGCAGGAAGAACTGGAACGGAAAAGACAGGAAGAACTGGAACGGAAAAGGCAGGAAGAAATGGAACGGAAAAGACAGGAAGAGAAGGAAAACCGGCGACGATTGGAGGAAGAACGAAGACGTTTAGAGGAAGATCGTAGGCATCTTGAAGAAATGTCCAGAATGCAATATGAAGTGAAAGATGATGAGAAAAGAAGAGAACCGGAAAAGGGAGAGAAAAGTGATGATACAAACCGGATGACCATAGAAGGAGTCCGGATTCGGGGAGAAGATCTACGACGACTTTCAAAATTAAAGCAACACGGATTGGAGAGAGAAAACCGGGTAAATTTACAATTATTTTTAAATTCTCATTTATTGAATTCATTATCAGTCTGTTTATCCATCCATTCATAGCCTATTTGCTTGCCGTTTTATCATGGGACTTGTAACTTTTCCGGATTCGTAATAGCCAGAAGTTTAATTCTTCATGATGACTTTTCCGGATTCGTAATAGCCAGAAGTTTAATTCTTCATGATGACTTTTCCGGATTCGTAATAGCCAGAAGTTTAATTCTTCATGATGAATTTTCCGGATTCATAGTTTCCAAAAACTTGATTCTTCATGATGACTTTTTCGGATTCGTAATAGCCAGAAGTTTAATTCTTCATGATGAATTTTCCGGATTCGTAATAGCCAGAAGTTTAATTCTTCATGATGACTTTTTCGGATTCGTAATAGCCAGAAGTTTAATTCTTCATGATGATTTTTCCGGATTCATAGTATCCAGAAATTTAATTCTTTACAATGACTTTTTCGGATTCATAACAAACAGAAACATAATTTCTTGTGACTGGATTCATAATAGCCAGGAGTTTAATTCTTCATGATGACTTTTCCTGATTTATAGTATCCAGAAACTTAATTTTGATGAATTTTTTTGGATTCACAATAGCCAAAAGTTTAATTCTTCATGATGGTTTTTCTGGATCCATGGATCCAGAAACTTAATTCTTTATGATGACTTTTTCGGATTCATAACAGACAGAAACATAGTTTCTTATGACCGGATTCATAATAACCGAGAACTTAATTCTTTATGCTGACTTTTCCGGATTCATGATGGTCATAAAATCTCTTCGAATTGCAAAGACCTTTTTGCTTAAATTATTATTTACAGTATCCATTGCATATTTTGATATCATCAATTTTGAATCATTTTGTAATTAAATTTTTGTAATGATTACATTTATCACAGTAAATTATATTTTCATTTTCAAAAGGATTCAGATTCCGGATTGGCTTAGAAAAAATATGAATCGAATTTGGTTCATTTGTGAGTTGATAGGATTTGATTTTATAGTATTGAAAATTATCGGATTAATTCTTCTTGATTTTTTTTTCTTTTTTTCAAAAGTTTGGAAATTCCTATCATATTTATGAATTAATAATTCCTGTAATTTATATTTATGTATAATTAAATTCATGTAATTGTAATTAATTTCATACATTTTCTTATTAATTTGTAATTTACATAAAATGAATTTCAGATTGATGATAATGCTGATGGTTATACTGATGCAGATGATCGTGAACGTTATCAGGTAGTTGAACCAGGTAAAATTTGTACGATTGATGAATTTCAATGTGTTAGCGGTGAATGTATCAACCGGAATGCTTATTGTGACGGAAAACCGGATTGTCCGGATGGCTCCGATGAGGTGCATTGTCATCCGACAACACAAGAACAAACATCCAAACCGGTTACTTGTAAGTTTACTTTCATTCCCATCCTGTTTTTTTCTTTATTTTTTCAATTCAATTTTAGCTTTTCATCGATTTTAAACGAGCAATTGAATAAATCTGATTTTTTTCCGGATTTATTTTTTTTATTACTATCCTGAATAATACTTTTACCTTTTTGAAGGTAAAATGATTTGGTAAAAGTTAAATTCGTTAAAGGTAAGACAACGAAGTAACAAATATTTGATGATCAAATTTGATGGCTAAAAAATAAAGGATAATTTTTAGAAATAATACCAACCATATGCCAATTTTCTCTTCCTGAAATTTCCCGATTCAACCGGAAATCATTTATTTCTTCTTGTTATTTTAGGATTATCAAATATATCAAAAAAAAAAAAAAGAATGATTATCAAAAAACACATATGTTTCCTGTTTCATCTCAACATACAACTATTTCTTAATTGATAACCGCATACTTTACATATTCTTTTTGTCATATTTTTCTAAATTATCTTATCACAAACAATGCTTATTGATAAAAAAAAAGTTTGGAATTTCCTGATTCCAAACAAATTCCACATTTTTTCCCTCCTGAAAAATTCCAGAATTATTAAAGTTGCTTAATCCTGTTTCTTTGATCGTAGAATTTTTGAAATTATTGCTGTACTATTTTTTGTTTCTTTTTTATATTATTTTATTCCTTTTGGTGATATTAATTCCATTTCTTATATTTATAATTATTTAGATACATATTTAAAGTCAGGAAATAGTTAAAAAGCCGTAGTTTTTAACATAAATTCCTGACTTCAATCCTAAATTTAACAGTTAATTAAAATTTAAGAAATGAAAAATTGAAAGAATGCTTGTTTGAAAGAATTTATGAAAGAGATTTAAAAACTGGAATTCAAAATTTATACTAAATAGAAGTTTTGTGTAAATTTTCTTGTGAAACGTTTAACTAACATCTCTAGATTTATAGTATTTGACCGTATATTTATAACATTTAATTTAATTTAATTTAAATTGATATGAATTTCATTCAAGAAAGTTGGTGACATTGAACAGAAAAATGCACTCATCCGAAAAAAAAAGTAAAGAAAGAAATCAAATTATTTATTAATTTCAGAATCAAAATAATCGATATAAATGAAAATGAATAAGTTAAATTGATGCAGAAATGAATCTTTTACTTAAAATTAAAATTTAGAATATTAAAAAGACTAATTTTCTTTTAATGCCTTAATAATACTAAGAAATCAAATAGAATGAAATTAAGTTAAATGCAGATGTCTGGAATTATATGATTCAAAAATGAAAGATCTCACATTGCTAACATTTTTATAAATTTTTTTTTTTTTTTTTTTTTCAATCAAACTATTTCCATGTGAAAGAAAAAAAAGAAAAAAAGACATTTAAAATAAAAGATAAATGAAGAAAATGGTTTTTATCAAAAAACTGATTCAAAAAAAACTTTAAAAGACATATCGGAAGTGGGAAAAATGTTACTTTGATAAAAATAGATATTCTATTTAATTTGAAAAAGAAAAATTTTCAAAGATAAAATTAGTTTTTTCTAAAAAAAAGTGGATTCAAGAAAAACGAAGAAATTCAATTTCCGAATAATAATTACTGAAAAAAAAATGTTAGGAGGGAAAAAAATAAATATTATTTCCAAATTTTAGATTATATAAAAAAATTTAGCATTCTAAATATTTCTCCAATTTATAATATCCTTCAAATGTGCATTTTTTCTCATTTTTTTTCATTTTTTTCCTACTAAATTTTTTAAATAATTCTGTTTAGTTTAATAATTGAAATTAAAAAAAATGAAAAATAAAAAAAAGAATTATTACTTGAAAGTAATATTTCGTTTATACCATTTCTTAAAATAAAAATTGCTTTAGAAAGAGAAAATTCCAAAATTTTCGATTTTTTTACCTTTCTAATTGTCAACGTTATTTACAATTAAAAAGTAAACAAAATTAGGAACTTTTTTAGTTAATAAAATAAATACGCAAATTTCTTGTTATTTGCTGAAGTTTTCTGAAAGAATTTTTGAAGCTAACATAAATGTATGAAAGTATCTAATTGAAAATTAATTATTCCAATCAAGAAAAAGGAAATAACTAGTATTGTATTTCATATTTGGTAAAAAATTAAGATTTTCTAAAATAGAATCATCAAAATTGTTTGCGAATTTTAAATATGTTTGGAATGATTAATAGGCTGTGATTGATAACAATAATCAGATAGCAATCTGAAATGTTTACAAATTTAAAATATATTTTAAAATCATTCATATTTTAAGGCGATGATGATAATAAATAATAACATAAAATAGAATATCTAATAAAAAAACTTGAAATATGCTTGAAATCATTCGTAAGTTAAGATTTTGGTAATAACAGATAACAACTTTAAAGAAAAAAAAAATTGAATTTGTAATTGTAAACTTAAAATTTATTTAAAATCATTCATAAACGAAGATGATGATAATGATAATTAAATATTAATTTTTTTTTTTTATTATTTCAAATATATTATACCGAATTACTGTCTTTAATTTTAATTAATTTTATAAGACATATTCTAATTTCAGTCATATCAGTAATCTTTTATCGATTAAACTAATCATTTCAGGAAAAATAAATAAATAAATTTAAATGATTTAATTGAATTATACTTATGCCAATTAGCTATTCATTAATCAGTCAATGATCAGATAATTTACTATTTGATAATAAAATTAATGAAATCATTATATTACCACAAGTTGAAATATTGAAAGTTGAAAAAAAAAACAATAAAAAGTGAAAATCTGATAAAGTAGATTAAATTGAATTAAACTTTAAATATTATTTAAGTTTTAACAGTACTTGATTAATTAATGTATCATTATGTATTACAAGTTAAAATATGGAAAATCGATAATTAAATAAACAGAAGTGATGATCTGATAAAATCGATTAAATTGAATTATACTATTCGAATTTGTTTGATTTTAATAAATTAGTGGTATCAATTATGTTATCGCAACCTGAAATAAAGGTAACTGATAATTCAACAAACAATAAAAAATGATAATCTGATAGGATGAAATAAATTTAAATTAAACAATGAACAATTATTTATTGTATATTGAAGAATTTTTTTTGCTGTAAAATTAATTATTGTTAATTAGTAATGAATGAGAAAAGCAACCCCGTAATTGTTAATTAATAACTGTCTCTCTCTTTCTTTCTTTTTCTCTCTCTCCCTTTCTCTTTCTCTTTCATGAACAGGTAGTGTGAAAAGTTGTGATGCGAAATGACAATAAATTTTCGAGTTTTTTTTTTTACGGCCGAGGTATTCGAAATAGGAAATACCTGCTCTTTCGTTCATATCAATTGCTATCACTACAATCATTTTTGCTTTATCACAAACGCTAAAATCACATGGAAATTCTCCTCTTCTCTCCCGTTTTCCATCTCCCGGTACCCCCGCCCCACCCCGACTCCCGACTCCCATTTCCTGTCTCCAAGTATTTCCGCCCCGCTATACCTCGACTCCACCCCGCCTTCCAATAACTTCCAATTTAGTATATACATGCACATATGCAGACGAAAAACGACATTTTTTTTTTGGTCATATTGGATGCTATCTGTCAATTTAATTTTTTGTTTTTTTCTTTTTAATATTTAAATAATTTGATAAAATTTCGATATAATTTAAAGTAATTTTGATTTAGAATATTTTTGATATAATTTCTAATATATTTCGATATATTATTAATATTTTTATTTTCATTAATTCTTTTATTGTTTTAATAAAAAAGTAACTTAGCAAATTGATAATTTAATAATTAAAATAATATATTTTTAAAAAATTAGAATTTATTCAAATTCATTTAAAAAAAATTTTCTATTTACAAATTTGTTATTATTATTTATTATTATTATTATTATTATTATTATTATTATTATTATTATTATTATTATTATTATTATTTTATTGTCAATATTAATAATTATGATTTAAATATTTTTGGATATTTCATTCTCTTCTCTTGTCATTTAAAAATTCAATAATTATTACTAATTAATTTGTCTTCGATCTAGCTAATTGTTTTCTTGGCATACTTATAAAATTTTATCAATTTTTTAAGTTTTTTTTCAATATTCTCAATTTTATCATTCATTAAAATTTCGATTTCATTTTGGTAAATGTCATTTAATTTAAAAACTAAAAAAAAGGGAAACAAATATTTGTGTAAGTAGTTTAATTTTTAGAAATTTTCTGATTATATTTAAATCGATAGTTCGAATCAGAATTCGTTTTATTAGTTAAATATTAAAATAAGTGCGAGATATTCAATAATGATTTTTTTTAAATATTTCATGAATCAGAATTTTATAAATTACAACCAAATTTTTGAACAGAAACAATGGTTTAATTTAATTTCCAAACAATTGAGATGATTTTTATGGGAAAGTTTTGAAAATATTGATTGATAATTTTGACTTTAAGATTATCGACATCGTTCTAATTCATGTTTATTTTTTTGCTATAACTTTAATTTTCTTAAAAATGATTTGAAAAGTATTTTTGAAAAATTAAACAAATTTGAATTTCTATCCTAATGTAATTTCTGAGAATAATTTGCATGAAATGGGCCGGTAAGTATTATTTACTCTTAATTCCAATTGAAGATTTAATATAAATCATAAAATTACAAAGTCTAGTATGAGAACTGAATAATTGGATTATAGATAAATTTAAGCCGTATAATATAAACTGTAATTGATTTTTTTCTTGGTTTATTAATTCAATTAACAATAATCATAATTGATATAATTGATTTGATTTTTAAATGGAATGATAATTGATATAAGAGGTATAATAATTGATAACTTTAATTGATATAATTTTTGAATCATATTTCTTTAATTCATATAGTTTTATCCTTATATTTAAAAAAAAGAGGTTTAGATCACTTTTTTAGATTACATTGAAAAAAGTATAATTATCATAAATACTAATTGATAAGCAATATCATTAATACTAATTGATAAGCAATATCATTACTACTAATTGATAAGCGATAAGCAATTTATTTCCAAGATAAAATTTTGGAGCTGAAATCATTATTAATTATTCATATTTTTACTAATTAATACTGCTATTCTATTTTTCAATTCTACCACTAAAAATTGATAAAAATTTTATTTATGTTAGAAATTTTGTAGAAATTCTCTTTTCTTTTTTTTCAACATGAAATTATAATATTTTATATATTATTTTAAAATTATTTCGAAAAATTTCCTTCTTTCCTTTTTTTTTTTTTCTTTTTGCACAATTTGTGATAGATGAAATGAAAAGGGTCAATCGATTGGAAAAGAAATTAAAATGAAGTGATCGATGAGAATAAGTGTGTTTCGTATCGAATGAGCATTTATCATTCGATCGAATTATATTGTAAAAAAAAAAATGTTTTAAACATATTTTAATATTGATTGGTTTATATTTTAAATTAAATTTAGAAAATTAAACTTTTCCTAATTTCATTTGAACTTACTTAAAATTTATTCAATAATTTGATACAATTTTTGATTCATACTTTATCGAATTCACATAGGTTTAATTTTGTATTTAAAAGAAAGCAAATTAATTTTTTTTCCAAGAAATTCACTTTAAAATAAAAAATTGCTTTCAATACGAAAGGAAAAAATGCCAAATATCGTTTTATTTATTTTTATTTCGAAAACAAGAATTTTTAAATTTAAATTATCATTAATTATTTATGCTTTTATTATTTAATATTATTTTATTTCTATGTTGAAATAAAATTTAGAACTGTTTATAACAAATTTAATTTATAACAAATTTAAGTTATATTATTAACAAATTTAATTATCATTAATTTGATCTAATTTTGAATTTAAATAATAATTTCGTTTATTTGCTTAAATTTTCAAGTGAAAATTTTTCTTTTTTTTTTTTTTTTCTTGCGAACTTTACCATTACTGTGATAAAGTAAAAGCAGGAAGTAACGATATCTTTTTGACTGATATGATTTTACGATCATCTTTTGCATAAAAATGAAATGATTCAACCAACATCTGTGCAAGAAAGATTCGAGAAGGAGGAAGAGGAAGAGCTGAACAGAAAGATTTAATTTTAAAGTTTATCGTGATTGTCTGGAAATATATTTTGCTTATATTTAATAGTATCATTTTTAATAATTATTAATTTTCATTATAAGTACCATTAATTATTATTCGAATAATTCTCAAATCGATTAGATTATTGCAAAAATTTCTATTCCATTCAATAATTTCTGATTACTTTAAATAATTCAAATAATTTTAAAGTTTATCGAGATTTCGAGATAGTCAGAAATATAAGCAAAACACAAGGAACTTAATAGTATCATTGTTAATTATTATTATTTATTATTCGAATAATTCTCGAATAGGTTAGATTAGCAAAAATTTCCATTTCATTCAATAATTTCTAATTTCTAATCTTTGAGTAATTTAGATCATTTTAAAGTTTATCGAGATTTCGAGATTGTCTGGAAATATATTTTGCGTATGTTTAATAGTATCATTATTAATAATTATTAAGTGTTATTATTATTACTATTAATTATTATTCGAATAATTCTCGAATCGGTTAGGTTAGCAAAAATTTTTATTTCATTCAATAATTTCTAATTACTTTGAATAATTCAAATAATTTTAAAGTTTATCGAGATTTCGAGATTGTCTGGAAGTATAATCTGAATAAGTAAAATTCAACAATTTTTATTATTAATAATTATTATTCGAATAATTCTTGGATTGATTAGATTACCAAAATTTTTAATTCATTCAATAATTGTGATAATTTCAAATAATTCTTTTTTTGTTTTTTTTTTTCTTTTTTTTTTTTTGTATATAATCAGAGATCAATCATTTTGTTCAATTTAATTTCGAGCAATTAATTTCATTGCACGTATGGGATAGAAATTATTTGATAAATTCGATAATTTCTTAAATTTTATACTTTACTTACATCATCTGTTAAACAATTCCTATATGAATAGAAAATTATTTCAAATAAAAAAACAAATAAAAATGAATTCGAATAGTTTTTTAAAAACAATGATAACAGGTACAATTAGCTGAAATTTTTACTTTTTTTAAATTTTGAAATTCTAATTAAATTTTGCAAAAACCTTTTAAATCAAATAAGTTCGTAGAAATATTATTAAATAAACAGATATATTGTTGAATGATTCATTGCGCATAATTAATAAAATTCTATTTTTTATTTTTCGAAATTTCAAAATTCCATTTATAATTCTTACTTTCTTTAATTTTACAATTCTATTCAAAAATTTCCAAAAATTTTCTCTTTTTTGTTTCTTTTAAATTTAAATATAGATTGTTAAATGATTCATTATATATTACACATAGATAATGGAATCCTATCATTTTTTTTTTTTTTTTTTTTTGAAATTCCAAAATTCCATTCATAATTTCTGCTTTTTCTTTTTCAATTCTAAAAATTCTATTCAAAATTTCTATTTTTTTTTTTTTTTTGCTTAACTTTTAAATTTCGATAGACAATATTTTTGAAGTATTTATTGATTTCCATAAACATATTGTTAAATAATTCATTATATATTATTAATAAAATTTCACCTTTCTTATTTTAATTTCAAAATTTCATTCATAATTCCCGCTTTTTCTTTTTTTTTTTTTAATTCTACAATTCGATTCAAAATTTTTACAATTTTAAAAGTTTGCTAGACTTGTGATTTTTTTTTCTCCGTCACCTTTTATTGATTTCCATAAACATATCATCGAATGATTCATTTCAAATTTCAAAAAAAAAAATTCGTTTATCTACAGTTATATTTCTCAAAAAAAAAAAAAAAAAAAAAAAAAAAAAAAAAAAAAAAAAAAAAAAAAAAAAATGTGAAGGAACGAATATGTCTGATATTGAAGTCTGTTCGTCTATGTCTACAAACGAATAATCAAAATTTAAAATGCGGGAAAACGAAACTTTTTTTTCTCATCAATTTTTCGATATGAAAAAGAAAACGGGTGAAAAGAAAATGAAAAGAAAAGGGAGAAGAAGATAAAATATTCCAACCTTTTTCTTTTTTTTTTTTTTGATCCTGAAAACGCAAATAATTTGAAGCTTAAATAATATGAAGCTTAAAAGATGGCATGCTTAAAAAGTTTTTTTAAAAAAAAAAAAAACAAGTGGGTGGTGTTATTTACAGCATTCTTGCTTTCGAGATAGAAATTTTACAATATACAAAAGTTCAAATTATTCCTATCATTTGTTGTTGTTGTTGTTGTTTTGTTGTTGTCGCTGTTGTTTAGTTTATTTTTCGTATTTATTTAACAAAAGTTGATGATGAATTGATTTACGAATAATTTCAGATTTAATTTCCCTTTCTCGATTTACAAAAAATTGACAATTTTTTCAATCAATATTATCGTATTATCACGATTATCAGTAGGAAATATTGGGCAAAATACTAGCTTAGATTTGGTTATTAGTTATATAATTCTTTTTCCATCCTTTTTTTCGCGAAGTTTTACAAAAATTTATAAATTTTCAATCGATATTTCCATATTGTAATGATTATCAGTAATAGGAGATACCAAGTAAAATGATAGTTTGGATTTGATTGATAAGGTATGAATAATTTTTCCATGATTATATGTTATCTTTTCAATTTTATTACACATCATCTGCCGATATAATACTTTCAGCATTTCGAATTTTCTCAAATTTCCGTGGTATGGTTTTCATAAAATTTCATTATTATTTAGTCAATTCAGTATGATGAAATTTTCAGACTAAGTTTGGGATGAAAATGATAATGATAAGTTGAATAAATAATAATGATAAGTCAAATGATAAGATATTTACGCAAGGTTTGATAGAAAAATGATGATGATTATGGATATTTAAATGAAAAAAAGAAGGTTCAGATTAGATTTGAAAAGGAAAATAATAAATGATAATACTCAAATGGCAAGATATTCAGATGGGAAATTGAAATGGAAGTGATAATAATGATTTATTTTAAAATTAAAAAAATGCTCAGACTTGATTTGAAATAAAAATGATAATTAATGAGAAGACATATTTTGAACTAAAAAAATGTTCAGATTAGATTTGAAATAAAAATGATAATTAATGATAAGACATATTTTGAACTAAAAAATGCTCAGACTTGATTTGAAATGAAAATGATAATTAATGATAAGATGAATTTTAAACTTAAAAAATGCTCAGACTTGATTTGAAATAAAAATAATAATAATGATAAGACATATCTTGTACTAAGCTTGAGAGGAAAAAGATAAGTGATGATGATGATGATGATGATGAATGTTCAGACTAAGTTTGAAATGAAAGAATTTAGTTTTATTTTCTGATAGGACGAGAGAAGAGGAGAAGAAGAAGAAAATTGAAGAAGCTCAACGAATAGCAACAATTATATTTAACTTTTATTTAATTGCAAGTCTGAACATTCGAATGATAATGGTTGTATTATCTTCAAAATTTTTCATTTTCCTATTATTTCAGTACTAAAATGAATTATTAAAATTTGAAACTGTCTTTTTAGAAATTTTTTTTTTGCGATTTTTCTTTCAAATATTTTTATCATTTCATATCATCTCAATGAACTGATATTAATATGCAAATTTGTTATCATTCCTTATCATAAATGAACTAATTGAATTGATGTTAATGTGCAAATTTGTTATCATTACTAATCATTATTACTTAGTTGATGTCAATTTGTTGATTAAATATTTATCAATTCAGATGAAATATCAAATTTCGAAATCTTTTTTTACTTATCGTTTTAATATCCAATTTTTTATCAAATATTTTTATCATTTCATATCATTAATGAAATAATATTAATCTACTTATTCCATTATATCCATTGGAGATTAATTTATTGTTTAAACTTCTATCATTTCAAATAATGAATTAAATAATATTATTATATTTATTCTTACCATTTCACATTATAAATGAACTAATATTAATACAAATATATTTTTTCTATTACATTCCATCGATAAATCTTTATAAGTTAATAGTTAATTAATTAATTAATTAATACATTTTTTCTTCCATCATGATCCTGATGATGTATTATTTAGGGAATACTATTATTTCAGTTTTAATTTTTTTCTAAAATTTAATCAAATTAAATCAGAAAAAGAAAAAATATGCAATTGAGACAAATTTTTTGACACTTTTTTTTTGGCAATATTTGTCTAATTCTAATTTCATTGCTATCAATTTTTTATTGAATTATTTGATGTGATTGATACTTCCAATTTTGTATTAAATTTTTATTGATTATGATATCACTACTAGAAATTGAATCAATTACAAGTTTCTTCCATTCAAACTTTGATTTTAAACTTGACAAAAAAGATCATATTTCAAGTAAATAACCCAGTCTTTTCATAATTTGATAATTTTTAAGAATAATCATTTGCCGAGTTTAGAAATTTATTCAATCGTCCAATTCAAATTCATTTTTTCCAGTAATAATAATGAATAATAAGAATAATAGTACAGTAACGAAATGGCAATTAATAATAATAATACTAAATAATAATAATTGAAATAAGAATAATAATATTGCAAAATACATTTTCAATTACTGTTAGCCGTCTTTGTTAATAACAAAAAGTTGGATATTATCAATGTGAGTGATAAGTTTAAATAGAAAGCTTATGGTCAGCATTACAAAGTAATGATATATCAAAAAGTTACAATCATAAATTGAATTTTGAGAAATTAAAAAATCTATTAATTGGGAAATTGATAAATCAATTCTAATAGAATGTGTATGCTACCAATAAAAGATTTCTTTGAAAATGTAAGCAATTCATCTTTTTTTTTTCTGGTTTCAAAGTATAAAAATAATCATAAATTGAATTTCGAAAAAAAAAAGAAGACTTAAAGGGTTTTTTAACTGGAAATTGATAAATGAATAACCGGTAAGCATATCTGTAGCCAATGCAAGAATTTTTTCAAAACATAAACATCTTTTTTTTTACTTTTTTGATTTCAAAACATGAAAAAAAATTGGCAAAAAAATTTTTCCATTTTCAAATTCAAGTAAAATTTTTTGCGAAAAATAATGAATATGAAAAGTAAAGCAAGAAAAATAGGATAAAGGATTTCAAAAAAAAAACTTTAAAAATTTCAAAAATTCTATTCTGTTTATTTTTCCTAGTAGAAATTTCAAACAGAATAGAAGTTCGCTTTTTTCCTTTCTTTTTCTTTTTTTTTATATTTTTCATTCTGTATAGTTTAAATATAACTAGGAGAAAATTTTTGGAACAACAAAATTTGTTTAAATTTTTGAAAAAAAAAAAAAAAAAAACGAGAAAAGGGAAAAATGTTTATGTTAAAAAAAAATTATTCTTACCAGAAAATTTTCCTTTATATCATTTAATCATTTTTTTTTTTTAAGGAAACAATTTTTATTTTGAAAATTAAAAATAATTTTGTTCAAAATTTTTATAAAAAATTTATAAAATATGCCTTTTTTCTTTTTTCTTTACGAAAAATTTTTTTACAAAATGAACTTACAAATTTCCAAACTACATGTGTAATCATTTCATTTGCTTCTTTCGTTTTTCTTCTTTTCTTTCCTATTTTTCATTACATTCTTTCTGAAAAAATTTTTTAAAATTTCCACCTCTTTTCATCAATCTTTTCTTCCTTTCTTCTTTTTCAACTATTCCGTCACATTTCAAATTTGCTATTCAACCAAAAACTATTAATTTTGCTTAGCTAACCAACTTTTTTTTTTTTTTTTTTTTTCTTTACTTTAATGATTTATTTTTTTTTTTCATTCAAATAATTTCGTTTTTCCATTTTTCCAATCTAATTTTTTATTCATTTTTTTTTCTTTTCTTTGAAATTTTGCTTTCAAGTTTAAAATTATTTTATAGAAAATTTAAAATTATTTTACTCTTTTTTAATAATTAAGAATTATTTTAAGTTAGCAAGTAATTTTTAAATTAGTTCAGTGTTAGGAATGAAATTTTTATCTAATTACTGTTATATTTCGTTGATTTGTTATTGGTTAATTCATTTATCCTTTTTTTTATATGAATTTTACAATAATTTATATTATATTGAAAAATTATGCTTTAACGATAATATCAGTTATATATTAAGTAAAATTAATTAATGAATACTTAACTGAAATATAAATTTGATCACAATTTAAGTTTTTTTCTCTCTTTTTTCTTATCTTCAGCATTTTCTATTTTAAATTTGAATAGAATAATAAATTTGTTTCAAAATATTTCATATCACTGATAAAAAAGTTATCCTTGTGATTAATTTGTAATTGAAATGCATAAATAAATGCTAAAAATATTTTAGATCAAGCATTTGTTTAAATAATTTGAAATAAATTACTGAAAACTTATTTCTAAAAAATTTTGTCATTTTCAAAATATTTAACCGTTTCAATTAAAATTTAATGCCAAAAAATTTTGTATTGCATATGACGAAATCATTTTTCATGTATTTCATATTTTTACCTTAAATTTGAAATAATATAATTTTGAGTATTTATAATATATATTTAATATGTATTTAATTATAAAAAATACATATTTAACATATATAAACACATTATTTATATTGACTTTAATAAATAACGCAATATGTATATGTGATATTCAATTTCAAATTTTAATTATTGTATTTTGCTTCCATATATTAACTTAAAATAACGGCATAAAATATTTCATGTTAATGGAACTTATTTATGCATTGCACTAGATACTAAATATAAGTCTTTCATTTGATTTAAAAAAAAAGTTGAATATTATCTAATATCTCTATTTTAGAATAAAACTATTCATTCATTTTCGTTCAAGTTTTTAAATTCCAATTTTCTTTTTGCCTCACCGGATATAAAAATTTGAATAATATTTTGGTTATTATGATTTTTTTCTTACATGATTCTTCTTCTGTATAATAGATATTTAGTACACTTAATACATGTTATGTATTTAGATATTGAACTTCAGATTTAATTTGAATATCTAAATACATCTAAATGATGAAATTAAATTAAATGTCGAAATTATAGTTAGATATCATGAAGTTATATTGAACATCTAAATCATTGCTAGATAATATTCTTCTAATTAAATTTTTATTAAAATATCGATTATCATAAAACATTGAATCAAAAAACATCAAAATA
The DNA here is from genome assembly GCA_000499405.2 of Onchocerca volvulus. Lineage (NCBI taxonomy): Eukaryota > Metazoa > Nematoda > Chromadorea > Rhabditida > Onchocercidae > Onchocerca > Onchocerca volvulus. The sequence goes on from HG738140.1 coordinate 3,323,698, forward strand.
CTTAATTTTGATATGAAATGATAATAACCGAATAAATTTGCAATTTCTTATGATAATTTATAATTTTAAGCAAATATTGATTACACTATTTGAGAGATATCATATTTCATTTTTACCACGAAATGTTATTAATCGAACAATTTTGTAATTTTATATAATAATTTTCAAATTTTAAGCAAAGTCTTCATTTTACCCCTCACCTGTTCTCTTCTTTCCCCAATTTTACATTTTTAGAAATAATTAATGATTATAAGAGAGAAAATTTTGAATTTCGAATTTTTTTAAAAATTTTTAGTGATTTTGGATTTATCATTCGCAAATGATGAATTGCTTTGAATTTTGATTTTGAAATTATTTTGATTTTGAATTTTGACAGCGGAAAAATTTTTTTTCTACAAATAATTTTAGATTGTCATTTAAGACTGATTATTTTCTGTGCTTATCATTAAAGGAGGGAGAAAAAAGAATGAAAAGTAGCCGCTAATTTTTTTCTCTTATCTTTTTATCACTATAAGTCTCGTGCTTTCTTTTTTTTTTAAGTATTCGTCTGAAAAGAGAAGATAAAAATTTTAAAAATCTTTCTATTTAAATTACTTTATATGTATGTACAGTATCATTATCAGTTATCATTATCAGTTATCACTAATCTTTCATCCAAAAATCTGTAGATCCATACATTATTTATCATTAAAAATCACATACATAAATATTTTCATTCACAACCAATCAAATCTTAGTTAATCTTATCACTTTTTTTCTTTCTTTCTTCCTCCTCCCTTTTCTACCACACTCTTTTCCTTGCTATCAATAATTTTGATAAAATATGCAAAAATCAAAATTGTTCTTTTCTTCCTTTTTTTTATCAGATAATCTGTTAAGTATTTTATCTTTTTTTATTCTTTCTTATTTCTTTTCTTTTCCCATGTAAAAGTTGCAATTTTCCTTTTTTTTTTTTTTTTTTTTTTTGTGGATATGAAATGATAGTTTTTATCATTCAAACAAATTATGATTTGAGCAAAAACTATTTTTTGAATTTAATTATTAGAAAATTTCTAATTATTAGAAAAAAATTATTAGAATAATGATTTCGCTTATCAGAATTCTAAATGCTATCGATAAATTGATAGCATTTTTGAAATTCAGTATAAAAGTTTCATTAAGCAATCGAAAACATTTTCAAATAAATTACGAACAATAAAAAAAAAGAAAATAATGAACTGTATTCGATAATAATATTGGAATGTTAAATTTTAAAACAATTACGTCAATTTTTAATTTTATCATTTAATTTAATTCAAATTATCGAAATATTTCGTGTTTAGAATGATAAATTTAGCACTATTATTATACTACACGAAAAATACTGTGAAATATTATTTTTTAATATCAACTAAAATCTAAAACTAATTTATCATCTTTTCTTTTCAAGATTATTCATTTTATATTTCTTATCAAAGAATCAAGTTGCTTTTTTTTTTTTAAATGAATTCACAAAAAATCCACGAATGATGGAAATGATTAGTACTTAAATTGACAGTATTTAAATATTCCTGCAAAAAAATTCTGCCTATTTTTCATAGACATAAAATCAATCATTTATATGATATTTGTAATTAATTTATAAGTTACTTTGAATATTTTCATAAAAAATTAATTAGCAAGTGGTGATTTCAAATTTTTATTTTTGCAGTATGGACTTTTTTCTCCTTTTTTTTGTTAATAATTTAATTTATATTTTTCAATGGAAAGAAATAAATCAATTAAATAAATTCGATTTCATTTTAATAATTTACATTTTTGTTTGATTAATTCATTTTATTCAAATATTATTGTAATTCGAAAATTAAACTTGACGATGTTATTTGCTTGTCAACTTACCGCAATCCTTAAATATTTCACTTATTGGTTATAATTATCAAAAGACTTATCAGTATTTTTTATCAGTTAAACTCTTCAAATAAATCTTGCTCATTAGCGTAATATTAATTATGAATAATACGAAACAGAAAAAGAGTGAAATTAAAATTTTTAAACTTATAATTCATAATATTTCACGGGATTAAAAATTAAAATAAGAATTTCAAATTTATAATTTTTGATGCTTAATATATTTTGATAACATTACAATCAAAAAAATGTTTTTTATCAAAAAAAAAGAAGTACAAACATTGACTGATACTTATCATTATCATTTTTTGAAAATTTTCGAAACTTAGCTTTTCTGATCATCGATTATTTTTGATTTTTTATTTTAGCTTCATATGATGAAATGTAAACGATTGATTGTTTACAAGTTATCTTAAGCAATTTTACTTATGAATTTTCATTGCTATAAATTTTAAATTTCATTTTTCACAAATGCAAATATTTGTCAAGATAGGTAGGAAAATCAGTTAATTTTTTTCTTTTTTCTATTTTTTGTTGTTTCATCTATTTTTCATAAAAATTTTTATTCATTTTTTCTTTTTTTTGTTTTTTCGAAAACAAACCATCTATCAATTGCAGAAATATTAGTTCTCAGTTATACTAAAAAGATACTTGAAATTCTATCTTTTAGACATTTTGTGAGCATTTTATCGTCAAATTTCAATCAAAAGAGGAATGAGAAAAAAAGTGGAAAACAAATAATTTAGAAATGAATGTTCTATTTTTGTTTGGAAATTTCTTTTTTTTTTTATCGAAATTAAAATCGAAATGAAAAGAAAGGAAAACATGATAAGTAGAATTTAGAGATAAATATTATTTATTCATTATTACTCGAATTAAAAGCGATCATTTTCAATCATTAAAATTACAATCTCAATGCAACTATTTATTAAAGTCAAATTTAAAAAATATCATCAAAATTATCTTTTCTTGAAATTTTAATTTTTTTTCTGTTTTTTTAGTTGATTATTTGATTATATTTTTAATTATTTATGGAATTGATCATATAAATTGATTTCCTTAGAGCCTAACCTATATCTATATGTTACAACTTAGGATAAAATTGAAACAAAGATAAAAGAATAAATCTATGGTAAATTATAAGTAATATTAATTGGATAATTTAAGTACTAAAGAATAATTGATCAATGATCGATTAGAATAATTAAAAAAATTACTTTTACAGCAAATATGCTATTTTTCATGCAAAATTTATTAAATTTTATAAACAATTTATTAGTTCACTAACAAATTTATTGGCTTTTTTTTTTTTGGAAATTTGGTGTTAAAATTCAATTTTATTTGTGCAATTTAATCAATTAAAATTTTACAAACATTATTTTTCTTATTGAAAGTTATCATATCCTATCTTTTTAATTTGCACAGAATTTCTTGCGTATCTTATGAGAAATGCGTCAAACGTGCGTTTTTTTTTCCTTCAAAAAATAAAATCGCAAGTATTATTCGCAATTCGTCGTTTAAAAAAGAATTTATTATTTCAGCATGGAATTTATAAAATTGGAAGAATGCATGGATTTTTTTGCTATTATTTGCATTAATTAAAAATGTGAAACGATTAGGGAATATGGGAATTGATTGTGGAAATTGATATTCATCGAGAATTAATTATTATCGAAATTGATAATTATGGGAATTATTGATTATGGAAATTGGTTTTATTATATAATTGGAGAAATTCGAGATAAAAAATTTTAATTGAAATAGAGAAAATAAGTTTTTCTAGTATTTTTCCCTATTTCTAGGAAATTTATTAATTAAAAAGGAAATTAAAATTACTAATTAGTAGTAATAACAGGTATGAGGGAGTTATGCCGACTAAGGATATTGTTATCACCGTTGGTACTAGCACAACTATTATTATTACTATTAAGTTCTATTGTTACTGCTAAAGCATGGAATGATTGGACTTATAGACGATGTAAGTTTTTTGAAAAAACAAAAAAAAAAAAACTTGAAATTAAATACAAAAATTAAATACTTTAGAAATTTGAAAATTATAGGAAATTTTTAGTAATTTAAAAATGCCATAATTTTGCTTATGAACTACAAGTATTAACTATTGCAATTATATGAAACCGAATTTAAAAAAAAAAAGTTCGAATAATAATTTATTGATTGATAAGAATTAAATATTAATTTATTAATTATTTTCAAAATTTTTCAATTAAAAATTTAATTTAACCACATGGCAAGTAACTTAAATTACTGACAAAAAAAAAAAAGAAAGTATTAAATCTAATACAAATTGATACAAAATTTTCATATAAGAGACGAAAGATTTTGAAAAAGCTTAAATTATTGATAATTTTGAAAGTATGATTGATAATTTTAAATTTATTAGCAAAAATTTCGATAAAAATTTCATCAATCATTATCAATTTGCCTATTGGTGTAATAATTTCACACTTTAAAAATATAAGATATTATTAAATAACAAGCATATTTGAAATTATTTTATTATTTTAAAATTCCTAAAAAATTTTATAAATTGTGAAATTTTCTTAAAATGAACATACATTTAATCTAATATTTTAAATTATATTAAAAAAAAATTCAATCAATTTACTACTATTTCAGATCAAACTGTCAATGATTATCGTCCACATTGTTAGTTTTATAGTTCATAAGTGTGTATCCTAATAATTAAATAATTATTTTCGAGAAAAAAGTTAATTTGATTAAAAAATCCAGAAAAAAACAAAATATTAAAAAATAAACTGTATACTTCCAATAATAAATGCCAAAAACTGAACTGAATGCTAATAAGTAGTAATTTTTAAAAGAAAAAAAATTTTTTCAAAATTTAATTTTCATAAAAATTGATTTTAATTTTTATTTTAATCCCAAAAAATTGAGCAAAATTTTGGACTTTTTTTTTTTATTGTTGTTGTTGTTGCAAATAATTTCTTTGCTTAATAATTTCCATTTAAATCGATATTTCTACCTTTAATTTTAACTTTAAAACAGAAAAAAAAAGCAATGAAATTCTTTAGCAACTACTGCATTGTCTAATCTTTTTTTTTTTAGTTAGCAAAAATTATTTGATTTTTAATCTCAAATTTTAATTTACTTTGAAATAATTTTTAACATAATTACATAATTAGTTGCTTTAGCAATAGAAATTAACATTTATCCAACCGAGCAAAATATCTATGAAGGACATGATGCTTCATTTAATTGTCGCGCACGTGCTGCTAACGGAATGACGTATCCGGAAGTCCGATGGACACGTTACGGTGCACCGATGTCTGCGTCAGCGCACGTAAAAGACGGACATTTAAAATTTTCATCAGCAACATCGTCTGATAGTGGACGATACGTTTGTTCAGCAAATTTTGACGGACGAAGTTATGATGCATATGCTCAACTCAATGTACAACCGTGTAAGTTTGTAATTAAATTTAAGGTTTTTAAAAATGAAATTTAATAAAAATGGACAATAATTAGGCCCTGAAATTAATGTAATTAATCAAATATTTTTAAAAATGATGCGAAAATTTTGATCAAAACCATCGAAATATAGCAATTAGCATACGTTTCACGTACGTTTCACGCAATCATCACGTTTCACTTCTTTTCTTTAATCCCTTGAATCAATGTTACATTCGTATTTTTCTATAGTTTCGGGTTTAAAAAACAAAAAAAAAGAGCAAAAGTTGTGCAGTATTTTGAATTATATAATTACTATAATATTTGTTAAAATTGAAAATTTTACGAAAAAATTCTTGTTTTTGTAGACCTTGTTGGAAAAACCAATTAAATGTGATTAATTAATTAATTGGTAGCCATTATTTTGAATTTAGTATAAAATTAATTCCATGTCAATTAATTAGATTTGGTTTAATTCGATTTAATTTGATTTTAATTACATATCATTGCAATCTTTAAAACATGACAGCAATCTATTTTTTATCGATTATTTGATAATAAATTTGATAAATACATCTAAGCAATAGGTATAATTTAGTAATGGACTTTTTAACCGTTTTCTTATATAATTATTTTTTTAAAAATTGATATTAAAATTAAAATTAATTTAATCTTTTATCAGCTAAATTTGATAATGGCAATGTAAAAGTTGTGCAAAAAAAATTTAATCAGTGGACTGTTAAATTCATTGATTCTTTTTATTTATTTTATTAAATTGATAAAATTTCCTATTTATTTCATTTATTTCAATTTTATTAATATCTCCCCCCAAAAAAATCAATAATTATACCGCACTATCTTATACCATTAATCATTTCAATCATATTGTAAAAAAACTTTTTGTTTTGCCTTTAGTTGAAAACTTTTTACAAGAATTTCAAACTTTTCAAGAATTCTAAACTATTGATTTAATATTTTTCTTTTTAGTACAAAAAAGAGAAAGGAAAAAATGGATTATTGATTGTTTTATAATATTTCCCGTAAATGATAATAATGCTCCTTAGTACAGTATTATGACGTGAAATTAAATACACGAAATGAAAGTGAAATTTCATTGCCTTTACTTATTTCTATTTTATTTTATTTCAATTTAAAATTTTAAATCCTCATGGATAGAATTATATATTCGAACTTTCCCAAATAATGAAAAAAATACATGGAATGATGTTATAAATATCTCAGTAAATTAATTTTACCTTTACTATGTATTTTTTTCAACAAATTTATTTACAATTTGATTTAATTTAAGTAATCTAGTACTAATATATAATTAGTAACATAGCAAATTTATTAAATAATATGTCTCGTTGAATTTTTGCCATATATATCAATTTTAATTATTTTAAAACAAATACATACAATATTTTATTGGACATATATTGATAGAACTCCGTGGGGTGAAAGGTGAAAGGTGAAAGGGTAAAAGGAAAAAATAAAACAAAAAATGGCATTTTAAAAGGTGTTTATTATTGTTATGCATATCGTTGAATTTTTTCATCTTTCATTGAAATGAAAATAGTAAATTTTCTTTTATTTTCATAAAAGTAATATACTGAAATGTGAAAGGTCAAAGGTCAAAGGTCAAAGAATAAACAACTAATTTATTATTGTCATCATTTTAACTTCATTTTTCTTGTTTATTATTTTCACTTAAATGTAAATAATACAGAGAAGAATGTTTGCATTTATTGGACATAGAAAAAATATAGCGATAAAACAAGAAGAAAAAAATGAACTTTTTTAATTTGCAAACGACACATTTTGTGAAAATAATGTTTGCTAATGAAAAACCGGAAATGAACTGGTTTTTCCTTTTTTTGCTTTTTTATTTTTTCAATTTTTAATTTTTTAGTCGAAAAATAAATAGGACAAGGGCAAAGGAGAAACGAACATTGAAATGAAAGGAAAGCTCTGATTTGAGTAATTGGTAAAAAAAAAACCTAAAATATTTTGATTGATAGATAGAAATTACATTTAGTAAAAGAAAATATGTGAATGACCTTAAATATTTTGAAAAAAATGAGTAAAAATTAGATGAATTAGTAATGTTTTTCTAGATGAAAAATTTCTTGGAACTTATATATCGAAATTTGTATAGTTTATTTTAATTATAAATTAATTCATTAGTATTTCTTTTCAATGTTAAAATTAAATTTTGAAAGATGTCAATCAAAAAAAAAAAAACAAGCTTCTTAATTTTTTTTCGAAAAAATTTTCATTTATTAAACATCAAAATTACGCATATTATAATTTAATATTAGCGTTTTCTAATCTTTTTTTTTTTTAATTTAAAATTCTAAATCATGTTTTATGAAATCTTGTTAAAATCTAAATTCCTTTTTTCTTTCTACTTTTCTATAATTTCAATTAAATTTGAAATATTTTATATATTTATCACTTGTTTTATGTGTAAAATAAAAAACAAAATGTTTTTTCTCTTACATATGGAGATGTAAACATTGATTTTTAACAAGTTTGTTTTTATTATTCAAATCAATAATGTATTGATTATTTTTTCTTTTTTTTTTAATTAAAAATTTTGATGAAGGAAGTTTTCACAATTAAAGCATACTTTTTAAATTTATTTTCTTCAAAAATATTTGACATACATTTCCCTTTTTATTTATTATATTAATATCGAATTTAATTAAGAAGTAAAAAAAAATTGGACTTTTCAAGTATACATATAATCGGCTAATTTTGATATTTGTAAACATCAAAAAAGTGCATCCAATCTTGCTTTCAAAACTAGCAATTTCGATTTTAATTCAGTTTAATGAATTAGCAATGATTAGGAATTTCCTTGCTGATTAACACAAAAAATTTTCACAGTTTATAATGATAACGAATTCCATATTTTATTCCGATAATTTTAATTTTCCATATAATGGATTTTTTTTGCAAATTTATATGTCTTGAATGAAGAAAAAAAAAATTAATCAATAAAAAAGAGAAATGGAACACTTTCTTAAATACTTATTACCAAAATATTTTCTTTAAAATATTGAATTCCTGTCGAAAAAGGGGGAAATTTTCGGTACATAATTTAGTGATGAATATTTTTACTCAAATAAGCCAAACATTTCGGTAAGATCGGAAATATCTTCAAAAAGAGAACAATTTAATAGATTGTCAATAATTCGTGTTAATGTTAATGTTAATGTTAATGATACTAATTTTTTTAATAAACGAATGGGTCATTAAAGACAATTTAAATTTTAAATTGAAATTAATATAATCTTATTGAGTTAAAAAATGGATGATAACAAAGCTGTTTTGATATATACATGGAAATGACAGCGATATTGTAATTAGTATTTTACATTGACTTCCGATTATTTCATGTTTTACGACAAATTTGACATATTGGTCTTGTTAAATATTTTCACATTAAATTAATTCAATATTCTATAACTGATTTCCGGTTGTTTCATGTGTGTTTGGGATAATTTGGCATATTAATCTTGTTAAATAGTTTGAAATTAAATTAGCTGAGGATGAAAGTTAAGTTGGGATAATTTTGCAGGAAATATTTCGAGCTAATAAACAATTTACAGGTAAGCTTTCATCTTTTTTTCTTTCTAGGCAAGTAATAAATTTCGTTACAATTTAATCTTTTCCATTTTTTTTTTTCATCACTGCAGATGGACCACAAGAATTCCAAAGTATCCTACCACAAACCGGAACGTGTCGTTTTGATGAACGAGCTTGCGGTAATAATGAATGTGTAAAAACTGAATATGTTTGTGACGGTGAACCGGATTGCCGGGATCGTACTGATGAACAGGTAACGCAGATAATTTCAGGATTTAATAGAACGAAATTATTGATAAAGTAATTTTGTCTTATTAAATCTTGAAATTATTCATAATATTCGTGCTTTGATGACGATATGCATCAGAATCCAAATAAACAGATTCTGAATGCACATCATTACAAAGTATAAATATCATGAATAAATCAGTATTATTAAGTTAATATTAATTTTCATCTTAGAATATTAGGTTAAAACTATTATGATTAATCTTTTCTTAATGCTACATAATAATTCTGATAATATGGAAAAAGAATTTGATAATCTTAAAATTAGAATTAGAATTAAATAGGAATAGTTTCAAACGATGCGTAATTAAATTAATTAATCTATGAATTGGAATAGTTTTTATTTAGCCTAATTAGAGCAATTAATTTGTAAATAAAAGTAATTTTTATTTATGTTTAATTAATCAATTATATTTTCACGTACGAATGTTTTGATTATAGAATTGCCCGACGTTACGTTCATGTGAACCAAACGAATTCAAATGTAATAATGGTCGTTGTGTTCAAAAAATGTGGCTCTGTGATGGTGATGATGATTGTGGTGATAATTCTGATGAACAAGCTTGTAGTCATCGAGCACCATCTGATGGTTGCTCAGCAAATGAATTCAAATGTCGAGATGGTCGGCAATGTGTTCCGCTTAGTTTTCATTGTGATGGTACCAATGATTGTCAGGATGGATCTGATGAGGTGTGTCATTTTATAATTATATGATACTTTTGAAGATAAAAAAAGAAGAAAATTTCAGAAATCCTTACGTGATTTTTATCATATCCATTTCATTTCAATACATTGAAGATTTCGTTATTTTACAATCGATTATTAGAGAATATCTGAGTGAATTGATTCATTTGTATGAGTGCGATGATAAAAATGGATATGATAAAAATCACGTATGAGCGCGACAAAGGAAAGAATAACCCAATGATCATTTTACTTGCATAGTCGCAAATAATTGCTCGTAATACAAACGATGAATCACTCTGTTGCATCAATCAGTAAAATGATTCATAATTTATTTCACATTTTTTTTTTCGAATTTTTTAAAAAATTTTCATACCTAACGGCAGAATTATAATTTAAAATAACCAAGCATATGCTCATGTAAGTAAAATAGCGCATTATTAGCATTATTAGTTTTGAATAATTAGATATAAAATGGAATAAATATGAATAGAATTATTTTTTCAAATTTATTTTGATTTTTTATTACTTTGAAATCAGTTTACGTTCTTATTGTTACAACACAAAACTTATTCGAACAAATATCATTAATGATTTGTCCTGTAATAAAATTTTCATTTTCATTTTGCACTGATTTATCTATTTTTTCTAATTTGAAATTGAAAGTAGAGCAGAATTATTTGTAATGCTTATTTTCGCATGTATTAATTAATTATTTAAGGGATAATTTTTATATTATAATTATTAAAGATTGGATGCGTACAACCAACGATTGTACAACCACCGGAAACAAATAAGCAGGTGTATGCTGGTGGTACCTTTCAGTTGACATGTAAAGCGGTTGCTGTACCTGAACCATACATTAATTGGCGTCTAAATTGGGGTCCTGTTTGTGATCCACCAAGGTGTACACAACTTTCCGAAGGTGGTCTCGGTACACTTACTGTAAAAAATGCACAGTATGTTCTTATTTTTTCTTTTCTTTTTTTTTTTGTTTTTTAATTTTTGAAAAGATATGAAATGATTTTTTCTGATAAAAGATATGATCAATAATTCCGTTAAAATTTATTGTATTGCATAGTTCAATAAAAAATGATTTTTCGAACTCTTTAAATAATTGGAAATAGAATTATGAGAAATGAAATTGGAACTATATATAATTAACATTTTTAAAAGGAATGATTAAAAAATAATAGGAATTAAGATCATTGAGCGTATCATAATTGTTAAAAATTTACAAGAATTAAGTGAATGATTATACCGTAATTGAATAACTAGTTAGAATGACACATTTTATCGCAATCAAGTAATTAAGAAAATCCACAAACATATTTTGCTCCTTACATAAAATCAAGCAAAATAAGTTTTATTTATCGACGCATTTTTTTTTAATTAAACTTTTTTTAAAATCAAATTCGTATTTTTTATTTTTTTCATTAAACTTTTCTTTTTTTTTAATAAATTCGTATTTTTATTTTTTCTTAATTGAACAATCATTTTTTTTAACCGAAGATTTAGATGTAAATTTTTTACTTATTCATTAATTTTATGTAAACAAATAATATTGAAATAATTTAAAAAAATTTTTTTTTAAATAAGCCATTATCACTTTAGCGCAAATAAAACAAGTTTCATATACTTTTTTATTGTTTGTATTTCTTTAAAAAAAAAAAAAAGTAAATTCACCAATTTGAGAAAAAAAAAAATCTGCTGAAGTATTTCGAAAAATAAGCTTAACACTTATTCTCACCTTCCATCATTTTATCTTTTCTTTTTCTTTTTTTTTTTTGCTCTATGTATACATATGAGATTGAAAGTTTTGCAAAAATTTGTAAATAAAAGAAATGTTGCCATTCTATATATGAATGAATCATTTGCACTTCGATTTGAAAAATTTCTTGGAAAGAGAAAAAAGTTGAAATAGAAAGCTGTAATATTCAATCGAATAATAGCAAAAATGTTTTTAAGAGGGAAAAATTATCTAGAAAAACAGTTGTTTTCGATGTAATTATCATATATTATTTCCCGAGAATTTTTTTTTTTTTGTAAGCAAGGAAAAAAGCATGAAAAGTTTTTCTCGATAGTTTCTATTTGATCATTTATTTTTTTTTTTTTTTTTTTGCAAATTTTCGGTTTTTTCGTTTTTTTTTCCTGTTGAAATTCAATAAATAATTCTTGAGAAAAGATGAAAATAAATATGTTGTTAATGAATAACTAACAGTGAAAAATTGTGGAAAAACTAAAAACTGAAATTTGCATTCTAAAACTTTTTTAATATTTATTAAATCTTTCCAAATTTAATCCAATATCTTAATTAAACTGATTAGTGAGTTTTGGTATATTAATTAATAGCAACCTGATATTGAATTTAAATAATTTCGCATTGAATTATTTACATTCAATTGATTGATAACAATTCAAATATTGAATTTAAATAATTCCGATTTAAGATTATTCCTTTGCGAGATTCATAAAATGCAATTTTGATCAATTTTAACGATTAAAATATTCAAAATGGATAAATTGATAATTTGAATCGTTATAATTTCTAGAGCACTTGATCAAGGGGCTTATACATGTGAAGCAATTAATGTCAAAGGTCGAGTATTAGCTACACCGGATTGTATCGTTCGTATCGTTAATATTCCGGCTCCGGAATCGCAACAAAGAACACATTGCAATGTAGTTGGTTCGATAAGTCCAGTTCCGGATCATACGGGTCGTTGTCAGTGTAAAGTTAGTTTTCCGTTTCAAATTATTTATTTTAAATTTTAATTGGGATAATTAAATATCTCCCATGATTAATTATATGATAATTAACATTATGATATTCTAAATATTTAATATAGGAATTCTGAAGTTTTATCTATAATAATTAAAATGTAAGATTAAGATAGAATGCATAATTAAGATTATAATTAACGGCAAATATAGTTTCATTAAAAAATTATTTATTTAATTAAAAATGAATTTAAAATTTCGCCCAAAATTTTTTGTGTTCTAGGCATTAGTAGTAGGTTTACAATGTGATTCATGTGCTCGAGGTGCATATCATTTGCATGAAAAAGCTGAACAAGGTTGCTTAAAATGTTTCTGTTTTGGTATTACCGATCAATGTCAATCATCAAAATGGTATAGGACAAAAGTAAGTTTTGATAAAAAATATTAACAATAGTTATTGATAAAATTAAGTGTGAAAATGTCAGAAATAATTATTAACATAATTTCCAGTTCGTCAATTTATGAAGTATGTTAGTTCTTTTTTTTTTCTTTATGTTTTTGAATTTTCCGAGAAAAATAGAAAAAATTGCATTATTGTTTTGAAAGATTTTGTAATCTTTGAAAATCTTAAACTTTGGTAAAGAAAATTCGACAAAATTGATTATGATTTGAAACAATCTGAAAGTAGTATATTTAAAAACCTTTGTCGTTATTTTTTTTTGGGGGAGTTGTTATCTTATATCACAAATTTTTCTTTTTAAAAGAAAAAGTTAATGAAGTTTAAAAGAGATTTCATTAATTGCAAATTCTTAAAAAGTTTTAATAAGCTTGTCAGCTCTATAATCACAAGAATTGTCAAAAATTTAATTTTATTAACTGCATATTCTGAGAAAGTTTCGATAATTTTATCAGCTTGATAATCAAAAGAATTGTTAAACTTCTTTTTTTATTAATTTTTATCAATAAAGTAGTTTTCGGATAATTTTGGGTAAATAATATGATAAATTAATCGATGAAAATAGTTTGACTAGGTTATAATGACATAAATAATATTTTGACAGAAGGGATAGGTTAAGTTTGTCATTAATAATTGCATGCTGATAGCAAGAAAAGCTATACTGATAAAATGATAGCAAAAGAAGCTATAATGATAAAATAGTTTTGCTAATAATAGTTGATAAAGATTGAATAAGTATGTTGTTGAAATATAAGCTAATAATTAAGCAAAATTGTGATTTTATTACAAATAAATTTAAAATATGATTAATCATTCATTTTATTTTGTATTTTTTTTTTCAGAATATCGGTTGTGTAAGTTTAATTTATTACTATTACGCACTATTTTTGGTGTGTTTTTCACAAAAATGCACTTTTTTAGTAAAATCTCTTGAAATTTTTTAGAGTTTGAATATTTTTTGAATACTTTTCAATTTAAATACAGTACTGGTGAACAATAAATACAGTATATGGGCGTTTTAAATACTGTAATATGTACAGTAAATTTCATTGTTTAGTTTCACGCGCTATTCAGTGTGACCCATTCGTCAAATTGCATTTTTTCTCTTTTTTTTTTCAGTGAAAATTTTTAAAATTTTCATAATTTAGATATTTTTAAATATTTTACGATTGCAATATTGTTTATTTTAATAAATACCGTAATATATGTAATTATGTGTACATTTTACTGATTATTCTTATATATTATTTGGTATGTTTAATCACCAAATTGCACCATTTTAATGAAATTGCATGAAATGAACTATATATATAGTTATAAAATAAATTTCATATAAATTTTTAATCAATCAAATATTATTTGATTTTCTTTTTGAGAGAGAGAAAAAAATTATTTATAGCGAATTTTATGATTTTTTTTCTTCTTTCAAAATTTTATTTTCTATTTTAGAAATTATTTTATCTTTATTTTTACTTATAAATAAATTATGGTACAATTCCTTTTTTTTTTTTTTTTTTTTGTTTTAGCAAAGTTTCATCATTTATTGTTTGCTTGGCACATTGTCGCACAACAAAACTTAATTACTTATCATTTCGACATTTCTTTAATTTTTTTTTTAATTTTTGGATTTTATTTTAGGATAAGATCATTTTAAATGGTGAATCACGAGGTGTTCAAATATCGGATATCAATGGACAAGTACAGAGTTCACAGTTTGATTACAGTAAACCTGGAATGATAACATATAGTGAGCCATCTTACGAAACATTGTATTGGAAATTGCCATCACGTTTTCTTGGAAATAAGGTTTTTGTTTTAATTTTTTTGTTAAATAATTACAGTATCAAAATTTTGTTAATTAATAGCAAAAATTTATAAAGCTTGAAAATTCTATGTGTATTATGAGGAATCAATACATTTATTAAAGATCAATTGAATAATTTAAATCAAGTTTAGTTTTGTTAATTAGTTATGATATATGCAAATTACTATAGAAAATATGAAAACTTGATATTCGAATTCTGCGAAATATCAAACTTTTGCAAATTAATTCATTTAATTCGAATTATGTAGAAAAAAATCATCAAAAATTTATTATTGACCTGAAAAATATTCACGAAGTTTTACAATTTTATTTATTGAATAAAACATATTCTAAAATTTTATATTCAAATATTAAAGGTTATTTCATATGACTTTACTTTTTTATTTTCTAGTTCATATATTATTGTTTTATTTACAGCTAACAGCTTATGGTGGTGAACTTGCATTTGATATTCAATATTCATGTACTGGATCTGTGAACAATGAACCGTTGATTGTCCTGAAAGTATGGTTTTTTTTTTTATTAATTATTTTATATTATAATTAATTTTAGTATAAAATTTATAAAAGAAAAAGAAATCAGTCGAATACACCAAGTTATTTGAGAAATCGCAGAATGCTAAAATTTAAAACAATTGTTTTTTTTCTTATTAATTAAATTTTTATTTAAATCGAAGATAAAAGAAATATTCCGCATTTGCGTAATGCTAATTTGAATAATTTAAATCACATAGTAAATTAATTTTTTCTTTTTCTTTTTTTATTAATTATTGAATTCGGAGCGAAAATTTCAATCAAATTATTCTGAATGAACATATTGCTAATAAAATTGAATTTGAGCAAAAATATAGTTGAATTAAAAATAGAAGTGACGTTATGAAATTCAATAAATTAAATTTTACAAAACATAATTTAAAAGATAGAAATGAAGCTTAAAAATTTAATAAAATCGCATTTTAATAAAATATAATCATAAAAATGAAAATGGTAGATGAAATTACCTAAATTTAGATACGGTAGATTATCTAACCTTTTATATTTCAGGGTAACGGTATAACACTGGTACATCGTCCACGCGATCCATATATGTTTGCTTCTGATAAAACAATCCGATATACCGTCAATACAATTGAAGTAAATTTTACATTTTTGTGAAATAATTTTAAAAAATACAACTTTAAGTAAAATATTACTTTTAACTTTATCACTAAATTGATAATTTTATCATTGCGAAATTGTAATTTTAAGAATTTCAAAATATTGAAAGAAAATTTTGTTGTTTTTAATTGTATCGCTATATATTTGTTGTTGAAATTAAAAAAAAAATTATTATCTTTTTAATTGTATCATTATATATTATCATTATTGATAATTTGATTCAATAATTTAAAATGTTTAAAAAATTTTCCAATCATAATAATGATAATGCATAATGATAGAATTTATTTTAAAATTCAAAAAATTTTTGAAAATTTTCAATTTTTTTTTAAATTTACATATTAACATTTTTCATTAAGGAAAAAATTTTTTATCATTATTAGGAAGAAAGAATTATCTTTCAAATATTGCTTCAACTTTCTTCTATTATTAGTCTCTATATTTAAGACTTTTAATTGGAAGAATTAATAATTAACTGAAATGGATCTGTTTTTTTTTTTTTTTTCGTTTAGTGGATGTAAATCTCAAAAAACATGAATTAATAAATTCTAATTTTCGATCGATTTAACAAATTTCTGCTTAATTACTGCTCGCATAATCCACTTTTTTTCTGCAAGAAAAAAGATTTTTTTTTGTAAAAAATTTTGTGTTTTTTGAAAAATGAATTTAATATGATTATTTTTGTAGGCAAATTATGAGCAATTAGATGGAAGACCAGCAACTCGAGCAGATTTGATGATGGTACTAGCTAATGTTGAAATGATGTTAATTCGTGCTACGCATTGTTATGGACAAGAAAATACAAGGTTATACCGTATTTGTTATAAAATTTTGAAAAATTAGTTCTTTTTAATTTTGAATATTAATTTCTTGAAGAAACCATATATAAACATATAATATTACATTTTTTTACTTAGTTTTAGAATTTAGTTTTTTCTAACTCGTAAATATTAATTTTTCTTGTTATTTTGAATAAAGTATATATGGGTATATTCAATTAATGTCATACCTTAGTCATTCATTTTATTTTAAGATTTAATTCTTTTTAATCGAGAATATTAGTTTCTTATTATTTCAATGAAGTATATACATATAATTAGGTTTATATCATATTCATTTACTTCATTTTAAAATTTAATTCTTTTTAATTTAGGATATTAAGTTCTTGTTATTTAAATACAACATATCCTATGGATAATTTCGATGCACTTTCTTAGTTAAAGAAATATTAAAAAATATATTCAATAAATATGATTATCGGATAAATGTTATAAATTTCATGTTATCATTAATTAATTTCCTGTTAAAAATTTTATCAAATTTATTGCAGGCTTGGAGATATTACTTGGGAAATAGCAGTTAATCGTGATACTCAAGAAAGATTTGCTTTAGAAGTTGAACAATGTTCATGTCCACCAGGTTCAAAAATTTATTTATTTCATTTCTTTTTGCTTATTTTGAAATTTCAATTTCATTTTACTAATTAATTTAGTAAGTTACGCAATAATTTTCTCTCATCTACTGAATTAAATGCGAATATTTGTTAAAAATTCTTAATTATTCAATAAAAGAATACGATTTTTTCCGATATATTTTATTCCTATTTATCTTATCAATCGAAAATAATCTCTTTTATTCGATGTATTGCGTGAAATAGAATCTTATCATTGACACTAACTTTTAATCAGCTATATTTTTAATAATTTTTGGTTATTAGATAAATTATATACATAATATATAAATTATTTGCATTTATATTATAAATCGAAGTGATCTTTTTATTCGATGTAAAGAAATGATACGAAATGGATTTCATTATTGATACTAAATTTTAATTTCATTAAATATACTTTTAACAATTTTATATTATTGATTTCTCAGGTTATACCAGATTATCTATATTTTAACAATTTTCTTGTTTTTGATTTAATTTTTCAGGTTTTACTGAATTTATATTTTGACGATTTCCCCACTATTGATTTAATTTTTCAGGATATATTGGATTATCGTGCGAAGAATGTGCACCGGGATATGAAAGGTCACCTCAAGGTCCATATCTTGGTACCTGTGTACCTGCTCAACCGCGTGTCCAATGCTCACCAGCAGGTGCACGTAGTACACATCCTGGTTATGATGGTAGATGCCAATGTAAGATGTATGCTACCGGTCCATTGTGTGACCGTTGTCCACCTAATACTTTCCATTTGTCACCACGAAATCCACAAGGTTGCATTCCATGCTTCTGCTCAGGTGTTACTCCACAGTGTACTTCGGCTAGTAATTACTACAGAACTCAGGTGATTATCGATTATAGTCGTGGTGCTACCGATCAATTGGAAATTACTACCAGCGATGCACATAATCCATTTATGTATGTTTTTTAGTCTGATCCACTTTTCCTTTTTTTTTTCTTTTTTTTCTGATTTTGAAAAATTAAATCGAAAGATTTAAGAAGAACATATTTAGAAATATGGAATAGAATTAAATAATTTCAAGATAATTTCAAAATAATGCCAAATTCTAAGTGAATCAATGAGCTGAGATGATTGTATTTTGATAATTAGATAGTATTTAAGTAATTAAATTGATTGTATTTTGGCAATCAAATTGACTAACATTTTAATTTTTTTTTTATAATTAAATAATATGAGATGTTGCAATAGATAAAAAATTTTATTTTGTCACTTATTTGATATTATTTGATAGTATCTTTTTGGTTTCCGAAGTAGTTTATCGGTATCTATGCAAATAAGTATAATCATTTTTGATAATGCTATCAATCGTATCAATTCAAGTGATTATTCTTTAATTCGCAGGCCTCAATCACAAGCACAAATAACAGGACGTGATATAACATTTTCATCATTTTATGAAGCACCTGGACAAACACTTTATTGGAAAATGCCAAAGCAATTCCTCGGTAATAAAGTAACCAGTTATGGTGGTAAACTAAAATATATCTTTCGGTATTCTGGTAGTGGACCATTAAATATGGAACCAGATGTGATCCTACGAGTATGTTATCCATTTATTGGTTTTATTTTTTCAATTATATAATATTAAGATTAGTATTAAATAATATTCAAACTTCTTAAATATCTAATTGCTTAAATGTTTACGTATTTTTTACTCATAAGATTATTTTTTAAACAAATTTAAATATAAAGTAGAACTAATATAAAAAGGCAAATGGGTTGGGAAAAAAGTTTTGATCGATTTGTAAATCGGGATTGTAGATTGGTAGGATTGGAATTGCTACTTGCTATTGTGATTCTGCTATACCAGCAATAGGCTTTACAAAATAATACGATATTATACACAATACTGTGCAATAGCAAACAATAAACAAATAAAACATATACATAATACTGGATCGGAATTTAATATTGGATTGGAATTAATTTGCCGCTCATATTGATGTTGAAAGGACTGATTTGATTGAAAAAGCCAATAAAATAGAGATTGACTTGAAAAAACTGCTCGGTCGTAAATCATCGCAGACAAAGCCGTTCACGCTGATTCCTCCAATGTTGCTGCTGACACTGGCGATGCTCCTCTGAAAGCTCTCCTTTTATATATGATCATCCTTGGGTTTGGTAGTGGTGGAGACTCACACATTAGTTCTAATATTCTCAGGCAAATGAATCATGCAAAAAAAAACTGGATATGAGGATCAAAATAAGGTTGGGAATTCTTAAAAGCCTTAGATCTTGCATTTTATTGACAATTGACTTCTCAACATTATACACAACCCCGTAACCTCTCTTAGCAAATCGAAAGACGAGGGGATAAATGATCTTTGTACTCAAGATATAGATAAATGACTCAGAATTTTAGGATTTCTTCTATAAAAATTGAGTTATTTCATTTTGTTTGTAAATATTTCGATTTTACCGACAAAATTAGTATGTATTAAAACAAAATTAGGGCAAATAAGAGTTGGAAAAATAATTTGAATCAAACAATTAAATGAAAAGAATAATTTACAATTGAGCAATTAAATGAGAATATATTGCAATTCTAAGCTTTTAAATAATTATTTAAATAATTAAACTTAATAGCAAAGTTTTTATTTATTTGTGAATGAATGAATTATGCCAAAATATTTCAGTTGTAAATTATAAAATGAACAAATATGGTTTAAAAGAGAATTCAAACATTATATTTTGCTTTATTTTTTTTTTCTAATTAATTTTAGGGTAATGACATAACATTACAATATACTAATCATCAACCAACTTATGCGGATCGTGAAAATGTTGTTGAAGTTGATCTGTTCGAAGATCATTGGCAACGAACGGATGGACAATTAGCTACACGTGAACATTTGCTGATGGCATTAGCTGATCTTGATACTTTATTGATCAAGATGACTTATTTGGATGATGGCGCATCATCATCATCATTAATTAGTGTTTCGTTAGATTATGCTGAACCACATGTTACTGGTGGTGAAATTGCTTATGAGGTAAATAAATTTGAAAATTATTAAAATCCAAAAAACGAAAAAAAGTGGTATTATATCATTATTCAAATTAAGATATCATATCAGCTAGATGTTCATCTTGTAATTTAAATTTCATAAGTGCAGTTAATTCATTTCAAAAATTTTACTTAAATATTATAATTTTCTTTATATTTGAAATATTTTGTAACATAAATAGAAGAAAACGAATTAATTCAAAACCTTGAGATTTTATTGCAAAAAATTTTAAATTACTTTTTCAAACATTTCCTATTTGAATTGATTTTATTTCTCAAAGTTATCTTACCTGAAAAGAAATATACTATAAGTGATTATATTTAAGGTTGAACATTGTCAATGTCCACCTGGTTATGTTGGTACCTCTTGCGAAGATTGTGCACCGGGATATTCTCGTACCGGTGGTGGATTATATTTGGGTCTTTGTGAACGTTGTGAATGTCATGGGCATGCTTCAGAATGTGACAGAGTTTGTTTATTTGCTCTTTTATTTTTTATTTTTTCAACTTAAAAGGCAAAAGATCCAACTTTTAAATTAGTAAGTAAAATAAAAATCTTTGAATTTAATATATTAGTATTCGGAAATGGAAAAAGCAAAATTTACTGTAGTTTTTTAGGATACTTTTTCCGTAAATTTTTCTGAAATCAAAATTAAATTCGAAAGTGGAATTTCAGTAGCTAAATGATAGAAATCAAAATTTAAATGGTGAGAAAAAATTGAAATCGAAATCAAATTTGGAAAAAGAATTTTGAAAATGAGATTGAAATTCGAATTTAAGTGATAAAGGACAAATTGAAGTCGAATTTAAATTTTCGAAAAAAAGGATTTAAAAAGTGGATATTAAATTTGAAATAAAAATTTTTAAGTTCAAGTGAAAAAGATCGAATTTAAATTGTAGAAAGGCAATCAAAATCGAATTAGAATTCGAAAAAGAAATTTTTTTGATTCGATTTGCATTTGATTCTTGTTATCTCAATTAAAAAATTTCTCTTTCGAATTCAAAAACGATTTCAATTGTTTTTCGCGATTTAAATTTAATTTTCGTCATAGCAATTTTAAAATTTAAATTTGGAAAAGAAATTTTGAGAGCCCATATTCTTTATGATAGGAACATGGATTCTGCCTGGATTGTCAACATAACACAGAAGGTGATCAATGTGAACGTTGTAAACCGGGATTTACCGGTGATGCTCGCCGCGGTACCCCGCATGATTGTCAACCGGCAGCAACCAGACCGGCATGTTTGTGTAATAATCATTCACCCAGAGGATGTGATTCATTTGGTCGATGTTTGGTTAGTTTTATTTAAAAACAAAAAAAAAACAAAAAAAAAAAGGTAGAATAAACCAGGTAATTTCAAATTAAAACTTATAAAATGAAACAGTAAAATTTATTAATATATATTGATTAAATGAGAGATTGAGTAAAAAATCAAATTTATTAATACTTAAGTTATCTGATAAATCGGTATTATCGGAAAAAATTTGAAATAATTTCGACTGATGAAAAATCCTTTTACTGGAAAGATTTTCCGACAATAATTTTGAATGTTTTAAATTACTAAACGTAAATTTCTAGCTATGTGAACATAATACAGAAGGATATCATTGTGAACAATGTAAACGTGGATTTTACGGTGATGCGGCACGTGGTACTCCGTTTGATTGTACACCTTGTCCTTGCCCGTACGTCACGTTTTTTATAAATCAAATATGTTAATTCATTAATTCATTTAGATGTAAAATATAGGATTCTGAAAATTTTTGTGATAATAAGAAATTCATTGATCGGATTCTGAAAATTTTGTGGTAAAAAGAAATTCGTTGGTTGGATTCTGAAAATTCTGGGATGAAAAAAAATCCATTGATCGAATTCAGAGAATTTTGAGGTTAAAAAAAAAAAAAAAAATTCATTTCAGAGGTGCGTCGGATTGCTTCCTGGATGCTTATGGACAGGTGCAATGTCGTAATTGTCCAGCTGGTTTGACCGGACGTTTATGTGAAGAGTAAGTTAATCAAAGTTTTTTTTAATTTATCTTTCAAACTTGATGAAATTTGAATATTGAATTTAAATAACATTGAATTTGAATGAAATGAAAAAAATTTTAATAAACATTGATAGAATCGATATGCTTCTTTTTCATCTATTAATTTCAATTAATAATTTTTTTTTTTCGATAAATTTAATTGCTTCTAATAAATGTAAACGGAAGGGAATACAAAAGATTTTTTCTTCGAACAATATGTTTTTTCTGAATTGAATTTTATTCGCAAATTTCTAGATGTGCACCAGGTTATACACGTTCACGTTCACGTTTACGTATTGATGAAGGACGTATATGTGAACCAATTGGACATGTAGAAGAAACCAATATCGTATTCGTACCAACTCCTGAAGGTGATCGTATATATCGACCACGTTTTCGCTTGCAGCGTAGTCGCTTACAGCGAAATCGTCATTATTATCTGCGACGCAAATTGCATTATTAAGCAAAATTTCGCAAATTTTTTTCAAAAATTTTGCAGAAATTTCAAATTTTTTAAAAAAACGAATCATCGTTCAATTTTACATCTTTTTAGTTTTATTCACAATTATTTTTACTCAAATGTGTTTGTGTGTCTGTCACTATTTTAATTAGCGCTTAATTTCACCGGTGTTTTTTTTTTTTATTTTTCACAGCACAGCAGCACAGAAGGATGGTTTTCTCACAATACATTCGAAAATTCAAATTGTTAATAAAATTTACAAAATTCTTTTATCTTATACAAATTCATTAATTTTACGCAAAATATCGCAAATATTCTTATATAAGTAGATTTATTTATTCATTTTTGAGACGAAAAAAAATGAAAATTTTCAATAAATTATCAAAATTTCAATAATATATAAGAATCCAATCTCTATTGCGTACAAATAATGCAATTTTCCCGAAATATATCATATTTTCCTAAAATAATATATTTTAATATATTTTCTTAAAATTTTTGAACACAACAAATTTAATGAGTTTCGATTTGAAATTTCCTGAAAAAAGTTTCCGATGCCAAAAATTGTCATTCATAAATATTGATTGCTATTTTATCCGCTCATTGAACCTTTTGTTAGCTGCAAATTACTTCAGCTTAATTAGCCAAATATGACTAATTTCTATGACATTATATTCTTTTAAATTGCTCAAAACATTCAAGAAATTGTGATCTATCTTTCATGATATGATAATTTCAAATTGCTTAAAATTTTCAACAAATTGTGATTTGTCTTTCGTGATATGATTTTTTCAAACCATTGCTAAATTTATCTCTCATAATTTGGAAATAGATTAGATATTGAAAATGAATTTTATGACTGGATTTTTTTGGATTAAATTTGAATTTTTCAAATTAGGAATTTTATTAATCTTCTTTTTTTCATCTTTTAAAGAACATCTCTCAATGTTTTATCACTGCTTATCACGAAACGTACCAGTATTTCTCATTATATTTCGTCCTTTTCTTTTTCTTGTAATTAATCCTATAATTGATTATTAAAATTTAATTTTTGAAATTAGTCGAATAACATTATATTGCCAATATAAATCTTTGGAAATGCATGTGTTTGATGAAATCTAAATTAATTAAGAAGAATTTCTTCGTATTTTTTCTTTAAATTTGTTTTCTTGCTAATTAAAAATTTCAATCCTCTAAAAATTGCACCTTACAAATTATCAAATTCGATCTAAGCTTTCGCATAGTTTTAGACCTCTTGTATTACTGAAATTCAGAAGCAGTTTTATGGAATGTTAGTTATTAATTAACTAAAAATTTCATAAACTTTCCTCATATTTTATTTTCGAAAAATTTATTAGATTTATCTTGAGATAAAAAGTCTTTGGTAATTGAAAAACGAATAATTTTAATACAAATTATTTAATTTCAAAAATACTTTTTCTTTCTTTCTATATTAGCTTTTTTCCACTTATTTCACTTTTTCGCTTGTGATGCATACAATTTTATCATTTTTAATTTATTTTTCTCTTTATTAAACATCATGACCTTGGAGAATCCAGTCATTTCAAGAATAACTATTTAAAGACAATGAATTTTCTAATAATCTAGTATTAGAAATCGAAATTTTATCAGATTGGAGATTTTATCAAAACTGAAATTTTATTGAATATCAGAAATTAAATTTTTTTCATTAATTTTATAATATTACATCTTACGAAGAAATGTTCAAAAACAGTTTTGGTAGAATTTTCATTTTATCATAGCATCAAATAAATAATAAAGCAATGTGTATGATTTTAGAAGTATGGAATAAAAGGGAATTAATAGTTACTTAAAAATTATATCAATCACAAAGAATTCCATATTTTTAAATTAAGATCAAAATTTGAAATTTGGATTTATCTGTGATTGCATTATTGATGAGTTTAATGAAAATACTATCCAGGCTACCTTTTTTTTTGAGTTAATTTCTTATATTTCTATTTCATAATTTATTTTAAAACAGGTCAAATACTTACCTGCTGCCATATTGCATGTACATAAACACAAAGCATGTTTAATTTTCACCAATTTTTTTAAAAATTTTTTAAAAACACATTCAGCATGATTTTCATTTAACTTTCATCAATTAGTTTAGTTACCTGCACATATTGCATGCATTACATCGATAATTTTGTATGAATTTTTGAAATTTTAAAATGTTTAATCCGCTTATCAAAAATAGGTTTGTAAAAAACGAAAAAAAAATTCATTGAATTTTGTTTTTTTTTTTTTCAGCACATCCTCCACCATTACGCGTACAAATTGATCCACCGAAAAATTTGAACATTCCGGTTGGTAGTAGAGCTCGTTGGTATTGCCGAATTATCGGACGACGGGTACCAATCCTTTCTTTTTTTTTTTTGTGTATAAATAATATTCAACTTTAATTTATTCATTTTTATCACTTTTCATAGAGAAATTAGATAAAATTGAACAAGGCAAAAAAATTAGGTTTAATTTAATATTGCAAATCGATAATTCCTATAATAAAATACATTAATATATTGAAAGTATAATATTTGGAAGAAATTTTAACGAATAATTTTTATTATGGACAAAATTTTCGATTATGAAATAAATGAATCTCACATCAGAAGAATTTCTTTTAAACTTATTATTTTGAATTAAAATTATTCAAAAGCTACAGTATCAGTTCCGAAATTATGCATAGTTTACCGTAGTAAAAATGACCGTTATTTATTCTACAGTATTTTGATTTTGTATTATGCTACTGCAGAAGGAAAACAAACCTAGAAATTAATTTATATGATAAGTTTTACATTTAAATATTATCTGTGGCTAATTGGTAATATATATTTTATTATTTATGAATGAATTCGCATAATTTACTCGTTCCTAATAAAAGAAAATATTCAAAATGAATGATTTCAAATATAATATTAGAAATAATAATTCACAAATTTATTAAGAAAAAATTAAAAACAAAACTTTTTGATATATAACAATTATTTTACAAATTTCAAATGATTAATTGAAGATTTTTATGTTAATATTCCCTAGATTATTCCAACTTATTACTATTCTTTTGATTTGATTGATTAATTTAAAAGATTTAGAAAAAAATGGATGACTTGTGTTGCAAAATAAAAATATGGACAGAAAATTAACGATAATAAATTTCTTGTCTGAATTCTATTCAAAAGTTATTAGTCATTTCTTCTAAATAAGAAATATATTAATAATAATCAATGATGATTAGAAATCATTTATTAATTTTATTTCGCTTTTGGAAGTCTTCGAAAGAAATAATTAAAATATTGCACATTAATATTAAATAATTGATTCTTCATGTTAATGCTTATTATACTTTCATTTTTTTTTATAACTTTACAAATTTAATTTGTTCAACGATAGTACATTCAATGAATTTTTAGAAATTTTGAAACAATCAATAGCCTGAAATTAATGCTTTTACCTATAGAATAGATTTATTGAATTCACAATTTTGAAAATGAAAAAAAAAAAGGCATAAAAAAAATTTTTTTCTTTTTTTGATGAAAATTAATTAAATTGATCAACAATCTAAGCAATTGTGCTATTACATGTTTTTATGCTTTATATTTTCTCTCTCAGTTTTACCTCTAAACTATCTCAATTAACTAAAAAAAAAATTAATTAAAATGTTAATTTTAAGACTCCTGGAGTTCGATTGCAATGGTCTAAAGTTGGTACTGCTGGTTTGCCGAGTAATGCTGCTCAATATGATGGTGAATTAGTGATTGATAATGTACAAGAATCCGATTCAGGTCAATATCGATGTACTGTATCCGGTGATCATCAATTTGCTACCGATGATGCTACGCTAAATGTTGAACCGAAAGCACTACCAGGTTTTGTTTTGATCAAGTTTTCAATTCTAATATGTATGAATCTTTTAAATGATTATAAATCAAAATCAGATCAATCCGTTTAATTATCAATAATTCAAACTGATCTGATTCTAATTAAATTTATATATTCGTATTGTTTTTGATATGCTTGAAATTAACATGTGACACTTGAGCATTATTTATTCTTCTTGCATAATATTAATTATTCGATCAAATGGAATATTTGAAGGGAAAAAATTTCATACTTTTGATATGACAATAAAATATGACTATATAAGAAATTAATTAATTATATAATGAATTAACTTCATTTAAATTTAATAAATATACTTATATAACTTTCTTTTTTTCCAAACATACCATTCAAATACATTTTAAGCTTGCTTTTCAAAAATTTTCTTAAAATCGCTGTATGAACAAGCTTAGTTCTTTCTTTCTTTCATTCACTTTTTTTTCTTCTATCGCTCGTAAAATTTCAGATGCTTGTTTTCCTTGAACGCAACTTTTATTTTTTGCTTTATAATTATCTTTTATTAGAAAAATTTGAAAAGAAAAGGAAAAACTGGCGCGAAAAAAAAAAAGACGATTCAAAAAATTTAGTGATTGGTAGACCACCACCAGTAATGGTTGATCCATTGGAGCAAACAGTAAATGTGAATGATATGGCAACTTTTCGTTGTTGGGTACCTGGATTACTATCATGTGAATTAAAATGGTATAAGGAAGATGTTGGTGGAGAATTACCATATGGTGTATATCAAACTGATGGTACATTAAAAATTCCACATGCACAATTAGAACATGCTGGCAATTATATTTGTACCGCTTCTAATGAATATGGTATTGGAAAATCACCACCAGCACGTCTAATTGTCAAACAACGTAAGTAAAAAAATGAATAATAGTAATGATATGAAAAGAAGAGGAAGATATTTTTATAATTTCTCACTTTTTTAACAAAAAAAAAATTATATAAAATGTTTACAATTATCATAGAATATGGTTAAAGCAAAAAATTTGTACTTTTTATTATCGTATTAAGTTTAACTGTTAAATGATGTAAATAAATGAATAATAATACAGTATGTATTATACAGCATGCATATTGTATGTGTCATGCAGTATATATATTCATACTGTATTATTCATTTATTTACACTGCCTAAAAGTTAGGCAGTAAAATAAGGTGATATTTTTTAAACTTTTGCTTTTGATAAGAAATTTCACATAATATTTATTATTACCATAAAATATGATCTTATCATACGGAATAGAATGAATGTTCATTTGCTGATGAATTCCGCATTTTAGTATTATTTTTAAACTACAAACTGTTATTAAAACTAATTAATGATTGTTAGTCTTATTCATGATGATATTTTTTCCTTCATGATACAGTAAGCAAAACAAATAATTTATAATTTAGTAAATTATAAATTTGCATGAAGCTTTTTTCCGCTGCAATTGCATGCATTCCTGATGGCTTGTCTTTTATAAGAATTTTTCATTTTAGCCTTTCACATTAGCAATTAGTTTAAAATAGTAAAGTACAAAAAAAAAAAAAAAAAAAAAAAAGAAAAGAAAAGAAAACAAAAAAAATTACAGCAACGCAACGACCTAGAATTGATCCGCAAGAGAATACAGTTACGGAAGGTCAAGCGGCACGTTTCCGTTGTTGGGTACCTGGTGATCCAACGGCAGTTTTAACATGGAAAATGAAAGGTAATGGCCCATTACCATCTGGTGTGCAACAGCATGAAGGCATCTTGAATATTCCAAGTGCACAACGTCAACATGCCGGAAGTTACATTTGTACCGCAAGTGATCCAATGGGATATAAGCCACCTGTGGATAGCCCTGTAGCTAGATTGATCGTAAGACCAGGTAAAATATTTATGAATTTATCTTATAAATAATACAAAAAACACCTCACACTTTGTAGAGAAAAATCATCACCTTCAGGTTCACGTACACACTTACGTTACTTCTCATTGACATTTATTGCAATTCTAATGTTATTATAATTAATTTGATTATAAATGAAGTGTCAAAAATATTCTGAACTAAAAAACTATTCCGTGTAGAAAAAAAAAACATTAATGTTGTTTCGAAATCCGAATCTTTTGATTCCTTTCTAATCTCCTCCTCCTGTTCTGAACTCCAACATGCCGCCTCATAATTGGCCGAATCTCGCTTTGTTCATCTGTTAATCGGAGCATTTTGGGGATAAACGCTTATCTTTTTGGCGGGAAACATGTTTATCGGTTGTTGGTCCAGTTGAAACTACCTTCGCGCTTCTTGACTTTTAACGCTTCTTTTTTACATTAATTATATCTTCCGGATTTTTCCGACATTCCGCACTAAAATATCATCATCAATCTTGAGAGATAACCGATAAATTTCCGGAATATTTCTAGTATTAAGCGATCAGTTTTTATGTTTCCACTTATGAATGTCCATAATTTCAATTTTCTCTTTTTTACAGCAATTAATCCATTAGTTGATCCACCGGAGCAGCGAGTAACCGAGAATCAGCCAGCTCAATTCCGATGTTGGGTTCCCGGTAATCCAACAGCAATTCTTGAATGGAGACGTGCTGATGGTCGTCCCTTAGGACACGGAGTGACTGATAGGAATGGAATCTTATCCATACCTCGTGCGCAAATGTCGGATGCTGGTGAATACATATGTTGTGCGCTAGATCCTGCCATTGGTGGTGCAGCCGCTGATTCAGCTCCAGCTCGATTATATGTTGACAGACGTAAGTTCGCGCTTAAATTGTACAATTATTTACTTGTTGTTTTATAGAAAATGTAAAAAATTCAGGAAATCATGAATTCAAACTTTATTGTGTTAAGTTAAAATCCGAAAATTTTCACCCAAATATTTATTAGCAAATCGCTAATTCCTGCACCTTTTCAAAAAATACTCCATAATTAATCTGGCAAAAAATGAAGGGTAGAAAAAAAAAAGCTCGAAACTTCAAATTTTTATTTGAAGTGATTTTCAATGAAAAAGAACAATGCTACAACTAATGCGAAAAATTCATTTATTTCAATTATTAATCAAGTTTGAATCACGCAACTAACGTTTATCTTCATCACGTAATTTTCAGACTTTTGCAAATTTCCCCCCCATTTTTTACACAATTTTTTATCTCTTTCTAAACCACCCATGTTTATTGCCTTTTTTTTTTTCTTTTGCCTTTCAAATTGATTGCACCTATCACACCTTATTATTTTGTTGCACATCGAAATTATTTTTTGAAGCCTACATACTTCCAACTGAATATCCATCGGTGCGACCGCCAGAAAGTTTCGAAAAACCACAAGTTGATCCTAAGCATCAAATGGTTTACGAAGGTGATCCGGCAATGTTCCGTTGTTGGATACCGTCTAAACCAAACGCACGTGTGAAATGGTCTAGAGCTGACGGTACACCGTTACCAATTACTGCGTACGATGATGGTACTGGTACATTATACTATCTAAGAGCTCACATATCCGATGCTGATTTCTACGTTTGCTCAGTTACCGATCCTAGCGGTGGTCCACCAATCGAATCAGATCCGGTTGAATTAAAAGTAAAAGCGCACGAACGAAGGAAGGAAATTATAGAATGTAAATTTCCGTATCATCTTTGTTTTTCTTTTTTTTTCTATTTTAATAACATTTTTTTATTCAAAAATCGTTTGATTGAAGCACAATAACATTATTGTATTGTTACAGTAATAGTATTACTGTAGTGTTCATCAGCAATTCTTGTCAAATTCTTTCACGACTTTTTTTTTTTTTGCACAGTGTGATAAAATTAGGTTTTTTGCGATATATGCATGTAAAATTGCAGTTTGATGAAGAAAAAAAGTGGTAAATATTTTATTTTTTGCACAAGTTTTGCAAAATATTTTTTCGCACAGTTTGATTTTTCACCTTTTTCTTTTTTTGCAAAAATATTCATCATAGATAAATGAGTATCATGGAGGATTATTTTCAATTGCATCTGAGGCAGTTATCTGCATAATTTATAAATTTTTGAAGTTTGTTTGTTAGACCAGTAAGTGGATTATTTGAAAATGTTTTAAAAAGTACTAATGTGTTTCAGATGGCATTTTAAAAATGATTTAAGTGATACTCTATGCTTTCAGACATACTTATTTTATTAAGAATGCCATCTCATACGTTAAACCAAGAATTCTGAAAATTTCAAAAAAAAAGACTTTTTTTTCTAAATTGAATATTAATTTCATAATTACTGAGGGAAATTCTCAGTTTTCATATCATTTTCGACAAAGTCGAAAAGAAATTATGCGAAGATAAGAAAAAAAAGATTGAGGATATATATAAAGTTGAAACGAACATATGCAAATTTAAATTGCAAGAAAAGAAGAATGCAGAAAAAAGATTGAATTTGAAAAAAAAAAAAGCTTTACCCTTGTGAATTTTAGGTTTTAATAAAAATTAGCTCAATTCTTCAGGCAATTCAAATTGTACAGAGGCAAAAAAAAGGCACAAATAAATTTAAAAATAAGAAAAAAAATTCGAGTATCATTCATGATAGGCAAAATTTCGATACAATAGTTATTTTAAAAATAATTGTATTACATAAATTACGTATATTTGTGCTTTATCAAATTTTACAACATTTTGAATTGAATTTTAGATAAATGAATGAATATAAATTTAAGATAATTGATTTCTTTTTTTTCTCATATTCTAGCACAATTGCCTCGAGAACCACCAACGGTTGATCCAGTTGAACAAACGGTCGAAGAAGGTAATCCATCACAAATTCGTTGCTTTGTACCAGGTCAACCTAATGCTATCTTAAAATGGCGAAAACAAGATGGTGAACTGCCGGATGATGCAACACAAAATGAGGGAATTTTATATATTCCGCAAACGAGAAGTGAAGATGCTGGAAGTTATATTTGTACGTTGGAAGATGATTTGGGTGGTGCACCGATTGATTCTGAACCAGCACGTATTCACGTAAAACAGCGTACGTCTCTTTCCGAAATTTTCAATTTATTACCAACTATGAATATATTACCACTAATATTTTCGTCTCTTTCCAAAATCAAAAACGAGTAATTTGAAGAATCAAAGAAGACTGCAAAAGGATTTCAACGTTGTAAGAATTTAGCAAAAACAAGTTAACGAAGACTAAATTAATTAGATATAAATTTTAATCAAAAATATTTCCTTGTTAATTTAATATAAATCAAAGTTTTAAATTAGCAGTTTTTTTTTTTTTTTTTTGTTATTATTATTTAATTAAATTAGTCGTGCTTTTTTTTTTTCTAACGATTTATTTCGCAAAAAAATTTAATTAACTTCAAATTTTTGCTCATTTCGCACAATATTTTGCAATTTTACATTAGTTTTATTTTTTAATTTTATTTTTTTAAAATTAATTTGCTATGATCCAAATTTTTTTTATTTTTCATGAATTAATCTTTTAATTAGATATAATTTTACCAAAATTAAAAAGGTTATTTTGCAATTTAACATCATTATAATTTTTAATTTTTGTTTTATTTTTGATTAATTTGCTACATGCTAAATTTGTTTTTAATATGAATTAATTTTTTTTGCATATCAATTTTTCTCGAATAGAAAATTTCAAATTCAAAAAAAAAAGAAATTGAAAAAGCTTTGTAGCAGGGAAAATACCATTGGTCATTCCGACATCATTAACGGTCAACAAAGGTGATCTGGTTCGTTTCCTATGTTATTTACCTGATGAACATACACAATCACTTCGTTGGGGATTCAAAAATCCCGATGGACCGTTACCCGCGGGATCATACGTATACTACGGGGTTTTAACAATGGAAGCTCGTTTAAATGATACCGGAGAGTATATTTGTACGGATAATAAAACATCACAAAGTGCTCTGCCAGTAATTTTAACAGTAAAAGATAGTACTGACAATGATGCAGTACAAGAAATAGAAAATATACATGATAACGATGATTATAATAATCATCTGGAACAACAACAACAGCAATATGAAAATCATGATAATGAAGTTGGAACAGTGGACGAAAATGCAACACATGAATATGATGAACATGGCAATAATCATGATAACAATAGTAATCATGAATATGGTGAAAATCATGAATATGATATTAACTATCATCATATTAATAAATACGGTAACTGCTTATAATTTTTTTTCTTTTTTTTTGTTCTTATTTTAGTTTCTTTTGTTAATAGTTCGCTTATTTTTTTGTTCTTCAATTTGCCAAGATTTTTAATATTAAATTAACATTTGCAGATGTTTTTCATGTTAAAATTTTCAGTTTTGAATAGGATAAATTTTGCTTTTTTTTTTAAATTTTTGCATGCATAAAATATTAACCAATTTTTTAATTTTGCCGAATTCAATGAATATATTATTTTCGTTTTTTCTTTCCTTTATTGTTTTTAATTTTCCAAATTATTTTCTTTTGTTAACTTGGAAATTAAACATATTCTTAACCCAAAGTTTAATTTGGAAATCAAATCTTTCCCTGATCCGAATCATTCGTAAGTTTTCTTCATTGAATAGTTCATGCAAGTTGCAACTTGAATGCTAAATATCAAAGTATGTAAATAAGAGATCCAGATTTCAATTTGGAAATTAAAATTCGGAATTTGTATTTCGTGGTTGATTACGAAATATATTCGACGTTATTTTGATTGTAGCTGGTAAGCCACCACGACCGGTTGCAACACCAAGCGATCAGGTTGTTAAAGTTGGTGAAACAGCGCGATTCCACTGCGATCCAAATAGCGATACACCAGCGACCGTTAGATGGGGTTATGAAACTCCGGACGGTCCGTTACGTGGTGATGTAGTACCGGAAGGGGATAATTTGATCATCCGCTCGGCAGATAATTCCGATGCTGGTGAATATATCTGTACTGCAACCAATCAGTATGGTTCTGGTGAAGCTGAACCGGTCCGACTTCATGTTACCGAAAGTATATTAATTTAAAAATCGAATCAAAATTTTTATAATTTTTAATCAATTAGTTAGATTCTGTCGTGCTTCACGTGGTTGGTCCAGCTAGTCTATATAAATTAAAATATAAGTATTTTTTTGTTCAAAATCTTAAATTTCCGAAAGTTCTTATCGACTACTTTGAAATTTTGAACGTTACATTTGATTACGTTCATGTTTTTATATACTTTTCTAAATACATGCATAGTTTTGGCTCAGTCTCGTTAAATGGAAAATGTTGGGGAGAAAAATCTGATCGAAATGTAATTTGGATTGTAATCTGGTTGGATTGGGAATTGCTTTTTCTTGCTATTGTGTCTTGGCCATTTCAGCAGTAAGTGTCAAAAAAGTCTTCCATGTCTTGTGTGACAGACGAATCTTATTGAGAAAATTTTATTGATTGATACAAGAATAATTTTTCGTAACAAACAATTCTCAGATATTATCCAGTCAAATTGATCACTGGCTTATTCTTTTCTTCGTCGCTCATATGAATAATGCTCAGTTGAATTGTCGGATTGTTGCTATTGCTATTTCGTTGTAAGAATTCCGAACTTGAACTTAAGTTCCAGCTCCAAATCCTGTTTTTTTTTAATTCTTTCGAGGTTTCTCCCTTTTATCTGATCTCTCTCGTACCGCTTTTGATTAGTTGGCCTCACATTGTTTATCTGTAAATTGGAGCATTTGTCATGTAAACATGTTTGTCGTCTCTTTGAAGCTATATCGCACCATTTGACCTTTAATACTCCTTGTTTGCAATAATTGTGGCGGCATTATTTGAAATCTTTCGGCTTTGGTCGATAGCAAAAAAAAAAGAAAAACAGAAAGCGCACGTTTCAAATATGTTTAATTTCACAGTGCCTGTGGGTATGCAGATTTTTTGTTTGCTTCGTTGTCTGCTTAGATATAGAGATTGTCCGGTTTGCCGATATAGAACATGCAACATTTAATTGTCTACGTGAGAAGCAAATTCCCCCTTGCTTTGTTGATGGTAACTGCAAATGCCAATTGAACTGGGAATTGCATTCTCTTAAATTGAAATGAAATCATATCTACTAGTTTCATAGGAATGCAAAGAATGACGATAACTTCACCTTTCAAAGGTCTTGTTAAGATTGTTGCTTCTAGGACGCTGCTCATTAATTTTTTTACTGCAAGTCTCGTGCCGTTACAAAGTTTTGGCGGTTAATATTTTGCAACTTCATTATTGGCACGCTGATTTTCAAATGCAGTACGTGCAGTGATATCCTTGGCAGATCGAGTGAATTCAAAAATTCTGTTCCATAACGGTGTCGACGAATTTGTATGTGAATGTCTCTCTTTGAATGTTGGACTGAATAATACTGTTAAGTTCATAGATGACTTTGTTCTTATCCGCAGGAATAGCTCGTTCAGTCAGCCAATCGTGATTCTTATAATTTGTTTGAATATTGGGAAATACTTTTTCAACCAAATTTTTTTTGACATCACTAAATTGCAGAAGTTATGAGGCAATGAAATTCGTCCGGAAGTCAGATCAAACGGCACTTTTTCGTTCCCAATTTCCAGCAACTACTGTGAGAAATGTCACAGCTAATCAGCTGATACACATATAATTTTAACGTCTTTATGTGTCGCCACAAAAGAGAAATTGAGTTGTGACTGAACTTAAACTTGAACTCCTGCTGCCGTTGAACTATGCGACTAAAATTGACTGAAGCTCCGAAATCCTAACCTTTTAAATTCTTCGGGGCTTCTTTTCCTCCAGCTTGCCATCTTATGACTGGTTCACCTCACACTTTATTACAGAAAATAGACATGGTC
Source organism: Onchocerca volvulus (assembly GCA_000499405.2). Classification (NCBI taxonomy): domain Eukaryota; kingdom Metazoa; phylum Nematoda; class Chromadorea; order Rhabditida; family Onchocercidae; genus Onchocerca; species Onchocerca volvulus. The sequence continues at coordinate 3,359,398 of HG738140.1, forward strand.
AATAGATTCAGTCCCTCACTTACTTTTATCTCTCAAAGGTGTAACGGATGAAAAAAAAATATTTTTATTTATACATAAACATGCGTCCATTTGAATGCAATTTCGTCTCAAAATTTCAAAATAATCAGATGAAGAACTTGCGATATTGTGTTGAAAGTAACAACAAACATTTGCGTTTTTATTTCACTTCCAAAAATATGAATATATTTATAATATAATTTCTAATTTATATCTTTTATTTTATTTCTTTACGTTAAAATTATGAAATGAATTTTACGATGATTTGATTCATCGTTAGTTTCATTTTCTGCTTAAATAAGATAATTTTAACTGAGATTTAAAATTAAAGATATTTGAAACAGCAGTTATCATGGTTAAATCTATTGGTAAAAACGATTTTTCTTTTTTTTTTTTAGGAGAAGAACCACCAACAGCACGTGTAGTACCACGTGTTTGGAATGGACAATACGGTGATAAGCATCAATTCCAATGCATTACAACCGGTTCTCCAGAACCAACAATAGTTTGGACCGGACCAAACGGTGAAAGATTACCGGACGGTGTTACGGATATTGGTGGTGGTATCTTGGATTTCCAAAATGCTCGAACTGATATGAGTGGTGATTACGTATGTACAGCAACGAACATTGTTGGTGAAGCAAGTGATCATGGATCGGTGAATATTGTCGGTTCGTTTATCGTACGTACAAGTCCACCTGGACCACGAATAGTTCTAACTGCTGGTGAACCATTGGAGGTTAAATGTGAAGCATTCGGTGAACCAGAACCGGAAGTTGAATGGTTACAGTAAGGAAATTTGATAAATTTATATATAATTCATTTTTCTTGCTTTTTTTTTGAATTTCTTTTAAATAAATAGTTTATTATTTTAACAAAGAGATAAAATCAAACATTTACTTAAAATTTTTTTCATCGAAATCTTCTATTTTTGCTTGATAGGTTTAATTTTTTTTTTCTCTTTTTAAATCTAAATAATAATCCATTTTGTAAAGTGATCCGGGACCAGAACGAGGTGATCTTCCGGATGATTTTAAACCGGTTACAATTTCGGAGCAATTCATTCGACATCCAAGTATTGGAGTTGGTAATGCTGGTATATATACATGTCGTGGGAGCAATATTCATGCTTCAGCTAAAAAAGATATTTATATTGAAGGTATGTTATACATCCTTTGTATTGAATTTAATCGAATTTAAAATGGATAATTTAATTAACAATAATATTCTGAGAGTAAATGTATATTTTTGAATTTCACGAAAAAATAATATATAATGTAAAGTTTCTTATAAATAATATATAATTCGAACAATAGAAAATAAACAATGTTTGCATAATATATAAACTAAAAAGAAAAACCAAGAGAACACAATAATATTATATTATTACAATATATTATTATATAATATACTTAAAAAAAAAAAAAACAAAACAAAACAAATCAAAAAACATGTGAAAACAGAGAAAAGAAATATCATCTTTTAATCAAAATATTAATAATATTGGATTAACTTGAAAAAAAAAGGTTAGTAATTTTTCTTCTTTTAATTTTATTATATTTTTTAAATATTGTTTTTTCAAACTATAGCATCATTTTTTTTTTGAATTTTTATCTTAAAAATTTAAATTAATAATAATATATAAAATGATATTTCAATTACTAAAATGTTACAGTTGTGGAACCATCAAAAATTGCAACTGTTTCGATTCTTGGTGGTTCAACACAATGGTTTGAACCTGGTCAATCAGCTGATTTGATATGTGCTTCAACCGGTAGCGAAATTATTGATCGTATTCAGTGGGTAAAAGTTGATGATTCATTACCGGATGATGCAAAAGAAACGGAATTTGGAATTTTACACCTGCCTAAATTCAAGGTAAAATAGGATTTTAAGATATACGGAAAATTATTTAATTTTAGAATAAATTAAATTATATATATTGAGAAATTTAAGGAAGAAAACTGGAAAACATAAAATCTATGGAAAGTATTTTTTTTTCCTACGAAGAAAAGTAAAAGTTATAAATTTTACTTTTACTTCTAACTTATTTTTTGTTGTACATTTTGCTGGTTGAAATATTTAAATGAATAAATTGCAAAGAAATACTTTTATTGAAGAGTTAATTGCTTAAATAATTGAATTTTGCAAATTATCTTATTTGTTTAAGCAGCAAATTTGCTAATGGCAATAGAATTAACTTATTTATATATTTTAATTTTTGAAAATTCTTAAAAATATTACTCATCAAATTGTAATTTTATTTTACTTGCTAGTTTTATTTATCAGTTATCAAAATTGCTCGATTACGGTTAATTAATAAGAAATAGATCATAATTGATTAATAAACAACAAGCTTCTCAGAAATATTATCCAATCATTATAATCTATAACTTGATCATTATCATTTATTTATCATTATAAAAAGTACCAATGATAATTGAATTGATTATATGAATTGTAATATAAGTATTTTTGTTAAAATTGGAATTAAAAAAGCAAATTTAATTCTAATTAGTTGATTTATTATAGAAATCCGATAGTGGTGAATATGAATGTCGCGGATATCGTCATAATGAATTAGTTGGAAGTAATCGTGTGACAATACATGCGACAGGTTTAGCACCAATAGATGCTGCTCGAGTAGAAATTGATCCACCGGTTATTCGGGTTATTGATCAGGGTGAATCTATTAAGCTTACATGTACGGTTGAAGGTAAGGTTTTTCAAATTTTTGCTTACATTTTGCAAATTCACTTCTTAATATATTACTACTTTTTTTATTGGAAGATTTTAAAATTATTTTGATAGTATAAAAAAAGAAAAAATTGAGAAAAATGAATTTTTTAAGCAAAGGAGAAAGAGAAAATTAAAAAAAAAAATTTTTGTATTTTATCAATATTTCATTGTTGCAAAAATGTTTGATTGAAATTAACATTAAAGCTATGTTAAATTTTATGTAGCTTATAAATTATAATTTTTTTTTCTAGAATTTAACTTACAATAATACTTTTTTGTTCAGTTCTTACTAACTGTACTAATATATTGTAATCTGTTAATTAAATAACAAACTAGCAATGATATCGAATAACAAACATCGAAAGTTTTTTATAATTTTAAAATGTAATCTGGAAATTTTAGTTGCAAAAAAAAAAAAGAAAATTTGTGGCTAAGATGACAAATAAATAAATATACATCATTTTTGCATGCTTTATGCGTTATTTCTGCATTTTTATAAATAAATGAAATTATTGCATTGAATAGTTTAAACAATCTTTTAAAAATTTTTCCATCAAATAGTTCGTTTGTTAAATTTAAACTAGAAAAAAGCCCGATAATTTCTAATTTAGTTTGTTTCATAAAAATCTTGCTATATGATCATATACTTTAAGTTCTGAATAAGTTTTATTTAGAAAAATAAACTTTAAAAGGCAATTAACTACAATTTTATTAGCTTTGAAAATTTTTTGGATTATAAAAAGAAATTAGTAATTCAAAATTTTTCATTAAGATAAGCTGGAATTTCAATTTTGATCAAGTAAGAAATTTCAAAAAACACGAAAATTTTTTATTTTATGTTCACATTTTTATCTTACTTGTCACTTTGCAAATTAAATGCACATTATTGTCACCTAATTAACTGAAGCTTAATGAGTGCAGCATCAGCAATGCTTTAATATTTATTTTATTTTTTGCTTGATAATATTTTGCAGAAACAACCGTTCCATATCTTTTAACTTGGTATCGTTCGGTTGGCAATGATAATTTAAATCAGGCACCAATCATCTTAAGTCATGATAAAATATTACGCCTGAATGATGTTAATCTCGAGACACAAGGCATTTATTGGGTACATTTCGAGAGTGCATCCGGTGAAAGTATTCGCAGTAGACCGATTTATCTTCTTGTGCATAACACAAACACTGGTCATGTCCCTTTTTTTATGTTTATTTTTATGTTTACATTTAGCTAATATTATCTTATCTTATCATTTCTTATCTTACTCCTTTATTATTATCACGTATTTTGATAATGATATTATTTATACGGTGAAAAAAAAAACTTAATAATACCATTATTACTCATCTTTAATTCATTTAATGTTATTTTATTTGTTTTAAGTTTTTTAAATTTAATTTAAAATTTCTAATTCTAATCCTTTTTTTTTTTTATTCTGATTCATTTGTTTCGGGATTTATTTTGGTTCTTTTATTTTCTCAGTTCTTTTTTTTTTTTGTCGGGATTTGGTAAAGTTTTAGCGATTTGCTTTGGATATTTATTCATTTTGCACTTCATATGCAATTTTCGGAAAGTAACAGCAAGCTAGCTAGAATAATCTAACTGGAAATCGAATTTTTGCGCTTGCATTTGTCAATTTTTGCACTTGTCGTCAAGCAGAAATTCCATTTGAACGAATGTTCTTCCGGGAAATAATCTGGAATGATTTTTTCTTTTTTTTTTCTTTTTTTTTTCGCATCGCTTTATATGATATAATTTGGTAATGATAACTTTATCATCATTATCATCATTTGTTTTCATCATCATCGTCGTCGTTGTCATCGTCTTTCGTCCAATGCTATTACTAACCGCACATTTGAAATATTGCTAGCATAATAGTTATAATCGAATATGCGAAAAAATTTCTTGAGAAAAGAAAAAAAAAAAAGGAAACTTGCGAAAATCGTGAAAAAACTTGAAATGTATGGAATAGAATGTTTTGCGAGAAGTGCTAGATGAATTTAGGAGGTGATAACAATGGTGCAAACTTCGAATGGGCTTTACTTCGTGGTGGCAATATCATCCGTCAATATTCGGATGATAGTACATTGGTAATCAAAAAAGCTGATCCATCGAATGATTACGGAGTTTATCGATGTGAAGTGGAAGATGATGACGGCGAATTAATCGGACAAGCATATACAGCTGTTACAGTTGGATTTACCGATCCGTCTAGTCTGTTGTGAAAATATTTTACTTTTAGATTATTACTCTAGATGGCTGATTTAAATTAATTAGATCAGAATATTTTGCTAGAATTACGATTATATCATCCGGGTTAGTCGGTACGAATGCCGAATACAATCATCATATCGAAAATTAACTATTAAAAAGAAATCGAATAATCAATCTTATTCATTCAGTCACACTATCAAATAAGTTTTATAATCTTATCAGTCATCCAAAAATTATTAGGACAAAAAAGTTATTAAAGAGTTAAAATAATCATATCCATTAGTCATGCTATTTAAACAAGTCGTATAATTAATGTCGGGAAAATTTTCTATATTGTGATAAACACGAATTTTAGTAATTGATTAACAGAAAATTGATTATTCGTCTATCTTATAAGATGGAATAATGTTAGATAATATCACAATTACAGGTGATCACTTGATTGTAGTAGAGATAATTTTGGATTGAATTGATATCGATAATTCTTGATCTTATAATAGGCGATAACTTACAATATGTTAATTCTACAAAGAATTTGGTTATCAGAATAGGGGATAAGAGATAGACAATGCTTACAATTTTGAATAATGCCCATAAATTTTAGTCCTTACAACATTCCCGGTTTTTATATCGATAATTATTGAACAATTAACATAATTTACAACATTTTAGACAATGTACACAACATTTAGCAAATCGGAAGATGAGAAAACAAAGGCTTTTATAGCAGACAGAAGAATGAGATAGGGATAAATGATTCATTTGACTGAGAAATATTGCAAATTTCCACTATATCAAAATATTTTCATTATTTCATCATATTTTTATTTTACAAATTTTTCGAATTTTTCGACAATTAATCATCCGGAAATCGATACTCAGAACAAAGTCCCATAATCTAATCTATTAGTTACGCTATTAAAACAGGTCGTATGATTTTATCTGTTTGTCATGATTTAGAATAAGTCGTACAATCTCATCTATTAGTCGTCCGAATTATCAGAACAAGTAGTCATAAAATGCTATCAACTAGTCATGCCATCAAAATAAATCTATTAATTATCCGAAAGTTAACTATCAAGACAAATAATATAATCTTATTTATTACTCATATTATTAAATAAGTTTTATAATCTTATCCATTAGTTATCCGCAAATTGATGTCAAAACAAATTATATTATCTTATCTATTAGTTATGTTATCAAAAAAGTCATATAATTTTATCTAATAGTCGTATTACTAATAGTTATTAAGTATATAGCAATGAGTTAATTAATATATCGGTCGGAACTATTTAATCCATTTCCTAGGCAAAATTATGATAAATTGATTTCAGATTAATCATGTAATCGAGATAATTCTTGAAATTTCGCAATAAGTACTAAAATTTTTGTCGAGAAAAAGAGAATAAAATTGAATGCATAATATAAATTTATTTTGCTGATTGTATAGAAGATTTATTGTTAATCTTTAGTTTATATCAAAAATTGCATATTCAGTTGGAAGATAGTCAAAAATAATAATAATCGATGAAATCTTATAGGATGCCATTTGAAAATAGCAAAGAATATTTTCTGAATCTTTTCACATTTCTCTCTTTTTAGAATCTTATATTTTCAACTTTGTCATTATTTTAAGTTCAAGAAATAATAAGTCAAATTTAATCTTTTCATATCTTTTTCTTTTTAAAAATTTTTTATTTTCAACTTCATTATTACGTCAAATCATGTAATAATAATCCAAAAATATGCAGTTGGATTTGTTATCATTTTCATTTTTTCGAGGCAATAAATCTTAATATAATTTTTTAATTATTAATAATTTTAGGCGCACGAATTGTCAAATTTGACGAAAAATCAGATGCAACAATTGAATGTCCAGTTTATGCGATACCTGGTGCAACTGTTACATGGGAAAAGGAAGATGGCGAACTACCGGCTGGTGCAAAAATGTCCGGTAATAAATTAATGTAAGTTTTCTTTTATAAAAATTTACATTTCATTATTTCATTACTTGAAATTGAAGAAAATAGCTCAAAAATATGAACAACTTTTAATTGTATATAAATAACTTCAGAATTTTTTTTCTTTCTATTTTTATTTTATGAAATTTTTGATTTGATATAATCGAAAATTTCCGATTTTAGGATCGATGAATTTGATGATGACGCGGTAGGAATGTACGTTTGTAAAGTTGATATACGTGGCAAACAGATCGAAGGTTATGTTAAAGCAGAAATATATGGTTAGTACATTATTGATTTTTGGATAAGTTAAATCAAAAAAAATTTGAATAGTTAGAACATAAACAATAATTAATTAATTTTGAATAATTTTTAATGATTTTTAAGTTCCGGATACAATAATACAAGTATTGCTGGAGCCATCATCGGAAAGTATATCATTGGGTGATCGAGCATGGTTCGATTGTAAAGTGACAGGTGATCCGGATGCTGAAATAACTTGGACAAAAGAAGGTGAAGATGAGCTACCGGATAATACACAGGTTTTAATTTATTTTCATATTATCATAAATTTGTGTAAAATATTTACCAATCTTTATTTATCAATCGATATAAATTTCAATGTTGCAATTTTTTTTAATTTTTTAGCATTTTAACCTGAAAAACTTGATTCATTAGCTTTCACTTAGTTTTAATTTATTAGCATTTTAATATTCAGTCCGGAACTATTTTTTAATTTTGAAAAAAAATTTTTAGTTTCGACTATTCTCACATTTCCGATATCATATGCTTTTCTTTTTTATTGTTGAAATTTTAAAATCTGGAACGTGTTTTGTTTATTCATCATAAATTTTACGCATAGTATGGAAAATTAATTACAAGATAGTATTCTTATGAATTAAGTTAATAAATTTTTATCGAATAGCAGAAATTATAAGGATATTCTAGATTCATACTAATAAATGGCTTTAATTAATTGATTTGATTGGGAATTGAAGAATATAAATGCGCTTTTTATATCAGTGATAATATTGAAAATTTACAAACAATTAAGGCTTATTAGGTCTTAAAAAAATAGACGAGTTGTGAGCAATAGAAATAATAAAAAATTTGCGAAATAAAGTTCGGTGAATTGTAAAAAATTTGCAAGAGAAAATTTGAATTAAACCAATTTTATAAAAATATTCATAGGATAAAATTTATTTTAAACTAGCTATGTCTGACTATGCTCCGCGTGGCCGTCAACGAATCTATATAAATAAAAATGTAAATGTTCGTTTGAATCTGAAATCTCATGAATCTTAAATCATTAAATCAAAATTTTAAATCTCTGAAAGTTCTTGAACACGCTCTTTATTTGTATTAGTTCAAAATCTTAAATATCTTAACTATTGCTTACTTAATGCTTTGAAATTTTGACACAACGTTGCATTGGAATATGCGCGTGTTTTTATACACGCGTTGCTGTAGCTTAGTCTGGTTATGTGGAAAAAAAGAAAAAAAAAAAAGCGCTTGTTTCTAGTGTTGGGGAAAAATCTAATATTTGTAATTTGATTTATGGTTGATTGGATTGCAGATTGATTCTTGCTACTGTGATTCGGCTAAGTCAGCAATATGAATTTAGTAAGTAAGATGTACCAGGAGATTCTTTGTGTCTTATGTGACAGGGATGAATCCTTTTAAGAAAGATTTTATTGATTGATGAAAGAGTGATTCTTCGGAACAAACAGTTATCAGACACCTGGGTTATTCTTTCCTTTTTCGCTGATTGAGTAAAATATTGTTCAACTGAACTGTTGGATTATTATTACTTTTATGTCGCTTTGAACTATCGAACTGTAACCCTTGGAACTCCGAATTGTCGATGTTGCTGCGTCGATATCGCGCCATTTGATGTTTAATACTCCTTGTTTCATTCTGTTCAGAACGAAACAGATCTGAAGCTGCAGAACACGTCGCCATGCTAGCAAACGTGCATCCTCTGGTTTGGCTGCACTTCGCTGTGCTCACATTTAAACCATTCTTTGTCTTCTTCGTTCGTTCGCTGATGGCCGTTCTTCCTCGATTTGATTTGCAATTAATCGTCGCAGTGCTTTCGTTCTATGAGTATGAAACCTAAGTTTGATCTTTCGCGAGGCATTATTTGGATGAATTAAAGCAGATCGATCACACCCAAACTGTCCTTGAAATTATTTGAGAATATCCAAGCAAGTGATCACCGGATTATTCTTCCTTTTTCACTTCTAGAGAAGAATAGATTTCCTTGCCTATCGTTTTGCTACTGTTGCTATCGTTATAAGACTGTCACTGTGTCGCTGTAGAAACTCTGAATTGAATTGTTTGTTGAACTCAGTTGTTGTCGAACTTGAACTGATTCTTCTCCAAAACCCGAAACTTCTTAGTATTTTAGGAAAAGGGCTCCTCCTCCTTTCCTGATCTCCAGTATGTCATTTATGATTGATTGATACTAATTTGATTGATTGACATTTGTTTATCTGTTAATCGAAGTGCTATGGCGGGAAAAATATCTATTTTTACGGAAACATAAAAAAAAAGTAAGTGTATCTATATGGAAACATGCGCCCATTTAATGCAAGGTTATGTCAAAATTTCAAATCAATCGGTAAAAAGCTTGAAAGGTTGTATCAAAATGAACAACGAACATAGGACAAACAGGCAATCCAAGATCCGATTTAATATTAGTAGTCAGAAAGATAGTCCATAAATTGCTTGAACGAAATATTTTATTATACAGTATCATGACCTCGAGAAAGCAACTACATTCTTCACAAAGCAAAAATTAAGACGAAAAAGTTTAAACACGCGTCTATTCGAATGCAACATTGTATTACAAGTCAGCCGGTGAAGAGCTCAAAATTTTATGTAAAAATAAGAAGTAGGCGAGGTGAATGCAGAAAGCAGGCTTGGCCAATAAATTCAATCGACCAAAATGAAGGCGTGATGCAGGACGGGGTGAAAAATTTAATCCGTCCAATTATTTTGTCACAGGCGTGATACGTTAGAAAAAAAAAAAGCATGACTATATATATTTTAAAAAAAAAAAGGCGATTATTCGAATGCAACGTTTTATCAAAATTTCAAAGCAAACGGTAAAGAATTTTCGGAGATTAAGGCTTATAACGGTGAATATTTACGTTTTTATGTATAAAGATTTTGTAAAAATAATTTTTTTTGTAGAATATAATTTGATTTAAAACGTAAACAAAAACATCTCTTTAGGTTTTGGGCAATCGTTTATTGTTTGTTAACGTACGTGAAGACAATGGTGGTATCTATAAATGTCATGCGAAAACGAAAGCTGGACCGCTGGAAACACGAAATGTGCTCAATGTTGGAATTGCAAAACGCAAGCGAAAGCGTATTTCACGTAAAAAAGAAAAACGGGCCCATAAAGAGGCTGGGAATAATGATAAAAAAAAGAAGCATAGTTCCATTTTTGGCAGCTGGTTTATATCTAATTAAACAAAAAAACTCTTTATCATTCAAAAATTTAAAAAAAAAAAAAAAAATTTGCAAGTTTCTAAGTTTTGTTTAATTATATGAATTTTTGAGAAAATAAGCAGAAAAATACTGCATTTTTCTTAATTATCATAGCTGTCATCACTTAAACTTATCACTATTATATGCTAATTACTACAATGCTATCACTAGAGCTAATTACACTAATAATACTTGCTGTAGTAATAATTGTTATTTACTGGTGCTGCCTTTTTATTGTCCTGCCAGAAAAAGAAGAACAAATAAGCTTTTTTTTTTTTCGCAAAACAGAAATTTCAAAATTTATAGATATAAATGTTTCAAAGTATTGATTACTTTATTTACTGACAAACCGAATTTTTGAGATTTTTCTTTCATTCAATTAAATTAAAATGCTTTCTTTTTTTTCATTTCATATTAGCTATGTAAATTTTAAATTAAAAATTAAAAATTATTAGAAATTATTTTCTTTCCTTCTCCTTTATTTCTTCCTCTTGTCCTCTCTTTTTTAGCGTCGAAAAAAGCCTTAAATCGTATTATTTCGGTGATTATGCTTTTCTTTCTTTTTTTTTTTTTTCTTTTTTCATTAATGAGATCTTGTTTTGTTTTCATTTTTGTTTTATATGCTTAGCGCAATTATTTATTCAACGAATTGGACATTTAAGTTATTCATTTCTGATATTGACTAATGAAATAGAATTATTTTGCTTCCGCTTTTTTTTTTCTTTGTTTTATTTCTCAACTGCATTTCTACACTGCCGTTATCATCGATTATTTTAATTCTTATTATTATTATCCAAATATTGAACACCGCCATATATCTTTTTTTTTTTTTTTATTTGAATTCAAGCAGTTTGATTAATTAATTTCCTTCTTTTGTTCTTTCATTTTTGTTGCTAATCATTCAAATAATAGCTGTTCGTGTTTGTGCTAGAAATTTAATTAGTTCTGATTAATTTCTAAATTACAAATGAATTAGTCATGAAATGATTTTAAATAGTTATGGATTAAATTAAAATCGAATATTTTGAAATTAATATTTCAGAGCAAATTTTATTTATGCAGAATGTAATATTTTATCTTTTTATTTAGCAAAAAAAAAAAATGAAAACAGCAAAATAGTTATTATTATATTTTCATCCAAACTTTTTTTTTTGGATTTTAATTTTTGCAAAAATTGCGTTTGATAAGATATTTCAGCTAATTTTTATCAATTAATTTAGTTGGAATTATTTTGAGAAGGAAGTAAATATTTTTAATTATTTTTATTGTTATTGTTGTTTTATCATCGTATCATTGGGCAGCAAATTATTTGAATTGATTAAAGCTTTTCATATATCATTCAAATCTTTCACAAGCACACCTACACATACAACACATACACATACAATAGCTGCCTTAATAATTTGATTTTAAATTCCAAAATTTCATTTCCAATTTATAAAAATTTGCTTTCATTTTCATTAATTTCTTCATTCTTTCTCTATTTTTCATTTTCATTCATTTATTTCACTCTCTTTTTGATCATATCTAAAATTGCAACTTATTAAGTATTGTGCATATTAATTAATTTGAAATCTTTTTTACTTTTTTAATATTATCGTCATTCATTATCATCATCATTATCATCCACATTATCATAATGAAATAACAACTAAACATCATCATCTGTTTATCTAAGTTTCATTTTCCTCCGGAAAAAAGAAAAAAAACCAGATCGAAAATGGAAACTTTTTTGTCTTTTCCTTCCTTTTTTCATTTTTCAAATTTAAACTTCTTTATTTGTCTTTCTTTTCTTTCTTAACTTTTTTTTTTCTTCATTTATGTTATTGACAAAATTTTCTTTCTTTTTTTTTTTTAGTTTTATAAAAATATTAATTTAATAAAATTTCTCGTCAATTGGTTGATAATTTTTGTTTTATGTTGTTGTTTTGTTGTTTAACTTTGTTGTTGTCGGGCGATAATGGTGATGATGTTAATCGATGATGTATGTCTATTTGTTGTTGTTGTTGTTCTTATTGTTCTTGCTAATTACTACTACAACAACAACTATTTACTATTATTATCTGCAAAAAAAACAACAAAAATTACTACTACTTTTAGCTAGCACTGTTTGCTATTGCAAAAATTACTGTAAGCTGCTGCTGCTGCAAACTTACTGTAATTTGTTATCATCGTTTTTACGAAACAATTTTCGCCGATATCACAAATATTATCAGCTTCTATGCATGATTTCATATATAAGGAAAGTGATATATTTATGAAATATAAATACACCCACATACGCACATAGCCACATACACCCACACATATATACACCCACGCAATACACACCCACGCAGTACACACCCACGCACACCTACATAAAATTAAACATATTTATGTGTAATAAAAAAATTATGATACTAATATATTTTCGGGAATAGCGCTTCCAAAGGTTATTTCGTTGTTTACGTATTGTCAAAATTATATTATGACATGTTGGATATTGCGTTTCACAGAAAGATCAAAGATTTTTTTTTTTTGTTTCAATTAATTAGATCAGATTGTTAGATCGTATAATTTTACATATTCTTCCAAATACACATATATGATTTCATATATAATTCCACTTATTTTTACACAAAAATCCAAAAATTATGACATTAATTCTTTTTTGGTGTATTTGCATTCGATTAAATAATTAAGATGATTTTCAATTAGAATAATGACAATTTTTTCTTTTTTTTTTCTAACTTAAATTAGCCAATAATATTTGTAATTTTTCTAACTATATTATCTAGCAATATTAGCAATAAGGTTTCGTTTTTTTTTTCCGATCTGTTTCAAAGTTTTTATACTTTTATTTTTACACAAAAAAAAAAAAAAAATGCAACATGACCATTTATTGTGTCATCTTTTTTTGTCAAATTCGGATTAGAATGATTAATTATGATAATTTTTAATTAGATCAATTTAAACTAGTCAATAATACTTAAAACTTGGTTTTTTTTTTTTTTTTTTTCGGTTCGCTTCAATCTTCCGGTAGTTTTATTGTGAGTTCTCATTTATTGCCATAGAAATATTGATTTGATATTTAAATGAAATATCGAATTGATCATAAAATGTCTTTCTTTGGTGACGCGATATCCTCATGTAATATCACACATGCATACATTTCTAAAATCTCACAACTATCATTGCCTATTAACAATTTATGCAAAAGCTACAGTAGTAAATTTTAATTTATTAAATTTCAAGCGAAGTAAATTCAAAAATTTTAAATTTCTTCAATTACACATAACATATTTGAAGAATTAAATTACTGAAAAACAAAAAAAAAAGTACGCGATGAAAGATAATTTTGACTATTTTTTCCTTTCTTTTTTTTTTAGTTCGAAATTAAGTAAATCTCTTAAAGTTATCAAAGATTTCATTAAATAATACTGAAATTTGGATATAATAATACGATATTTTTGATTAATTTTGTATGTGTATGTGTGTGTGTGTGTGTGTGTGTGTGTGTGTTTGTGTTTGTGTGTGTGTATGTAAATTAGCCAAAATTTGATTAAAATTAACTTTTTTTTTTTTAGATATCTGGAATCAATAAAACAAAAATGTCATTAACTAAATAAAATGCAAATTTAGATAAGACATCAAGCAAAAGTATTCAACAAGTTAAAGAGAGTATACCGGTTATTATTGGAGCTGTTGGCAGAGAGGTATGTACGATGATTATACAGTTCATGTATCATTGTTATCATAAAATCATATTTACATTCATAAAATGTTATGCTAGAAATATGGAAGAGTTACAAAAGTGCATGAAATTTGACGTAATACGTGTAAAGGTTGACGTAAAACGTGCAATCATCAATCTTCCATTAAATTTTTTTTTCCAAATTTCTAAAATGAAAATGATTGACTTTTGTATATCATAATATCGTAATTATGATATCGAAGGATAATTATTAACTTGGATGCTTAAAGAGCAGTGATTATGAAGTTTTTAATTTGAATATTTGATCTGAATTCTCATAAATTATCCTTCATTAGAGAAGGAAAATAATGTACAGTAAGAGTAAACATATTTTCGAATTTATATACAAAAATAAAAAATTGATTGATAAAATATTATTAATCTAGAAAATACCGTACCCGATCTGCAGTTATTATTTATCAAAATGATCGCGACGGAAATACGTGAAGCTGGATTTAATTTTTAAAAAAAGGAAAAAAAAGAAAAAAAAAACGAAAAAATGATTTGTAGATTGAATTGCGATGTCCTGCTACTGGTGCACCTGGTGTATACGGTGAAGTGACATGGGAAAAAGTTGACGGTGAACTACCGTATGCTTATTCAATCCGTCAAGGTGTACTGTATTTAAAAGATGCTAAACGAACGGATGAAGGAGTTTATAGATGTACGATACGTACTGATTCCGGTTTAGCAACTGTTACACATGTTCGTTTGAAAGTCTCCGGTACCGATAGTATTTTTTTTTGATTTATTTGTCAAGTTTTTTTAAAAAGAAGTTTAGTACAAGAAAACTTTTTGTAAAAACTTTTTTATTATAAATATATGCTAAAACAAGAAAAAATAGGGTGAATTGAAGCAATTTTTGAAAATTGGAATTTTTTTCTCAATTCTAAGAGTAAATTTTTTTTTATCGATAGATTTTGTGCCATTATTCGGTGGAGACGATTATATGGAATTAGAACCATTAACAGATGAACAATGGAGTGATGTTCATATAAAAGTTTCATTCAAACCTAAATCATCTAATGGTAAGTAAATAAATACGGTAATTATAATTTGCTGAACAAATGAATGCGGTAGTGATAATTATATTTTCAAAAATATAACTTAAGCAATTTTTTGCTCGATATCGATTTGATCCAAATGAGAATTGATAATTTGTTTATGAAAAAATTATTTATCACAAATTGCCCAATAATTCGCTATATAATTATAGAAATATTGTTCTGATTGGAATTTCAGGAATTTTCGATTTCGAATTCCGACTTTCTAAATTCCGAATTTATCGTTTCAGGTTTGCTATTCTATACAGAACGACAGAATGAAAATAACCCGGATGAAGCAATCAATTATTTGAGTGTCGGATTAAAAAATGGTCATATAGTTTATCGGTACAATATTGGTGCTGGACCAGGTTTGTTTCATTTTTATTCCAATTAATTTCTTTTTTATCTTATCAGTTTGCAGAAAAAAAATCATTTAATTGATCGAAAAATTTTATCATATTTTATTTTATAATGATTAGAGTTATCATGAATCAATTCATATCATTTAAACTTTATCATACAGAAAGTAATTTTAGCAATGCATATTATTTTGTTAATTTTTTTTATCCTGAATCCTTTTACCATGGAAATCAAGATCATGAATGATCAATAAATTAATCTTATGATCAGTTAATAACATTAGATATCAAGACTGATTGCTGCTATTTTTTTTTTTTTATTCTTTCCAGTTCATTCTTTCTTTTGATTTGATTAAGTATTATTTCGCAAAAAAAAAAAATGACAAAAATTTTTAAAAATTAAATTTTACATTATCACTTATCAAATAGAAATTAAAATTGAAATGAAAAAATAATGAATGATATATTATTTATAAAGAATAGTGGAAATTTTCTTCTCATAATTAGTAGATTATTTATATATCATTTATAATATGCTAATATATTTCATAGATAATACACGAAAAAAAATGAAGTATTTATGAGTGATGAAAATTTTTTTCACACAAAACTTTTTTTTCATAATTAATTATTTTTCAAAATTTAACGAATGTTTTACACTTATATCAGGTTTTTTTCTTTTTTTTATTTTTTATTTTTTTTTTTTAAGCTGAGTTAACGAGTATTTATCCAGTAGTAATGGATGAATGGCATAAAATTGAAATTTTCAATCAGCCAAATCACGGTTTGTAAATTTATACTTTCAATTTTTTTTTTCGGATTTTATTTTGCATAATCATCGAGCCCTAATTAATTGATTTGTGTGTACCAATATAAGAATAATAACAATAATAATGTTAGTAATAGTAAATAATACTTAAATTTAAAAGTATTTAATAGGAATTTTAATTCTAAATCCGAAATTTAATATTTAATAAATAAAAGATATTGCAGCTGGATTATTAGTTGATGAAGATGATGTTGTTGAACAGGATAATTATTATTTCAATACTGGTGAAGGTATATCAAAAATTATTAATGTTGGTGGTACAAAAGATGAAGCAACAATGAAACGTACCACATTTGAACAACCATTTATCGGTATTATTTTTTTAAATCAATTATACCGTAATCTTTTTTTACTGTAGTCGAATTTTTTATACTGTAGTCAAGCTTGTTATACTGTATTTTTTTGCAATTAAATAATTTATTTAATATCTTTCTAAATATTTTCTTTTATAAATATGTTATTTGAAATAATAAAATATATATTACATAGCATTTATTTCTTCATTTTTTAATTAATTAATTCATTTAATGTTTTCGTGCATATTTTTTTCAGTAAAACGTTACTTGAAATTGATCAAATATATAACACAATAATATCTTTTCTTTCATTTCTTAATTAAATTAATTAATTGAATGCCTTATCGGATCGTTTATTTGAGGAAAACTTTGCTTGAAACTGATAAATCATGTATTATAATAACATTTTATTTACTTATTTTATAAAATCTAAAATATATTATAGAACAAATTTTTTCTAACATATTTCTTTTCATATTTATTGTTTATTATGCTAATATATATATCGAATAAATATTAAATAGCACAATTTGTCAATCATTAAATGCCATCATATTTGTTTACTAATTAAGGAACAATTACTTCATTTACGATATCCGATGAATTGGTTGATTTTGGTGAAGATACGGTAACGAAATCATCAAATCTACAACAAGATACGGCATGTTCATTAGGATTATGTCAACATAATTCGATTTGTATACCAACAAATGTACATAGCGGTTTCATCTGTGATTGTTCAACGGCAAAAAGTTACGAAGGACAATTTTGCGAACGAAAAATCCTGAAATGCAGTGATGGTACTTCGTATTTTTTTCTCGTCTTTTAAATTTACCTTTTTCTCATTTCATTTTTTTTTCGGAAGAATTTAATTAATTATAATTAAATGTCATTATGAAATATCTAATTTTTATTCATTTATTTATTTTTTTTGAAATATTTGACGTCTTTTTTCGATAAAATATTATGAAATATTCAACTTATTGTTATTATTATTATCACTATTATTGAACATATAATTCCTTTTTTTTTTTAAAATAAAAGTTTACTCAAACAGTCAATTATTTTCTCACTTCTAAAGATGATTAAATAGTTATTGAGATTTGTTAAAATACGAGAATTATGAGATACAACTTTAGTTTCACTAAAAAAAAAAAAAAAAAGAATATACTATTCATTGGTAATTAGTCAAAATACTAATCATAATTTAGAAAAAAAAGAATAATTTTAATGATTGATAATTGATTGTTGTATTTTTTTTCAAATAAATCTAATTTTAAGGTAATAATTAAATTATCAATTTAAATTGAAAAATCAGGATACGAATTTTAAGTTATAAAATTGAAAACAAAGTTTTTATTTTATCATATCAGTGAATTTTTTGTTTCTTTCACTTATATAAGTATTCCCTATCAATAATTAAAAAATTTTAATTTAAAGTTAGTTGTGAAGTTGGAACATGTCAATATCGATTAGATGGTACACAATTTTGTCGCTGTCCAATCGGACGATACGGTGATCGTTGTCAACTATTCGAAAGTGAAGAAATTATCCAAGCTATTGAATTCAATGGTGAAACGTCGTACATTGTATTACCAAAATTAAAAACACTTCGCAATTTTAGTGTTTGTTTAAATTTTTTTTCTCTTATTGATTAAAAAAAAGAATTTTTGATTATTTCTTTTTATTTTTTATTCTTTTTTCTCTTTTCTTCAGCTAATAATTTAAGTAATAAATTTAATTAAAATTTTTTGTTCATTTATCCGATAAATTTATCATAATGACAAGTTTTAAATAAATTCGAATATTTTTTTTTTGCATTATATTCCCTTATTAAATGTAAAAATTTTTCTTAAAAAATATTTGATTTAAATATAATACCAATGATGAAAGATTTGTATTTAACTGAAGTACAAAGAAAATTTCCCGAAATTCCCGAAATTTCCTGAAGCATAGTGTTTCTAGTCTAGATAAATTAAATCGTCTAGTAATCAATAAACTTTATTAATTAGAATAATTGCAAATACTAACATCCTCAATTTTCGTTTTTTTTTTTTTTGTATTCTGATCATCTATTAATTATAAGTTCCATTAATTAGAATAATTTCAATTTTGAATTGCTATTATAATGAGTTCTTTTTTTTCTTTTTTTTGTTGCATAAGCTCAAAATTAATCTTATTATCAATTCTGATAATTGTTTTTCTTTAAACAATATATTGCATTTAATAATTCACTGAATTTTCACATAAAAATTTTTGTTTTCAATTAATTATTATTCTTTAATTCTGACATTTAAATGTTCCCAAATTTCACAAAAAATTTCCAATTTCAATTAATTTTTTATTCTTTAATATATATATTTATATTGATTCAATATAAAACTATCATATAGAATTATAATTTAGTTAAAATTGGAAATAGAACCGCGATCAACAAATGATCAATTATTAGCATATGTAGCAAGTGATTATAATCCAAAACGATCCAATTATTTAGCACTTGCAATACGTCATGGAAAATTTGTTTATCTTTACAGTAGTAGCGATGGTTTGTTTATTTATTTGTCTTTTTTTTTGTTTTTTTTTGAAAATTAATTTAACGAAATTTATTATAATCAATTTGACAAAGTTTAGCATTTTATGGTTAAATTAATTCATAATATAATAAATTTTATTTTGCATGATTTTTTTTTTTTTTTGCAAGTTTATTTTCCATAACTATATTTAATGAATACAAAAGTAATTTTTCGACAAAATTAATTATCCTTAGTGATTTATTTTCTTCTTTTTTAAATCTGAAAATTTTTTTTTTTGATATTTGTAAATGATTAATTTTTCAATGCATTTCTTAAATGGTTAAAATTTTTCAGAATTTTTCTAGTTGGTTAGATTTTTAATCTTTTTGGCATTTTCTGAATTTTTCCGGTTTTTCTTTTTTCGGATCATTTTTTTTTTCAGCATTCTTTTCAAACAAATTCAAATTTTTTATGAAGCACAATAAATGAATAAATTAATAAATAAAATAAAGTGAATAAATAAATAAGAAAAGAAGCAAACAAATAAATTAATTAAGTTAAAAAAAAAAGAAGCAAACAATTTTTTTTATCAAATTATTATCAATTAAGAATAGATTCTTCTTTAAAAAAAAAAAAAAAAAAGAAAAATTTTCAGGTAATATTGAAATTGAATCACCGGATGAAGTACAATTAAATGTACCATATCATCTTGACATGAAACGATTTGGTAAACGTGTTGAATTACGCATAAATGGTACGAAAATTCCAAGTCGTGGCAAACTTTCAGCATTTTTATCCGGTACCAACTTATTTATTGGTGGTATACCATCGGGAATTACGGTAAATTCAAGAATTGGTGGTGCAGCATCGTTTAAAGGATGCATTTCAAAAGTAATTATTTATGAATCAATTTTTTTTTGGTGCAGCATCGTTTAAAGGATGCATTTCAAAAGTAATTATTTATGAATCAATTTTTTTTTTTTGAATAAATAATTCCAGATATATCTCAAATTTGTCCAATTTAAATGTAAATAATTTGTAATAGTTTTTTTTTTCCTTTTTTATGATTCAAAAGATATATGTAGCGATAATTATCATTTAGATTATATTTTTCAATATAATAATTGCAATTATTTTTGATGAATTATATTTGGATTTCTTATGAATTATAGAAAATTTCAAAATAATTTTTTCTAATTTCTTTTATTTTAATAAAGATTGTTATAAATGGAAAAGAGATAAATTTGGGTGAAATATTGAAAAAATCAGCACATGATGTAACGATTTGTAAACCGTATGAAGAAAACGTCGACGTTCACGTACCATTTATTTGGACTACTACGCCATTTTCAACAACACGTACAACAATACGTATTACAACATCCGATAATTCATTATTTAAAACACTGGAAAAGGATGATGAAGAATGGAAAATTGATGAATTTGAAACAACGGATTTGAAAATATATCCAGATGAAAGTTTAATAACATGTAATGGTAATGGTAAGAATTTTAAATTAGAACGAAATATTGGAAATTATTCAAATATTGAAAATTTATTCATTTCCAACATTTCATTTTTCAATTTTATCAGTTAATAATGATAAGTTTAATGTAAAAATTTGCATATACTTAATTGAATTAACTAAAAATTATAGAAATTAACTAAAAATTAACCAAAAAATTATAAATCATTGTTAATATATAGAAATAAAACAATCAATGATAATAGTATTTCATTTCAAGAATGAAAAAGAAACATATCAAAATTTATATTTCAAAAAAAAAAAAATTGAAAATTAAAATATATTAAGAATTGATAAATCACTAAATATTTCACTAAATTCAGAAACAAAACTTTTTTTTTTTGAATTAATTATTGTTTTAATTAAGATATTAGTATTAGTAAACTAAATAATGATAATTTGTGCAATTTCGTATAATCATGATTTTAAATTTTGTTATTATTATTAATTAATTACTGGCAATAATCTTATCAGATTGCTCACTTCAATGTAATTCAACTATTTGTGGTGATCATGGTGAATGTGAAATAATCAATTCAACTCATGTCGTATGCTCGTGTCGAGATTATTATGCTGGTCCACATTGTGAAATTTGTTAGTTTCATTATTTGCATTGAAATTTAATTAATTTATAATTAATTTAATTTATAACTAAAATAGTCATTTCATAGTATTGCTATATACATATGTTCATATTACCAATTCCTTGTCTTATATTCGATAATTGAAATGTTTTTAAATAAATTTTTCCAGCTAAAAAATTTGACTATTAATAAATTTTTCATTAATTTATAGTTAAATAAAAAGAAAAGAGGAAAATGATTCAATTTTGCAGTCAAGCCAATTGATCATGCAGCAAAATTTGATGGAAAAGCATTTATCGTATTTTCCATTGATGATTTCCCGCATTTAACTTCTGAACATGAAGAAACTTTAAGTTTACAATTCAAAACAAACGCTTCATCTGGGGTAATAAATTTATACTTACCTTTGAAAAAGAAAAATGGAGAGATTAAAAAGTTATTGAAATTTTTTCTTTACAATAAATATCATTTAGAATTATTTTGATACCATTAGTATTAATAAAAATTAAAGATCCAATTTGGATTATTTTAATTTGCTTAGTATTTTTGTTAAGGTTTATTGAACATACAGTTTTTTTATCCGTATTGAAGAAATTTTATAATTTATTCTTTTGGTTATTCTTTTAACTATTCTCTTTAATTCATCAATTGTTTAGCCAATGGAAACATAGGTAGGAAATGAGAGAGGTCAAAAGGTCATTCAACTTTAATTTAAAATATGCTTCAACAATTTATTTCCGTAGCATTTAAATAAATAATAATATTGCAAATATTATGTTTGGATTACTGTTCTAGGCACTATGATTTAAATTTTAACAGGGTAAATGAAGTCTAAAAAGATCATTTTTGCAGCTAATTTTTTGGCAAGGTCAACGATTGGACACACCCTTAAGAGGAGATGACTATATATTTGTTGGCTTAACTGATGGTCATTTGATTTTTTCGTACGTTTAATTACATTTAAATACTAAATTATCAGCAATTGAGTAGATCGTTAAAGTCTGGCGACAATATGTCTATTGGTTCAACTAATGATCATTTTTTCCGGGAAATTTTATTACACTGTGATAGAGATGAATTTTTGATGAGAAAAGTTTTTTCTTGATTAATCAATCCATTCTTCGTCTACGTTATAAGATAATAATATCATGATTTACAATGAATTATTTTGGTTGTAGTAAGAGATTGATTGAAGTATACGTGAATTTGGATTGAATTTACATCGATTTAATCCTTGGTCTTATCGTAGGCGATAATTTACATAAAAGTTTGAATTATTAGAACAAAGGAAAACGAACTGACAATGCATGTAATTTTAAACGATGCACACGCACAAATTTTAATCCTTACAAAATTCCAAATAATTAACATGATTTACAACACGTTTAGACAATGCACGCAATCTTGAGCAGATTGGAAGATGAGAGAACAAAGGCTTTTGTGTCAGACGAAAGAATGAAATATGAATGAATGATTCATTTAACTTAAGAAATATTACAAATTTCGATTATACAAATATTTTAATTATTTTATTCTATTTATGTTATAAAATATCTCGGTTTTATTGATATCATTTGATCTTCTCATAAATTTTATTCTATTTTTTTTTTCAAACTTTTTATGCTATTAAAAGTTCAATTATTTGATTATGCTAATTAAAGATATGAACTTGGTGGTGGTGCATCACAATTGATCAGTGCTGATAAGGTAAATGATAATAAGGAGCATCAGTTACAAATTTGGCGAAAAGGTCGTGATGGAAGGATGACAATCGATAACGGGCCACCAATTAATGGCTCATCATTTGGCCTTGTTTCTATGCTTAATGTAGATGGCGATGTTTATATAGGTTAAATTTAAATAAAAATTAAATAAAAGTAAAATTTAAGGGATTGAAATTTTTTTAAATTAAATTTCTTCATTATTTATTCAAAAAAAAATTTTTAATTAGTAAAAATTACTGATAGACTTAAATTAAGCATGAAAAAAAAAATGATTAATGGTTTAAAAAAATATAAGAGAAAATGATTAATAATTACAAAGAAATAGATATTAAATATGCAGAAAAGTTATTAAATATTCATGTCTTTTATAGAAATTATTGAAATTGAGTTATGATGGAAGGATAAATTGCTATTAAATATGAAAAAGTAAAAAGATGAAAATGTTCAAAAATAAGTAATAATTCAAGAAGAATTAGATAGTACATACAGAAGAAAGAAAATTTAAAATCTTTCCAATAATTAATACTTATTAAATCTGATAATTTTTGCTATGAAATAATTTCAAAAACTTTTTTTTTTCCAGTTTCTGTAATTTTTTTTTTTTTTAATTTTATCAAATCCGATAAATTTTTTTGTTTGGAGTTGCATTTTTAGTCAAAATTATTGAAATTAAGTAGTAGTAATTTAAAATTTCTCCAATAATTAATAATTATCAAATAATTATTTGAAAATTTTTTTTAAGAAATAATTTCAAGAATTCTTAATTATTTTTCCAGTTTTTGTAATTTTCTTTTTTTTTTTTTAACACCTATCAAATTGGATAGTTTCCGTTTGGAAATAATTACAAGAATTTTCGATTATTCTTTTTTTTTTTTTTGCAAAAAGAAATGGAAATATTTGTGGGAAACGAAAATTAACCAATTTAATTTATTTTAATTTTGTCAAAAAAAAAGAAATTAAAAAATTTTAGCGACGAGAAAAAAGGAAGAATAATTTGTTTAATTTGTTAAGTACAAAAAAAAGAGAAAAAAGGGAGGAAGAATGTAAAAAAAAAAAAAGGGAAAAATTGACCCATTTTTCAGGTGGTGTACCGGATTTAGATGGTATGACCGGTGGTTTATATGATAAAAATTTTGTTGGTTGTATTGCTGATATAAGATTGAACAATGTACGAATGGATTTAATGGCAAATGCAATTGATGGACGAAATGTTAAGCCATGTGATCAACGGATGACAAAAACGACGTCGCTCCGGAATGGAAAAAAGAAGCGATGATTGCGAAACGGAAAACGAAAACGTTGCGAAACGGAAAACGAGAAGTGTTACGAAACGGAAAATATCAATAACATACAAGCGAAACTCTTATAAACTTTTATTTATTTATTTATTTATTTTTTCTTGTAATAAAAGCATCGTATATTGTATGTTTGTTGTAGTGATAAATACTGATACATTTCTAAAAATGAATGCAAGAAAAAAAAAAATCAAAAATTAGGAGGATTAATTTTACTTAAAAATTTAATTTAAATCGAATTTAACGATGATTAACTATTCAATTATTTCGATTCAATTTATCATTAATTTTAATAATACGACAAATATACAAAATACTTTGTTTAAATTTAAATTTTTTACAACATCGCAAGATAATTTAAGTTAAATTTAATGAATTTTAACCATCTAATCATTTTATTTGTAAATTATATAAATTAAATAATGTGCGATAAAATGAAATCGAAATTATCAGTCAATTATAATATTTAATTATTTTAATTCAAATTATCTTTTCTTTGTAATATTAATTATCTGATCATTTTGATTCACTTTATATTGCAATGTTCATAACATGGAAATATCTGTAAAATAAAAAAAATTTGTATATAAAACGATAATCATAATTAGTAATGATAAAATTATCATTCATCAATTTGATAATTTATCAAATAATTTCTTCTTTTCATTTCTCTTTATCTTGAAATTACTACTAATTTCCTTTTTTTTTTCTTTCTTTTTTTTTTGTGTTTTGATATTTTCACATTCATTTTTAATTGGATCAAATTTGTTTGTAAAAATTTTTTAAATTTCATTTTCGACCTAAATAACACATTTAGAAAAACAAAAAAATTCGATGATTTTTTCCTTTTTTCAATTCAATCGATCAATAATTTTAAGTCATTATAATTAATGCATATATATATTAAAGAGAATCTCCAATTTTATTGCATATCTCTTTTTGTTCTTTTTTTTTTTCTTCTTCTTTGCTCATTGAATTTTTTTAATTATTAAAATTTTTTTTTGTAATGTATGCTTGTGTCATTTTGACGTTGACTAACGTAATAATTTGAAAAAAAAAAAAAAAAAAAGAAAAAATGATTTATTTCATCAATGAAGAGGAAATATTTGGAAAAGAAAGTTAGAAAGAAAGATTTTTTGATTAAAAAAAAAATTCATATTTTTGCAATAACTTTCCGAAATTTATGACAATTTAAATATTTTATATTCAAATATTTTCATTATCTTTGAATATTCAATTATCAATTGAAATTAGATTTCCTTTTAAAATAACGGTCTCTTTATATGTATGTTTTTATTCATGTTAATCACATTTATCAATGATTCTCTTATGTTACAAAATTAATTTTAATTTTCTTAAAATTAAAGTTACATCTATCTCTTATATTAAAATAACTTTAATTTTGAAAAGATTAAAGTTACAATCTCACATATTCTTTATATATTATATATTTTTATTCATATTAATAGTATTCATAAATGGTTCTCTTATTTTATGTCAATTTTAATTTTTAAAATTAAATTTACATACATAAAAATTCGAATATATGTATTTTCTTATATATGTACATCTTTATTCGTATTAATAGTATTCATTAACAATTCTCTTATATATTAAATTAATTTCAATTTCTTTTTTAATTAAATTCAGATTTTCAAAAATTCTTCTGTATACGTCCTTGTATCAAATTCAGTATTATAATTATATGTATATAATTAGATGTATAATTACTAACTTTGTAATTAATGTGATTGTTAGTCGAAAATCTTGCTCTTTTTTTTTCTGTAAAAGTTGTTTTCATTTTCTGTTCAATAATTTAATCAAATTATTTTTCTTTTTCTTCCTTTTTCTTTTCGTATTTTTGGATGACATCTTTATTGATATTTGTTTCAATTTCTTTTTATTGTTTTCTTTTCATTTGTTCCATTTTCTTATCTCAATAGTTTTCTTTTTTTTTGATTTTGTATTACAATTATTTTAATCTTTCATCATTTATCATTTACCAGTTATTTTCTTAAAATGATGCATTTTAATTCGAATATTATTATATGAGTGATGAATTCATCTAATTCAGAACTTGTATAATTGTGTAACAAAATGTTAAATGATTTATTATCCCATTAAATGAGTATTATTATTAAAAACAAATGTTTTTCATATAATTCTAATGTTATTGGTAAATAAAAATCTTTCTCTGAAGTCTAAATGATTTTCGTCGTGCTCAAAAAATAAAAAATTTATCAAAATATTTTAAATATTTTCATTTTAAATTCATAAATTTTTAAATCTAAATTACAATAGAATTATGTTTCATATTTATTTTGACATAACTTCTGAAAATTAACAATCAAAAATTGATAATGGCTCTGTCAGTTAAGGATTGTTACATTGTTATCATACTGATAACACATAATTATGATATTATTGATACCTAATTTCATGAATTTCCTAATCATTGCCATAATCAATCTCATTTTTATGCAATCGACTTATTTTGACAAAATATATTTTAATGTAATTAAATCAATTATTTTATTCAGTGCTGAATGAATGTTCATACTATCAGAAAGAGCCCATTGATAAAATAATTTAGAAGCATCGATAATGATAAAAATTATCAATTTAAATACAATAATATATGCAAAACTGAAAATAACGATAGTACTAATTAAAGAAAATGAAGCAAATTGTAATTAAAATGATATAAAAACGATTACATAGACTCTTGATTTGTTTCATAGCAAAAGATTGCATAAATTATGTATAAGTTTCGAATTTTGCTTCATGACAAATGATAAGGTTCGTCTTATCAGTAGAAATCATTGTATAAGAAAATTATAGAATGCATAATTAAATATATTTATTTAAATAATGATTTGAATAAATTAAAAAGTAAATTTGAAGCGAATAAAACTTTTCGATTATGAAATAATATCGCCTAAAATTGTTTAGAATTATAAGCGATAATTTCTACTTTTAAAAAATTTGTAAAATTTAAAAATGAAAATTCCATGCCCATTTTTTTACAACAGTTAATAATTAGGCAGTGAAGAAAGAAAAAGATTAAAAATTTCGAGTCGCTTATAATTCTAAACAATTTTAATTCTAAACAATTAATTCGTTCAGAATTTAAAAAAAGTTATACTAAAAAAAAGGAATTCGATGGATAATTTAAACAATTTTCACGGACGTAATGATTTATTTCATAATTTATGATTGCAGTAGCAATTTGATGCCACGATCAATTGATGTAAAATATTCCATTTTTAGAAATTCTAAACTATTAGGAAATAAATTCTGAGCAGTTCAGTGATTAATCTTTTTTTTTTTTTTTTTTAAACCATTAAATCACCATCATGTTACAAGCAAAATAGCTATAGATTTCTATTTCTTTTCTAATTGCTCCAAGTCAAATTAATAGTTTTTAATATTTCATCCAATTAAACAATTGTTCAACTTTTTATTAGGAATTATAAGCAGAAAATACAAAAATGTATTATAAGCTGCATTAAATCCTTACGAAATAATTTCAACCATTAGTTGCATTATATTTTTTAGTGTAAACTAAAGTTAATTTCATGCTGAACTCATAGACTTTACATGGGATATATGCTCAGATATATCTGCAATAGAATAAAATATAATTTTTAATGCAAATAAAATATAATTTTTATTCTCTTGCAGATATCTCTGAGATTCTATCAAATCAAGGAACCGTTAATGCCATATTAAATATCTAGGAGATTTTATCGTTACGAAAGAATAACAACTCTAATAAAGATAGATTCTGTGTATTGTATCTATGAGATTTGGCGACCATCAAGGGATCATTATTCCCACATCTAGGAGATTCTATCAACATGAAGGAGTTAATATACATATGCATATCTGTGAGATTCCAGTATTTGAAAAAACCATTATTCAATATAAATATCGATCAGATTCTGTCAACATGGCGAAAAGATTGCTAAACATGTGAAATAATCTTCATTTGCATAATAATTATTTGAACAATTTAATTATTATTATTTGAACAATTTGAACAATTTATACAATTCAATTTAATTATCTTATTCTATAAATAAATTATAATTATTGCTTTAACTTTTCATATGATATCACGAATGCTTTTATAATATTACATGCATTATGATATATTAATACTTTTGCTATGGTTCAATTCGGAGTTCAAATCAGTTCTTACATCCATAGAGCAGGAGGAAAAGTTCTAACTCATAGTTTTTACACCGATGCAATAATGGCAACTTTTTGGAATTCAGAACAACATAGCAGTAGCAACAATCTGACAGTTCCGTTGATCAGTGATTCTTCTCTACGAGCAAAAAAGATTGATTTAACCTAGTGATCACTTTGATTATTCTCTAATAATCACTTGTAACATAAACGATGAATCATTGTTCCGTCAATCAATAAACACAACAGTAGCAACAATTCAACGATTCAGTTGAGTAATATTCTTCTCTACGAACAAAGGAAAGAATAACCTAGTGATCAGTTTACTTGGATATACTCTAATAATTGGTTGTAACATGAACGAGGAATTACTGTTCCGTCAATCAATAAAATTTTTAGAGAATATCCAAGTAAATTGATCATTAGATTATTCTTTGTGTTACATACGATTAGTAGAGAATCAGATCGATCTTATTCCTAAGTTTTCTCTTTGTGTATCATATTATCTTCGTTGATACAAACCTACATTTTGTCGGCTTCATATAGACAAGAATTCATTAGTAATATATTTAAAGCATTCAATATATTTTTTTATTGATAAAAATAAATTGAACGAAATTGGAAAAAGTGTACTGATTTAAATACCCTATATACCGGTTGCTGAAAATATGTTGATTTTGAAATGAATCATGTAATTGAATTTTTAGTTCTGTAATAAGATGAGGATTAATTCAAGCATTTTCATATACCGGTTACTGAAAATATGTTGATTTTGGAATGAATCATGAAATTAAGTCTTTATTTCTAAAACAAGAATGATAACAGATCAAATAATGGGAACGTAAAAGAGAAGGAATAAGAGAGAGATTAAGAAAACCCCGGGAGCTATAATCAGATGATTATTATTTAGAACCGGTCTTAAAATTACATGCCTTCAATACATGATTGTTAAAATCGATTTCCGAAGGATGCTTTTAAATGACGACAAACCGTTTTACAAATTTATCTTCCATCCATCCATTCATTTCATCTATTCATTTCCATTCCTTTCAACCACCAACAATCACCAATCAACCAATTTTACCGATCATCATCTTTCAAGTATCATCTAATCAGTCGGACTTATTATCATCATTCGGCATCTAATTCCTAACTTCGATATTTTTATTTTATACTTTTATTCACTGATAATTATATAAAAAAACTATCACTATTATTATTATTGTATTTGACGCATATTTGTTTATTTATCACACATTCTCAACTAAAACAATAACTCGATATCAAACAAAAAAGTTGTAATTTTTAACGACGACAACAATTTTATCAACGACAAGTTCTTTTTCCTTCTGCAAATCTTTTCTTCCTTATTTTTTTTCTTTGTCTTAATCAAGGAATAAAACAACAACAACGACAATTTCAAATTCTGTTTTTTTTTTCTTGAAAAATGTTACTATTGCTAATTCATTTATTATTACTCATACATATTCCGATAGTTGAATTAACAACAACATTAGCACCAAATCATGTTGCTATTAATCCAAAAAGGAAACATATTGATGCTGATACATCATGGTTAGAACCGGAAAAAAACGAAGTACAAAAGGTATAATTGATAATTTATGATTAATTTTATCTTTTCCTTCCAAAATAAATTTAAATTTAATACACAATTATATTATATCTCATATATTATAAATTTAATTTTTTATCTTCAGATAATATTATTGCTAATTTTATTTTTTCTTCTCCAAATTAAGTTTCTTGATATATAATTCTGCATAGTATGATATGTTTATATATTTTATAACACTCGTTTTTTAATCTTCAAGTGATATTACTATTAATTTCATCTCTTATAGTTTGAAATAAATTTAAGTTGTAATATATAATCACATATGTGATATACTTATAAATTTTATAAGTTTCATTTTTCAATCTTCAGATATCATTAGATGCGAGTAATCCGGAAAAGGTAATCCTTGATTTAATCAATTCTGGTAAACAATTAAGTGCATCAGCACAAGGTAATATAGCAGTAGCAGAAGGTGATGGGCAACGAGCACAAGTTCAACGATTTGGTGATAAAGGTGGCATTGCACAAGTTGAAGGACATAAGTATGTTTTTATTATCAATAATAGTTCTCTCTTCATCTTTCTCTTATCTATTTCCAAATTTATACGAATTTAAATTAATAATTTCGAAGATTTAAAGTAATTTAAATTGAATTAAACAAGCAGGTTCTATCATAATTGTAATTTTTATCATATTCTAGCATACAATAAGTTCTATCATATTTTTATCATATTCTACGTTTTTGTTATATATTTGTTATGAATAATTCAACAAATGTTGAATTATTCTTAGCAATCTCTCTTTTTTTAAATCTTATTTAAATCATATTTGTATACATATAATATCAGTAATCGTTTGATAAGTATTAATGCATAATTTTACATGCAAAACTTTTTGTATATTTCAAATTTTGAATTATTCATAACCATTTAA
Organism: Onchocerca volvulus; assembly: GCA_000499405.2. NCBI lineage: Eukaryota > Metazoa > Nematoda > Chromadorea > Rhabditida > Onchocercidae > Onchocerca > Onchocerca volvulus. Next base: position 3,390,448 of record HG738140.1, read on the forward strand.
TCTTTTTTTGTGTCCTATGCTTAAAAATATGACACTTAGCTGTACAATTAATCAGTAAAATTAACTTTTGATTAAAAAAAATATGCATAAATTAGCTATATCCTTCGCCTAGTCATCTAGATAGTCTATATAAATAAAAATGTCCGCTCATTTACTTTAATTTGTCACAGATGTAATAGATAAAAAAAAAAAAAGATATAAAAATACGCTCCTATTCGAATGCAACGTTGTTTCAAATTTTCAAAGCGGTAAAAAACCTGCAACTTATGTCAAAAGTCGAACGAACATTTACATTTTTATTTATATAGATTTGTCAACTATTATCTTAGCAATGAATCAATGATTGATTGGCCTCACTTTGTTTATCTGTTAATCGGAGCGTTTTGGCGGGAAACATGTTTATCCTTTCGGACAGATAACGAAAATAGTAGATATATCTGTATGAAAACACGCGTCTATTCGAATGCAACGTTCTATCAAAATTTCAAAGCGATCGATGAAGAACTAGCAACGTTGTATCAAAAGCCATAACAAATATTTATGTAATTTTTTTTTATATAGATAAATAAAAATTTTTTGTTTTCTATTTCAGAGCTCAGATAAAAACTAAAGAAGATAGCGAAGGTCGTCATGCATTCTTGAAAGCTGATGGAAAATATAAGTTGGATACTGTTGCCCGCGGTTCCTTGAAGGATCCAAAGGATACCGATTTTGCAGCTACAAATGAACGATTTGATTTCGCTCTTAATCCACAAAGTCAAAATGAAAATGAGGGTACCGGTACAATTTCATATACGGATAAGGTTAATCATTTTATTTTAAATTTAATTTTTGTCGGAAATAAAAAAGCTAATATATAGTAATTATTGTGCTTTTCCAACGAATTTTTAAAACAAAAAATTTTTTTCGGTTTGAAATGTCTGTGTTTTTCTTTTTCTTTTCTTTTTTTTTTTTTTTTTTTTTTTTTTTTTTTTTTTTTTTTTTAAATTTTTTTTTTTTTTTTTTTTTTTTTTTTTTTTTTTTTTTTTTTTTTTTTTGTTATTTAAGTAGTTCATTAAATTTTTCCCACGATCACTATTTAATATCTTAAAAAACTCGTCATTTTTAGTTTTTGATTTTATCATCGATTGTTTCAAATTCGATTTTAAATATTCTTTTTCAATGTATTATTTCAGGTGATCACATTTGTTACTTTGAAAAATTTATTATTTTTAGTTTTTGACTTACCATCTCTTATTCTTAATTCAGTTTCAAATTTTTTTCAATTTGGCATTTCAAATATATCACATTTATTGATTTTATTTCAAGCATATTATGTATTATTTATCGGAAAATTCAACTTATCATATCAAATTGTAATTTTAAAAGCTTATTAGTTAATAAAATTTTCAAAAAAATTCAATTTCGGTCATTATCATTAGGATTATATTCAAAAATAAAGCATCATATGACAGAAATGCTAAAATGTATAATTTACAGGAAAAACGGAAAAATGGTAAATATGCATATACGATAAAAAAGGATAATCGTAAAGTTGATGCTTATCTATCAGCTGATAATATTGATGATAAGGATGAATTTTCTCAATCATTATTCGGCAGACGATCTGAGAAATATCACTGTACTGGTGAGAGATATTTTTGATTTTTAGAATTTTTTTTTCCTTGCGAAGATAAGACGGGTATCGATTTGAATGATGCAACATTTCTTTGATAAATGATAAAATATAAAATTCACTCATAATATTACAAGCTATATATGTGTTTGTATGTAATTCAGCAATTATTTCATAAAATTAGCATATTTTAATTGGCAATTTTTGTTGCATTTTCAAAAAATTAAAAAAAAAAACCTATTAATCAAATGATAAAATGTATTAAAAGTTAAAAAGTTTGTTGCACAATATTTTAAATAAATATGTTTTAAATTATTAAATTTAAAAATTTTAAGCAACTATTCTGATGATTCATTGATTAAAAACTAATATATCATTAATTAGAAACTCTACTATTTCAAATTCAAAAATTATTCATTCAAAATATTCGATGCAGTAAAAAAATTTAAAAAATCTCTTAAATATATTTTACTAAATTCGACTAGATATAATTTTATCTTTATGAAAATATATTAGTATTTATTTCGTTGCTATATCATTCAACGATTAATATTGATATTCATTGTTTATGTTTATATTTATGTTCTGAAATAAATATACAAAATGAACTAAATATTTCTAACTTTAAATAAAAACATGATATGATAACATAGCTGATATAGTTTAAATTGTAAACTTATCCATAAAACAAATCCCTCATTTTGTTTCCTCAATTTAGATGTCCATTGTTTTTATTGTCATAAACATTTCCATAAAACTAATTGTTTACCTTATGAATTGAATTCATTACTCATTATTTTTCTTGTTTTATAGTTTACATTTATAAACTAATTTGATTAAATGAATAATTAAATTAAATGAGGAAAGGAAAACAATAATGAACTATCCATATTATGTTTTCAATGGAAATAGTTAATTAGGAATTAGGGAGTGTCAATCAACGAATTTAAAAAAAATCATTTACTTATTTCTCAGTAAAATTTAAGGAAGTTAAAGTATTGTTATTATGTTTCAATTATCGACTATCAATTATCAAATATTATAATTTAGTTAAAAATAAATGATTTGTAATAGCGTGATTTGTAAAGGATTTTGCTAAAAATAGAATTTGGTGAATATAAATATTTTTATTTTTTGAGAGAAATTTGTTCTAGATATTTCATATTAAAATTTAGTAACAGATATATAATATTGGCTTTAATTAATATTATCATTTGATAGCTACTAAAAATTTCAATTTGATAAAATTAAAAGGAAATTAAATTTAATTCTTATTGATATATACTTATTAATTTGCAGCTGAAACACCAGGTATCTCACAATGTTACGATGCTCAAGGACGTAGTGTAGGTAAAGTTGTAGCTGATAAATCTGGCAATACTATCATTTACAATGATAAGGATGTACCTATTGCTACAGGAAGTGTACAGAAAATTAGTGATCGTTCTTATCAGGTAATTTCTGTTTATCATTCATTTTCTTGTTTTTTTATTATTTAAAATTTGCTTTTTATTATTGTTTTTTTATTATTTAATCATTTATTTGTTTTATATTATCATTATTTTTCACTGTTTTTTTATTATTTTTTATTATTTATTTATTATTTTATTATTTATTAACTAAAAAAAGTAAGATTTTAAAATGAAAATAAAGAAATATCATTTATTCGTTCATACATCATTCCTTTGTTTATTTGATAACAAAAACATCAATTAAAAATGGATAAAACAAGAAATTAATCTGAAGAAAATATTTGTGAATGAATTTAGAACAAAATAAAATTTAATTGATTTATTCATTACTGGATCTATTTCTTTGTTTATTTGCAGCAAATAATATCAAATAAATGTTAAAAACAAGTTTTATGAGAATTTTTTTGTAATTTCCTTTTTTTTTTTTTAAATTTTGCAATAAATTTTTTTCTTTTTGCAAATCTAAGAAGGGAAAAAAAAATTAACAAAGATTGAAATAAATTTTGAAATAAAATGAAGAATGGAATTAATTTTTAGGCAGTAATTAGCAAGAATTTGTTTATTGCAAAATTAAAAGATGCACGAACATCATCATGTTGTCGAGAAATTACCGGACAAAATTGTACAGATCCGATTAAATTAGCAAATCCATCATTTAGTCATCCATCGGAACGTGATGGTGATACGTTAAAATTGACGTGGCCTGATTGCGTTGATATGTCAATTGATGTAACATTACCACCAAGTATGTAGCAAATTTTATTGAGTAAAATATTTTAAAATGATAAATTAGGTACCTTTTTTTTTTCTCATTCATTTATTGTTTCATTTTTATTAATCGTATAAATAAAAATAGAATGAAAATGAAGCCTTAATTCCAGTCTTTTGCTTTAATTTCAAATTTAAAGAATGAAAATTAAGGTAAATCATTTAAAATATTCGAAATATTATTATCTTTTTTTTGAAAACTTAATATCATTGCAAAATTTTTATGTAGATTTTATGAAATCTATATTGCTAGGCTATTTATTTTACAGTTAGTTAATATTTTCGATTTGACCTGAAATTAAATTTAGTAAATTTGGAAATTTTTATTTATTTAAATTTCAGAAGTTCGTATTAATCGTCTAGCTATGAAACTTGACGTAATGATTCAACCAATTGGAAAATTACGTTGTATGGATGTAGCAACTTGTGGCCGTGAATGTTATTACTGTGATTGGTGCAAAAATACAAGGTTTCCAATTAAAATTTTAATTTTAAATTAAATTATTTTATGATAAAAAAATTTATTTTTAATTTCCAATTGAAATGGTAAATTCTTCCAATTATTCTGCCAGATATTATTTTAAAAATGATTTCTTTAATCGATTAAAAATCTAATACTTATTTTTTTTTCTTTTGCTAATATCATTATTTTTAGATAAAAAAGAGATTATCGAAAAAAAAAAAGTATCTCTTTATAAAAAAAAAAATTAGATTATAGAAATATTCCGAGAATTCAGGAAATACTTATTAAAATAATAAAGTAATTAAAAAAAAAAATTAGATCAAAGAAATATTCCAAGAATTTAGGAAATACTTATTAAAATAATAAAGTAATTTTTGTTATACTTCAAATTAATGATTTAAATTAATTGTAAATTTTTTTAGCTCTTTTTTTTTTTCAAATTCTTATTTTCTTTTTCAAAGTAATTAAGTTTCATTATTTTAGGAAATTAAAATTATTAGAAAATACAGATGGTAATTTATGTCGAGCAACGAAAGAGCGTACTTATCGATTAACTGTTAAATTATGTCCACCACCAGAAGATCCATCATTTACGCTTTGTTCAGCATTTTCAAAATCAGTATGGCAAAAAGATTATTGGCAAAAAGAGGGTGCTGTTGATGTTTGGATGAAATTTTACGAAAGAGGCGAAACAAGAGCTGAGATAAGTAATCAATAATTTATCAGGATTAAATTTATCAATTAATTTCATAGAATAAACTTGTCAAGTTTTATTTATCTGATAGAATTCCGCAAATACAATCTTCAAAAATTGTCATATAAGTTGATAATTTTCTATTTAAAATATTTATTATTAAAATATTTATCAGTATCAAGCTTATCAGTTCATTTTATGAACATAGCGGTTTGTCAAATTTTATTTATCTGATAGAATTCCGTAAGCAAAATCTTCAAAAATTGGCATATAAGTTGATAATTTTTCAATTTCAAAAATTTATTTAAAAATAAAAATAAATAAAAAAAGGGAAAAAATTCCGAAATATAAAGAAATAATTATTATCTTAAATTGCTATCACTATCCATTTTGTTAAATTTTGTTAAATTTATGATAATTATTTTAGATGGAAAAAGAATTCTTTGCTCAATTGGATAATCCATTACTTGGTAAAGCATTTAAATTAGCAATGATTGCTGAATGGCTTGCTGCTAATAGTATTGATGTAAGCATAATTTTTTAAATTTTTTACATTATCATTTTTATCATATCATTATTTTTATCATTTACATTGCCATATCTATCATATTATTATTAAAATCATAATAGGTAAATAACAGCAATGATACAAATAATGATATGATTGATAAGCATATTTTTCATTGTATATTATTATTTTTATCATATCATTATTTTTATTCTTTACTTTGCCGTACTTATCATCTCATTACTTTTTTTATCACTGTTATTATCATTTTGAGATTAACTTGTGTTCTTTGATTTCGAAACTTCGCCGGAAAGAATAAAATCTAAAATATGCTCAATTATGCTTTTAAAATTGTTGATAATAAGATATGGGATGAAAATTTTTAAAAAATTTTAATATTTTTAAACTTTTGCATTGAATTTCAAAGATTGCATACAGATTAAAGTCTGGTTTCAATTAACATGGTCTTAGTTATTCAGTTGGTCTAATTTTAATATTCGTATTTTATATTCCAATTATCAATTACAAATATGTATATATCAATGGCATATCAGTTATATACATTTAAAAAAATAATTTATTATACATCAAATATATAAGTCAATAATTAATTATTTGATTATGGACTGAATTAAAAATGAAATCGAATAATATTATCGATTGGAATCATAAAAAAAAGCGGATATAAATAATTTTAATTCTGCGTCAAGTATATATGTCATTAATTAATCAATTATATCGAATTGTATTATCGATTGGAATCGAAAAAGAAAGCGATTGTAAACAAGTTAAGCAATAAAAATATGTCAATAATTAATTATTTAATTACTGGATGGATTAAAAATGAAATCGAATTGGATTTTTTCGATTGGAATCGTAGCTCAGCTAAAGAAATCGAATGTATAGCTCAGCAATTGACCAAGAAAATTACCTTGCATTATTTAATTAATTTTATATCATAAATAAAGTATTCGAATTTAAGTAATTCATTTTGCAGCAAGGTTCATATACGCCAACTAATTCGGAACTTTTGGAATATTGGGTTTCGAAACGAGTTCCAGATCGTTTACTTGCTTGTCAACATTCGGTTGTCGATTATGAAATTGAAGGAGCTAAAGTGAAAACAAATTTATTATTTGAAGCTGCTACTACAGCTAATTCAGTATGTTTATTAAAAATTTACAATATTTTTTATCGATTTTTAAGATTCAATTCTGTAATTAATTCAAAAATCAATATCAATTTATCGTTTTGTTTTTTTTTTTCAAAGAAATTTTTGAAAAATTGGAATTCAATTCAGTATGTTATTACAAATTGCGATATTTTCATTAATTTTCAATTCCTACCGCATAATTAAAATTCAATGCGAATTTATCGTTTTCATTCGTTAGATAAATTTTTTTCGGATTTTGTACAATATATTGGCTAACATTTCAATTTATCATGTTACTAAAAAAAAAAATTGTGATATTTTGATTTAAAATATCATGAATTTTGAAGAAAAGACAGAAAGAAAATGATACATTTATACTTTTAGTGTATATCTGTTTTCTTCAATTTCTTTTTTTTTTCTTTGTTTCGATTCTAAAAATTATTTGTGTCGAAAAGAAAAAAAAGAAATATTTCATAATAATTGAAAAAAATTTCGAAATATATCTGATGAAATCGAAATGAAATATTTTCTAATTTAAGATTTTTTTTTTTTTTTTATTTGATTAAGAGAAGAAATTTCAATATTAATTTTAGATGATATGATTTGATATTTCAAAATTTTATCATTTTTCAGTTACCAAATATTTTCAAAGATAAGCGATGTAGCGCATTTGAAAAACTTCAAGAAAGTCGTTTTCGAGCTGAAGCAGCCGAATATAAGCGTACTAATGGTCGATCAAATATTCTTAGTGGTCTTGGCAACTTTTTCAGTAATATTAATCATGGAAGGTGATCAATGATCAATGATTAATTATTATCTATTTCAAAAATTTTTTTCATATTTTAATTTTTTGTTAGTATTATTAGCAAAAATTTTTGTCAAAAATTTTACAAAAATAGGAGGAAAAATGTAAGCTTTTTGTTCAATTCGGGAAAATAATATATTTCGTATTTGTTTTATTTTTTAATTTATCATAACATCTTTTGCTTTTATTTTTTCCTTTTCTCCTTTTTTATTTTCTATTTAAATGTATTCTCGGCTAGTTATTATTTAAATTTTATAAATTTTGATTTTTTTAAAATTTCCACACAAATTTATAGAAATTATAAATCGTTTTTTTTTTTTCTTTTTTTCTTTTGGGTATATCTAATTCTTCGTGACTTTTATCTGGACGTATTTTTAGCCTAATTATTATTTCAGATTTTATATTTTGATTAATTTTATATGTTGACTTTTAATTTTTACACAATTGTTATCAGTAATTTTAATCCTTTTCCTGAGTTAATTCGAATGTTAAGTTACATTCTTCAACATTCTTTATGTTCTTTTCTTTTTTTTTTACTATTAAGTTTAATAAAATATCTGATAAATTTAGAATGTTACGCATTATCATACATCAAACCCTTATCACATATTATTATCATATGTTATCCTCCAACTTATTTCTCCTATTATAAGGCTATAATTTTAGAATTAAAGAATATTTATTGGGGCAAAATTTTTTAGAAAATCAAAAAAAAATTCATTTCCTATTTTAAAATTATAGTTTTAGAATTAAAGAATTTTTTGGGGAGTAAAAATTTTAAGAAAATGAAAGAAAAATTAATTTGATCCGAACTTCTTCAAATGATATAAAGTTAGAAATGATAAGATATCATTAATGTACAATATGGATATATTTGAAAAAAAATTAAACATTATCAGGAAAATATCATTATATATTGATATGTAAAGATTGGATAGTTCCGAACCGTACTGATAAATAAATCAATAAAATTGGGATTTTTAATTTCAAATTCTATTCATTTTTCAGTTTTTATGCTATATAAGCTTTGTCAATCCTGAATTAATTGATGGAAATGAAAAACAACGATGCTTAATTACTTTATATCATAATTTACATGGATAATGTGATATCATTGATTCATTAATGATAAGTTAATTATTAAAATTTAGTTATTAGGATAAAAATAAATGAAAAAATGAAAACAAATTAAAGAAAAGGAGTGAAAATTTTCGTTTCGATTATTGATTCTTTTATATTATATTAATTATGCTATTAATTAAAAATAAAAGTGTCTTTTGGAAAACTTCCATTCAATATTTATTCATTCGCATAAAATCGAAAGAATTAAAATGCAGCAAAATTTTCGCATTTTTTAAAGATTTTTCCCGTTGAATTTGCATATTTTCTTAAATTTTATCCATTTTCGTTTAAAATATAAATATTCAGATGAAATTTCATTCACTAAAAATTATTGAAAATTTTTATTATAAAAAAAAAATTAAATATGCTTTTTTTCATTTTGATTTTTTCATTATTGGTAAAACGAAAAGTTTTGGATTTCAGGATAATTTAACATTTTTATTTAAATATTCATACTATCATGAAAATTAAGTATTGTATGTAATTTTATTAAGAAGAAAAATAAATTTTTTTTTGTAATTAAAAGTGAAAAATATTTGAAAATTATTTATTTAAAAATTATTTTTAATTTAACGAAAAATATTTTAAAAAAAATCATAATAAGTAAATTGTTTAATAATATACTATTGTTAATTGCGACCGTTTTCATCGAAAATGACGCAAATTTTTCCAAATATTTTACGTGAAATGCTTTCAACGTATAATATTTAAATCATTAAGAGTTAAATATCAGAAAATTAAATTCTTAAAGATCGTTTATTATTTTCAATAGTTTCGCATTTTTCATTAAAATTAAATTTGATTTGAAATTTCTGAAGCATAAATTTTTATATAAATATATTTCACCATTGAAATATGATGTTAGCATAAAATCCAAAAAGATTTTACTTCACTTTTTTTCTTTCTTATTTTCAAAAGATTTCATCCAAATATTTTAAAAATGGAAAAGAAAAAATAAGTAAAGAAAAAATTCACATCTGAAAATTTATTAAGAAATATGTAAAATTCACCAATTCTAAAGTTTTATAAATTTAATAATTTAAAAAAAAAAAAAAAAACCTCTCATTCCATATTTTTCATATAAATTAGATCTGTCAATATGCGTCATCAAGATTAATAATAAAAGCAAAAAAGACTGAAATTTAATTCTGAATAACTAATTTTACAAAATATGATTTTGATTTTTTCTAAACTTCTATTTATGAAAGAAATTTTAAAAAATTTATTAAAACGTGTAAAATTTTTAATGGAAAAATTTCTTTAATTAATAATTTTCCTAATAATTTCTTTCAAATTTTACATTATTTTGGTATGAAAAAAAGCAAAAAATTTCATCAAAATCCTATTTTAATATTATATTCCAATATAAGTATCAGAAAGATTAAATAATTTGAAGTGTAATTAACAATTTCCAGCAACAAAAAAAAAAAAATTGAAATTTTTAAAAAATTCATTGATTTCAAGAAATCTTTTTCAAATGTTTGAAAAATAAGATAAAATATCTGCACAAAACGAATTATGTGGTAGAAAAATGTGTGAATATTGAATAAAATTGTTGTAAAACGGATGAGTAATACGGCAAATTTTAAACTTTTCAAAAAAAAAAAAAAATACGATCACTGATCATTGAAATCATTGATCTTTTTCAAAGGATTTTAGCAATTGATTTAAGTAATCAATTAATTTTGATAAAATTACTGTTATACGTAGAATTAACAGTAATTTTATCAAAATCAATCGATTATTCAAAGTTTCTTTTAATTCACACACTAATTACTTTAAATTAATATGAATTTGCATTAATTACTTCAATTCGATCTAAAAAAAAATTGTTGCATTCAAAAAGAAAAAAAAGTTATTAACAGTTGAAACTTTCATTATTTTAAATAATTTTAAACGATCAAATGATTTTGATAATCATATCATACATTTATTTCGCCTGATTATACATTTTATCTTGATGATATTACGATTACTTACTTCACGCATTGTGTCGGGAAAGATCAAATTAATTTTAATATTTCAAAAAATTTAATTAATCGATAAAGTACAAAAATACAGGAAATCTATAGAACACTTATTGTACATATACTTTAGTTGATTCTGTTGTCAAACTTTCTGATTTCAAAATGTTTTGATCAATCAAATGGTTGTCTTTTACATAGAGTTCCTGGTTCCTACGGGTTGAATAACTGTTTGACTTTTTCATCAACCTCTTCGTTTCCAATAAATCACTAATTAATGATATTATTATTGATTAATTCATTCTGGTCGATTTTAAATGAATCATTTCTTTTCTAAATACTGTCTACGATTTCTAATGTACATTTTTCAAATCTTTCATTTAGCCGCTTCTTGTCATTACTATGACATTTGATCTCTTTTGATCGTTTACTTTTGATTGAATCGTTTAATAATTTTTTTTTTTTGCTTCCTTATCGTTTTACTTTTACTGCATAAATAAATACAAGCAATTTATTACATCAACCACAAAAATTTCTTTTCCATTGCAAATGGAAATGATATTTAACATCATATCATATTCAGAAAACGATAAAATAAACTATACTAAAAAAAAATGCGAAATATTCTAACTGATTTCCAATTACATTATCATTTAGTCAAATAATACTTGAAATGAAATAATTAAAAAACATAGGAGTAAATTTATTTTTTCTTCACTTCTTTTTTTTTTTTTTTTTTTTTTTTTTTTTTTTTTTTTTTTGTTATTTCTACAGTTTATAGCATTTATTTTCCACTCTTGGAATATGATATAATTTTGAAAAGAAAATGAAGTATTTCTGACTTGTATTGCTTGCACCATCATTTATTCATATATTATTTGAAATGAAATAATCAAAAAAAAAAAAAAAAATGAAAGCAAATATATTGCTTCATTTCATTTTCTTCGTCAATTTCTGCAGTTGTGAAAACAAATCAATGAAGGAATCATTTTTGAAATTTTTTCATTCCTAACAATCGTACAATAGTTTGATTATATCTGGCTCATTCATTTCTATCATCAATTGATAATAGCATTAGTATCGGAAAAAACCAAATTATTCTCAAATAATCAAAATCTCTATAATCTAGAAATACCTTCAAATATTCAAACTTTGACCTTTGTCACTATAATTAGCATATTGTAAATTGTGTTTGCTACGATAACATGGAAAAAATATCTGTTTTTGCGTTATAAATTAATATGTTGCAAATTGTACTAGGATTCACATGTTACAAAATATTAATTATAGTGTAAAGGTCAAAGTTTGAATATACAAAGATATTTCTGTATTACAAAAATTTTTGATTATTTGTGAACATCTACATTTCAAAAAATCGATTTTTCGACAATTGGGATTGAAAAAAAAAAAAAACTTAAGAAGAAAAAATGAAAGATTTAGGAGCATAAACAAATATTAATAATGATGATAAAAATGAAAATATTGAAATTATTGAAATGAAAGAAATGTACAATTCAAATTTATTAAACATTTCAATCTTTCTCTTATTTCTGGCTTCTGATTTCTGATTTTTAATCACTTTAATCAATGGGAAAAGGAAAAATAAAAATCGTCCGCATTCGATTGGGACATTACAATGGTTAAATGGTTTTTTTTATTGATCATTGTTTACTCCATTAATTGATTAGGAAATTTTTTCATTGTGAAATTAGATTTCCAGCAAACATTACACTATAAGTTTTCGATGATAAAGGGTGACTAATTCGGTGATAATGATGATGATGAAGAAAGGATGACTAATAATGTCAATTATAATGATGATGATGATGATGAAGATAATGGTGAAAGAATGATTAATAAAGGATTTATGAAACGAAACTGTGGTATTCGATAGAATAGAATGTGTCATTATTCTTAAACACTTTCCAACAAATATTTCAATTTTGTTGCATTTGGTTTTTCTTTTTTTTTTTTTTTCAGTGACATATTTCAGTTTTGATTTTATTTATTTATCGATTTTGATTATTTATCAATTTAATGTAAGATTATTTCATAAATAAGAAATAATTTGAATAATCCCTCAAATAAAAAGGAAATATGTCTGAGCATATTATCGTTTTAGAGTGAAAATTTCACTTTATTATATATATAATCAAAAAAAGATTTTTTTTGTTTTTTAAAACTTAAATTAAACTAGAAATATATCTATTGTATCATATATTAATTGGCTGGTATGTTTATTTATTTAACTTATTGATGATCTAATAAAATTTATTAAAATTTATCATTTAATCATCAATTTCATGTTATTCCTTTCCCATGCATTTTTGTTTTTTATCTATCAATTTAATCATTCCCAAATAAAAGTAAACATCTAGCTCAAAAATCGGTGGAAAAAAAAAGGAAAAAAAAATGTTATCAAAATCAATTTTCCCATGATAAATGATGATTTTACTTATATAAAAATATTATTAGATGAAATAAGGTAAAAAATGATTAGTGAGAATGATTATGGATAATACTATTTATATCATTTTGAAATAAAACAAGAAAAAATTCCTCATAATTTCTTTTTTTTTTTTTTTAGAAGGAAATCTGACCGGTATTATCAATTAAATGATAACACTGCTAACATTAGAATGAAAACGATAATAATAATGATGATTAAAATGGCGGCGGTGATTCTATAATGATAATGATAATAAATGATGATGTATCGTTAACTCATGAATATGAAATGATATGGAAAAAAGAAGTTGGAATTGATGAAGTTATCAAAGTTGGATAAAATTTGATAATGGGAATGTCTGAAGGATTAACGGGATGCACTCATTCTCGTGTTATCATTATCATCATTATTAGTCTGTCATCATCATCATCATCATCATCATCATTCATCATCAACATCATTTTTATCATCATTATCTGCTAGCACTGACGTAAATAAGACAAGTTTAGCTAAAGCTATTATTGCTCAGGCTAGTTAGCAAACAATGTAATCTAAGATTAATCTTATTGCTCATCTCATTCATTTAAATAAACAAACCATCATCAATCTTATGAACAATTCAGCTAATTCTTGTTTCGAAGAAAATGATTTTCGAAAGATATCTTCAATTAAGACCCTATTTTGAGTTAAGTATTCTCAAATAAGTTTATTTCAAATTTTAGAAAAAATCAATTTTCAGATTGATGAAAAATTGCATTTCAAATCTTTTTATTCCTAATGTGTAATTTCAATAAAATTATTGCCATTTTTATTATTTTTTAAAATTTTTCAAATTAAGATTATTCTAATTTTTTATGTATTATTTTCCAAATTTTATTGCTTGCTTTTTGTGATTCACTACTGGAAATAACAATCTGGTTTTCACCTATTGTTTGTTATATGGCTTTTCATATCTATTTGTTATCACCATTAATCTTGATTGCTGATAAAATTATAAATGATATTGAATATTAATACATTTTAGAAACTTTCTCTTTTTTTTTCCCAGATTTTTTTCCCATTTTTTTTTAAAGCTACAATTATAACAGACAGGATATGAATCATCATCTCTAAAAAATATATAATTCATCATATAGATATTTTTTAATCATTTATTCATTTCTCTTTTCTATTTTCATATTGTATCAATAAGTTATGTTTCATAGGAACATCATATAATAACGTATACCTTAATTTTTTCAAATTGATCAGCCAGTTTTCACCACTTCGTGGCAATTTTTTGTCTGATGATTCTCAGTCATCAATTACTTCGAAACAAAAATAATATGAATCATCATCCCATAGGTCCAAATTTTAGTCATTCATTCTTTTTCCAGCAAACCTGTAAGTGAAATATAATCTATCAAAATATGAAATTCAGGCTATCAAATTCAGGCAACAAAATATGCCCCAATTGAAAAGATCAGAAGAGAAAATGGATATTACTAAATCACATGGACTTTTAATTTGAAAAAAAAAAAGAAAAAAAAAAAGAAAAAAGGAAAACTAAAAAAAAAACTAAAAATTTAAATGTTTGAAAAAAAATTCAGCTAAATACTTCTTTACGCTAACTTAAAATGTAAGTTATATATTAAATTTGAATGAATTCAATAGAACGGAAATAATCTAAAAAATCTACATGTAATATCAACCGAAATAAATAATTTTTGTGGCCTATCAACTGATATCAAATTAAATTATAATATAAGTTATATTTCAAAACTGATGTTGAAATTTGAGTCATCTAGATAAGCAAATATCTGATTGCTATTTTCGTCACTTATTGTACTAAATTTTATCTTTCTATTTAATTTCATTGTAAACATTTGCTCTAATTGCATTATTCAGCTTTACTTAATTCCATTTAGCATATTTTACTTAATTAATCATTTATTTAATTATTCATTTACTTGCTTATTCATATAATCAATTTAATTTTACCAAAAATTACGAAAATCGCACATTTTAATATTTCCAAAAATAAATAAAAAAAGTGAAAAAAATTTATTAAAACGATAAAAATAAATTAGAAAAATTTTATTAGAACGCGTCAATCTTTTCTTGAAAAACAGACTCGTCCTTAGTAAAATCTCGGAGCTAGTATTTTCATTTTCTCGAATATATTGAGACGATTTTGGTATATTTCTCTCGGTTTTACTTCCATCTTTTGTATGCATATAATTTTTGCTTACTTTATAATTTTATTTGTACATAAATGATTGATGAATTATTCTTGCTTAAAAATTTAACAAATTTATTTATTAAATTTATGTTTTTTTCTTTTTTTTACGAATTTTAATTCAATCATCTTATTTAAAACAATTAAAAATATGACATTATGATTAAAGCATCAAAATATGATCTTTTTAGCTCATTCCAAGCTTTAAGCTAAAGACGTATGATATCATTGGGATGACAAATATTCGTGAAGACAGGAAAGGAGAAAAAAAAGGGAAAGAATTTCGGGAAAATTAAATTTTCACGAAACATTCAATCAATATTATACTAATTTTATGCAATAATTTATCATTCACGAAGTAAATTTGATATAATCCGCTTCATCGATGCATATCATATCCGGAAATATATAAATAATAACGCGGCCCGTTCATTGTTGGTACCATTGGATTAATCTCGTTTTCCGCTCAATGCGAGGGGATGTCATTTATCGATTTATTCAAAAATATTGAAAATATGTTTGCTTCACTTTTTTCATTTTTACTGCTCTCTCAGTATGCATTTTCGGAAATGATGTGTATGTGTCAGTGTATGTCTATGTAAACATATTTGTGTACGTGTATTTATGCATTGTACGTGTGTTTGTGCATTATACGTGTATTTATGCATTGTACGTGTGTTTGTGCATTGCACGTGTATTTATGCATTGTACGTGTGTTTGTGCATTGCACGTGTATTTATGCATTGTACGTGTGTTTTTGCATTACACGTGTATTTATGCGTTATGTTCATTTATACGTATATACTTGCCTATTTCTATGAGTGTAAGTATATGCATGATTGCATGTATGTTTGTGTATGTTGCATGTTTATCTGTGCATGTGAGTGTATTCTTATGTATGAATGTGTGGGTGTGTATCTTTGTATGTTTCTATATGAATGTGTATTAGTGTGTATGTCAATGTATGTTTGTATGTGAGTGTGTGTATGTTTCTAAATCTATGTATGCGAGTGTATGTTTATGTATGAATGTTTATGTGTGTATGTGTGTTCGTGTGTGAATGTATGTATTTGAATATGTGTTTGTATGTATGTCTGTGCATGCAAAGATATCGCAGTATATATGCATGCATGCATGTTTGTTAGCGGACACGTATACCAGCATGCATGTGACGTGTGCTTTGCATGTACCATCGATCTATTTATTTACTATCTATTATTATATAAATTGGACATGCCATGTGTATGACAGAATGTTTGTTATCTATATATATATGTGTCACCACAGGAAATTAATACCCATTATTAAAAAATTAATGTAATCAATTGTATTACAGAATCGGAATTAATATAATTTAATATAATATCATAATTAATATAATCATATTTATGCTTTATATTTATATGTAAGCTATGTAAGTTTAGGAGTTATTTATTCTGAAATTTGATCAATTTTGGGACGTATTTAAATGCTATTTTATATATCAAAAATTTTTTTTAAGCACTATAATATGTCAGCATTTAAATATGCATTAATGTTGGAATTGTTGAAATATACCTAAATTTCTCATATATAAATGTTTAATTATTTCATAACATTTCATATGTCAGTATTGAAAATACGATTTAGATTGTTTAATGTTAAAACTTTTGGGTTGATTCTTCTTTTTTTTTTTCTTCTTTATTTGAAACTTTTTTTTGAAAATTTGCTATGAATGCATAAAATGATAGAAAATAAATGACGATATTTTGTTGGATTATTTCAAATTTTTATGCAAGAAATTAACCTGTTGTTATATTTTGGCTTTAAAAGATTTGTAATTTTGGTTTTATTTGAAGTAAAATTGAAAAAAAAAAAAAAAAAAACTGCTGCTGTTGTATTTCCTTCTTTCTTCTTTCCGCTTTTCTTTTGTTTCTTTCTTTCACTCTTTTTGACGAATCTTTTTTTCCATCAAATTTTAACATTTGGAACTAGTTTGTAAGTAAGTTATCTAATAAATGTTCATACTATATATTTTTAAATTGTTGTCGCATTTCAACATTGAAAATGTTAATTTGTATTTTACTCTTTTTCCCTCTCTCTCTTATTCTATCTTTCTCACTTATTTTCTTTGTATCATTCTTTGTTTTGCATCAGTTGTTCTGCTTGTATCGGAAACGTTCCATTATTCATGCCACTTCCATAATTTCTTATCACTGTTTATCAGTTGTGTACGATTCATTCTTTATATTCGCTGCTTCATCTATTATTTTCCAAAATATTCATTACTTCCTATTCAATGCTTAAACTTTTCGATGTATTTTTAGTCCTTGTTATGATAATTCTAAAATTATAGAGTAATTAATGGTTTATTTATTAGTTTACTGTTGTTTTATATGACAATTTAGAGAGTGTTTGCGTGATATTCGTTATCTACAAGCAGATTAATTAATTAATGTAGTTACAAATTCCAGTGTCATAACGTATATGTTTCTATCTTATGGTTATGTACTTGCGATTTACGTGAATGACGGTGACATCTTTCTTTTTCGTCGAGTTTTAAATTTGTTTTAAAATCATAATTGTAAACTTCAGTGTAATGCAGATGAGTATTTTTACATATTTAATGTTTAATAAGTTTGATAATTGCGATAAATTTACAAATTTTTGCGATAAATTATGTTTATTGTAACGCAGTGTCTGGTAATTTCAGTAGTTTTATTATTTCTAACGTAGTATTCAATAAGGTCAATAATTTAACCATTTTTAATTTGAGTTAAATATATGATAATTTTCGATCGATTTGTTGCATAATTTTTTAATATTTATATTAACTTGATATTTATTTGTTTCAGATACGTTATACGCGTTCATTTGCAATATCAAATTGCTTTTGTAATATCACGACTAAGAACGATATCAACAGTGTTATCATTAATATTCGAGCAGAGTACTCATCAGACGAACATTTCATACTTCACATTCAGTCATTTTTATCCCTCTTCCCCATCATCTTATCGATCATTCAGTGCAGTAGGAAATTATTGCATGGAACGACTTTAAGATAGCATCCATTATTATTAACTTGAAAAAAGAATGTTGAAAATTTCAAAAATATTCATACCTGTTGCATTTTTTATATTCCTTACATTAGTGGAATCTCCTGAAGCTGTTACTCCATCAGCAATTAAAGGTAAATATTTGCTTCTTAGGATTAATTTCTTGGAACATTCATTTTATGCTAGAATTCACAAATTCATTAAGTGTTTATGAATAAATAATTTAGGTTGTGTTTTTTTTCTCGAGATTTTGAACCAAAAATTTTTATAAAATATGATATAGCTAGAATTTCTTCTATCATTTCTCAAGGACTTATTGATTCATGTGAAAATGATAACTAATTGTAAATACATTTTAAAAGTGACGTATTTTTTTTTTCAAATTTACCGGATAATAGGAAAAAGTGAATTTTCAGGCACTGTATCGTTGTGAATTTGCACTTATTTCAGATGCTGTCAGCTAATCAGAAATATGTATTGAGCAAAAATTAGGAATGTTTTTTCCCTTTCTAATACTGCTAAATCTTTATTTGCAGAATGCTCTGATAATCAGTTTAAGTGTAACAACGACAAATGTATCCCTCTTTCATGGCGTTGTGATGGTGATGAAGATTGTCCGGAAGGTGAAGATGAAGATAAATGTTGTAAGTGAATATTTAATTTAATTCATCGCTTAAATTCCACATTTTTTATACCCAAAACTTTTTTTTTCAAAATTCTTTGTAAATACACTAGTGTTTTAGCTAGAAAAAAAAAAAATCCCTGCTTTTCGGTATCATTTCTTTCTTTCTTTCTTTCTTTTTTTTTTTTGGCAGTATAATTAAAGATTTTTTCGAAATAATGTTTGTTTTATGTTCAGATGTTTTAATGATCAATTTCTCTTTATGACTTTTTGTTCCAGCATGGATATCTTGCAAAGCTGACAGAGAATTTGAATGTTCTGGTGATTCAAGTGGCCTTCCATTATATACTTCAAAAATCCGAGATTACCCAGCACGTTGTATTCCAAAAACTTGGGTATGTGATGGAGAAGCTGATTGTCGTGATGCATCAGACGAAAAAGGATGTCAAAGTTTGTACTAGTATATGTTTATGCAATTATCGCTTGTTTAAGTTAGTTGCTTTATAAATACTGTTGCGAAATGTGCAGTTATGTATTATGTAGAGCATGAAAAATCATCTTAAACTGGATTTTTCCGTATAATTGTCATTTAGATATGAAACTATATTTGCTTATTGATATATGATTTTTTTTTTCTCTTCTATCGAAGCATGCTGTAAGAAATTTTTTGTACTATAGAGTTTTGCAATGATAAAATTAACAAAATCAATTCAACAATTAATTTTTAGAGAAAATTTTTGGAGAAAAATCAATTCATTGTTAGAGAAATTATCTCATTATATTTTAAGAGTATGTTAGCTCATCTCAAAATTGGTACTTTATCAATTGATAATGAACAAAAATGCACTAACTGAGCTAGAACAATTCAACTTTTATCTTTTTGAATATTGGAATTAAAGTATTAAAACATTCTGATCGATGTGCACTTTTTCAGACATAACATGTGACAAAGATCAATTCGTATGTGAAGAATACAAAGGTCATGCTAGGATGTGTATTCCGATGACATGGAAATGTGATGGACAAAATGACTGTGTTGATATGTCCGATGAAAAAGACTGCCAGAAGACAAGAACATGTGGCGTAAATGAATTTCAGTACGAATTTTTGAATGTTCCTTTCCTTTTTTTCTAGCTTTTAATTCTTTTCGTTCAACATTTTTTATTTTAAATTTTTTCCGGTCTAGCTGTATCCATCCATCATTCCTTCAGCTTATTTCAAAGATAGTTTCAATCCGTAGAGATGCGTCTATGAAGGAGCATTTTTTGAGTTTTTAAATGTCATTTTTAAGTATAGATGCGGTAACGGCGTATGTATATTCAAAAATTGGCTTTGTGATGGTGATGATGATTGTGGTGATGGTTCGGATGAAGATCACGAGAAATGTCCGAATACAACATGTGATGCTACAGAGAAGTTTCAGGTCAGATTTATTTGGAATTTATTTTTAATCAAGCTATTGATAACTGATGAATCTTTTATTGGAGCTGCCACCATTTGTTACTTATGTAAAACTATTACGTGATATTGAAGAAGAGTTATTCTAGTGTCGATCAGGTGGAACGTGTATCCCTCGAATGTGGGTTTGTGATGGTGAAGCGGATTGCAAGGATCATTCGGATGAAACGGACTGTTCAGATATTGGTTCAGCTATAGGTCAAAATCCACACGCAGTTACATGTCATCATAGTTTTGTGCGTTTTTTTAAGTTTAGTTTCAGGTTTTTATATTTCATTTCTGACAGTCCAATTTTTAATAGTATATTTCTCGTCACGGTTACAGAGAGATTGCAAAGGTATATATTTTAAGATTGCAGTTGCAAATATACGTGGATTGTGTCACGCATCCATGTTCCGGGAAAGTAGCACTTTAGCGTTGGTAACTGGCAGTTACATTGATGATTTCGTGAGCTAAATGTTTCATTAGGGAAATATTAAGTAACATTCACTCGCCTGATTTATATCAAGTAACATTCACCCGTTTGATTATTATATTATTTTTCTAAGAGATAAGTACTGTTAACTAATAATGAATTATCTGGAAATTCTGATTAAAAACTATGAAATGGATTAGATTTTTTATGCACTGTGCCTTTTATATATGTGTTAGCTGTAACTGTTAATAGTTGTCAGTTTGCTTAATTTTTTTGTTATTATGATATTCATTGAAATTGTACCAAATTTTGTTAATACGAAGCTGTTTAAAAAACATATTAAATATTCAGGAATTTCCTTGTCGAAATGGAGGCCACTGTATTAATAAGGCGTGGAAATGTGATGGGGAAATGGATTGTGCGGATGGTTCAGATGAAGAAAATTGTAATATTTCGTTTTAAAAGTTTTTAACATTTAAATCTATAATTTCACTGCAATTATATTTATCAGTAAAATCACTATTTTTCAAAATGATGTAGTTTGAGATATTAAATCGTATTTCACATTTTGGTCATGTATGTACATAATAAGTGAAAATTTTCCTCATGAATATAGTTATGATGAAGCATGTGCAGGTTAGCTATGATTTAAAAAGAGGTGAAATCCTTAAACTCAAATCAAGTGCACAGATATGTTGATTATTTTTAAGGTGAAAAACGTGTTTGTACAGCTAATGAGAAGGCGTGCGATGTGGGAAGATGTATTCCGGCGAACAAATGGTGTGATAATGTTGTTGATTGTCTTGATGGAGCTGATGAAAAATATTGCATAATACCTGTCAAACGTATGTTGTATCTTTTCTGTGCCAAATGCATTAGTGATCCCATTCCGTTTGCTAAAGAGCAATATAGTTATGGGATATAAAACTCATCTGGCGTTTAAATTGCAGCGATTTTCACTGTAAAACATTAGAACTGTTTTTCTTTTTTGTTTCCATAATATCCAAGCATTTTAGATTTAATTTATTTCTTTCTGAAGCATAATGTGAGTTTGAGAACTTATATCGATTTTTTTTATTCTTTTTGAAGATACCAATTAATAAGTTTTCTCTTCAAAGATTACATTACCAGTTTACATTTTATATTGAAAGATCCATCAATTTTGACTGTTTTGATTTAATTTATTACTATAGATCTTTACATTTGTGCATTTAAATATTTTCTTCAGCTGAGAAATGCGATGAAAATACAGAATATCGTTGTCCAGGAACTCCTTTGCAGTGCGTCAAGCTAGAAGATTTGTGTGTTGATGGAAAACCGAATAATGACTGCTTAAAATCTGTTTGCTCTTCACAACTTAATCTAAGTGAGAAAATAATTTTACTATTTAATGTGACTAATTCAAAAGGTTATGTAAAATGCGCTGAAACTGATCAGAATCTGATTAATTATTCCTGAGTAATTATTTGCACAGCTCTTTTGAGATAAGCTTTTATAACTTGCTGAAGTATTGATTTAAGATCTACGAATCGGTAAGGCACTTTTCTAGTAATAGAGCAAACATTTAAATAAAAAAAGACACAACAGCAGTAAAAGAAAACTACACCACTACTATACATTACCTGCTGCAAGATCATTACTTTTGTATAACTTGGATTTTATTTCCCCCCTTTCGATAAGAAAAACAAAATAAGATTTGACAGTAAATGACTCTCATTGATTTTACTTTGAATAAAATGTTGTATATCTTTTGTATAATAGCGATTTAACTTTTCTTTCTTTATTAATGTGCGTAGATCTTCAGAATGGCGTATACAATCTGCCGAATAGTTATATGTAATCTTCCAGCTGATCAAGTCACTCATTGTTGAAACTATTTCGCTCTAGTTGTTCAGTTCCTGACTTCAGTAGTGAACCGGTCACATATTTCGGGCAGGTGTATTAGAATTTTAGTGTCGAGTATTAATTCCACAATAAGATAGCAAAATTTTTTTTGGATATTTGGAAATAAGAGAAGAGTTATGAAGGACTTTAGTAGTATTCATTTATTTCCATGCTAAACGTTGTCTAATCGGCTTTCGTGGAATGACAATTAGATAATGATGGCTAAAAAAAAACTTATTACACACACAAAAAAAAAATTTAATCATAATTGTAGAATAAATAAAATTATTAATGTAAAATTATTGAATAGTAAAATTACTTAAAAAAGTAAAATTATTTGCTTTTGAAGTAGATCGGATTTTATGTTGTA
The DNA here is from genome assembly GCA_000499405.2 of Onchocerca volvulus. Lineage (NCBI taxonomy): Eukaryota > Metazoa > Nematoda > Chromadorea > Rhabditida > Onchocercidae > Onchocerca > Onchocerca volvulus. Next base: position 3,413,466 of record HG738140.1, read on the forward strand.
CTGCATAATTATGTGAGTTGCCTTGTGAATAAAAAGCCTTTTAGTAGCATCATTTTGATATTTAATGAATTCTTTTTCTTTCCAGCGCTATGTGATGACTTATCAAATAATCATTGTAAATGTCGAACAACAAAATTTAATGGTACTATCTGTCATTGTCCTCGTGGTTTCGAATTGAAAGGAAGAAGTTGTGTAGGTTGGTTTTCTTTTTCATTAGATTATCTAGAATAAATGATATCTTCGTGTAATTTTATTATTTCATGAATTGTATGAATTCTGGTTGAAACATACTTAATCTTTAATAAAGTTTTTTATATTAATATCAAATATTTTTACTCCAATTAGGATATCAATCTGTGTGCAATAAAACAACAATGTGAAGTAAGATGAAAATTGATGATTAAGTAGTGGATATGATTCTATCCTCTGAAAATTTACATCGTCCCTTTTCAGAATGAACTTGGCTTTAAGGAAATTTTTCGAAATAATGAGGAAGCAAATTCTTGATCCAAACTAAAATGCTTAAATCGATAGTATGCTCTCATGTTCTGTGCTTTTAACCATTTTTTGTGATCTGTATTTTACTAGAGTCTTAGATTTCGAAATTTTTTAAGATGACTTGTGTCGCTTAAATGTGCGAACGATATTTATGCTTGTATTATATATTTTCAATTAAAGATATCGATGAATGTGCTCAGATTGGAATTTGTGCCCAGAAATGTATCAATTTACCAGGTGGATACATGTGTGAATGTTATCCTGGCTATCATCTTACGATGGGCAGGTTACTTTTCATTTAGTTGTATTATTTTCGCATAACATCGATTTAATGTAGTTTTATTCATTTTTTAATTTTGTATTTTGTGCCTTGTTTATCTTGATATGATGAGTAAAGGGAAGAAAAAGGATAATTCCCGTATTATTATTGATTACAAAAAACGATACCTATTAATTCCAAAAAAAAATATCATATTTATAGATCGACTGGCAATGTAAATAAAAGTGCGGGTGTATGCCGGGCAAAAGGCAGTGATCCATTGCTATTGCTGTCGAATAGAGCTGCCATACGAAGATTTGATTTGGTTACGAACAAATATGAACCACTTGTCGCAAAGCTTGATTCTGCAGTAGCGATGGATTTTTTGCATAGGTCAGCAAATTTTTCTTGTTCTTCTGGAAAATGTGCATGCTTTGTTCCTTAAAAAAAAAAAAAAAAAAAAAAAAAAAAACTACATTTGGAAATGCCTTAAAAAATAAACATTTTATGGCGATGTCAATGAAAGTTTAGTTTATATGTTGTAAACTATTGATTGGAATACATGAATTAACTTGGAAAAAACTTTTTTTTTTTTTTTAATGTAAAATTGGAGATGGGTTTGTGTTTCTTTTGTAAATGCGTCGATGTTTTTTCTATGGGATGGATGTTTAATGAATTAGGTTAGTGCTTGCAGCGTGATTGCTTAATTTATGATAAGCAGTCTAATACATCATCAAGCAAATGACGATTAACAAGAACTTGAGACCAGTTAGCTGCATGGGGATAAGAAACAAAAATTTAACAGTTAAATATTCCAACTAATATTGGATCTTACTGTCAAATATGCTTTCCATTTTTTTCTATTTTCTAGTATTTCATGCGAATCATATGTTAAGATGTTCTGATTTCTTATTCTGAAATTCTGAGTATTTATCTTGAACTTATTTTAAAACTTTGTTTGTAATTAAAAAATACCGAAAGTGATTTTGAATTCCTTGATTAGAAGAACTTTCTTGATTAATTAATACTTTTTTTTTCGATTTTCGAATTTGATTCAAAGTTTTTAAGGAACGACACTCTAATTTGGTCGGATGTTTCGCAAGAGAAAATAATGATATGCCACATGGGTAAAGGGTTGAAGACATTGCAAGATGTTCGTGGTTGTGCTGAAGGAGAACACAATATAACGCTTATTGATAAGGAGGTCTCTACGCCAGATGGTTTAGCGGTTGACTGGATCCACCAGTTATTGTTTTGGACTGACACTGGTCTTGATCAGGTAAGAGAAATTCATTACGAATTTTCCTATGAATAACACCTATAATAAGTAATTATAATTTCAAATGTGAAATTACCAGTTGTTTAATTTTAATATTTACAGATCAATGTTCTGGATCTAGTTACGCGTAAAAGACGGACATTGTTTTCTGAGAATTTAGATGAACCACGTGCAATCGCTGTAGATCCATTAAGGGGACTAATCTTCTGGACAGATTGGGGTTTGAGTGCACGTATTGAACGTGCTGGTATGGATGGCAACAATAGAACGGTAATTTAAGTTCAAAATTTTCTAAAAGTTTTAGTTATAATTTTCAATTTTAATTTTTCTGTAAATGTTCATATATGTGAGGTTTGATTCGTAAAAAGCATATCTGATCAAATTTTAGAAATATACAATGTAATTAAGCTGTTGTTGAGGTAGGATATCAATTGTAATTTTTTTAAGTAAATATCTTGCATTGTGTCACTTTCTTTTCTAAGAAAAAATTAGGGTGAACTTGTTGTTGTGATAGTTCACATTATTTGGAATAATTAAGGGAACATAAAATTCTGTGTATCAGGAAATAGATCAAATGAAGAAAATTTCCAGACGATAATTACTGGTGAAATGATTAAATGGCCGAATGGTTTGGCTTTGGATATTTTGGAACAACGACTTTTTTGGGCAGATGCAAAAGTGAAATTAATTATGTCATGCGACTACTGGGGGCATCATATCAGACTTGTACTTCGTTCACATGAACGTGTTAAACACCCATTTTCGTTAACTGTTTTTGAGGAACGTCTCTATTGGACAGATTGGGATCAGGAAGGAGTTCTCACTGCTAATAAATTCACAGGCAGCGATTTCAAGACAGTAAGTGACATTCTTTCCCTGATATCACCTATTTCCGAACTATCTCGAGAATGATATCATAAATTGGATAATAAAATCTAAAAAAATTCATGCTCCGACATTTTACCTTTAGAATGCTATTGATTATGTATTTCAGGTGATGAATGGCGTTTCTGGTCCTATGACAGTAAGAGTATATCATGAAATGGCTCAACCTGATCATCCTAACAAATGTGCCAGTCACGAATGTGAGCACATTTGTCTTCCCAAGGCTCATTTGCGTATGTTTTTGAATTTTTTGGTTTCATTCCGTTAATGTTTGGAAAAAAAATCCTTTGAATGTCAAATTATGATCTTTTTGATTTCTGCTTTATATTTTTTATCGATTTATTAGCGATGTCAGATAATTTTATGGGATGGTTTAGTTTGTTAAGGCTTTATTTCGCATTATTTATCAATATATTTTCGTTTTTATTGATGTTTTTTACAAATAAGTTTTTGTTTTTTAAATCGACGAGTTGACATGCTAGTCAGCTCATCAGTATGAAATGTTAAACGATTAGGACTGAATTCTTAAATATGCTTGTGCCAATTTTTAACAGCCGAAATCTTGAACACTGGTGATATTCTTCAGATTTACAAGATTAAAGACTTTTTTCAGCCCCGGCCAAAGATGCTCATTTTCTTCTGAAAGGTCGTCCATATACATGCGCTTGTATGAATGGTTTTATTGTAAGCTTGGAAAATGAGAATTATTGTGTTTCGGAATCGGGCGCTAGTGGAGGTAAGTGTATTATAATTTAGCTTTCTTTTTGTTCCTACTACTTTTTACATATTTTTGAAACTTTATTTTAGGCGATAAGTCGGATGGATCATCACCTTTTTCATTCTCTTCGGTATTTCTGCTACTGCTTGTTTCTTCCCTAGCAATCGCGGTAAGTATGAGTTGATAATATTAATAGTGATAAGTGTCAAAAATAAGTCATGCTTCATTTTATTTAGCTGTGATAATGAACTGGCTAATACCTGGTCTTTTGTAAATCTTTCGGGAAATGAAGATAAAACATTGCGTTCTTTTTGGAATTTCTCTTATTCATTCGAATAACAGTCAATTACAATTAAAAATAACAGTTACATTCTGACAGTCAATTACAATAACAGTCAGTTACAATTCTATTATTCATTCGAATAACAGTCAATTACAGCTCCTGATCTATTATTACATATTTCTAATAAAAATTTTTCCTTTTTTTTTTTTCTTTTTTCAAATAGATGAAAGAAATCATTGTGTTTTGAGGGTTACTTGTGGTATCGCAAACGGCCAACAAGCTTTGCAGTGCTTCATGTGGACAATCCAGTATATAGGCGTACTGTAGAAGAAGTTGACGCTGATATGGATCCATTTGCTGATGGTAAAATGCCTTTACATTTTTTAATCACTGCTTTATTATTAGTATAATAGAGAGGAACGATAGTAAAATATAGGGATAATCAGTAGAAGTATTTTATTAGATAGAATATAACCTGTCTTGCATATTATAGAAATTTTTTTCGCCTTAACAAACTCTTGAGTGAGTTTTTTCTTTTTTTTTTTTTGAGTGTAATAAGTGCAGATCTTTGCTTATTAGTATAGATCTCTCTTCGAACATTATAAGATTTCTAACTGAAATAATCTTTTGCAATTTTTCTCAATAAATTCGAACATTGGATCAATTTCTGTTTTTTGATTTGTTAGTTGCATTTTGTTCTATTCAGTTTCAGTTCATTCATAGATAATTAATCTGTTTATATAAGTATGTAAAAGAAAATGGTGCAGTGAAACTGTAAGCTTTATGAATTTAAATTTTCAGCTCCATCAAATTCAAACGGCATTCAACGTGGTGTAAAACTTGTCATTGATCAGGAGCAACAATGGAAATATAATCCCGTTAGTGCTGCGCCACCGACTGCTACAAATACTTCGCTAAGTATACCGGTATATTCGTTATAACATATATCATATAATTGCTGTCTATTATAACATGAGTAAACATATAATTATTCCACAGAAAGATCTTTTGTTAACATCATAATATGAAACGGCTTGAAATAAGATTTAAAGCTATTGAAAAACAAAGAATTAGAAAGATTTTTTCAAGTATCAAATTCGTTTTTAATTTAAGCAAATATCCCGAATTTTATCTTAAATAATCATGATTATTCAAAATTCTGTGCTGTTATAAAATAGGTTAAATTTATTTATCACCCGTCGATAATTATTATTGTTCTGAATCTATAACTATCTTATTTTATTTTTAGCTTTTAATTTGAATAGAGTTTTGGTTATTTGTAATTTTTGATCTGTTTCAAGTTTTAGTTCTTTCACTTTTCGATTTTTTGATTTTAAATTTAATTTATTTGCAAAAAAAAAGAAAAACGCACACGCCATTTGTTTTTTCAACGAGTACTTTTTTTTTTTTTTTTTTGCTCGCTTGTCTTTTTTGTATAAATCTGATTGTAGACTGAATCAATGACTGCTCCTCTGACATCATCGATGGTTGGCTAATACAATTTTGACAACAATGAGAGAATGCTTATCAGTCACCTCACATTTGTGACGATCTATGAATAGCAATGCATCTCTTCCAATTTACCGATATATCATGTTTTTGTCCACTTAGTTTTTCATTACAGGTAACTTTTTTTTATTGTTTCCTGTTCGGCGTGTACATTTTGCCGTATATGTGCTATCTTTTTATCTAAATAAACTCTATTTCTGTCTTGATTCTTCTCCTCTCGTTGTTTAAATGAAGAAATCTTAATCGCTTTTAGTTAGTGAGTATTACTGACTAAAAATCAAAGTTTTGAAATTTCAGTTTGTGGAATTATAGATTTATAAATTAGATTTTGTCTTCAATTTATTTCCCATTATGTCATTTCTCAATGTCAAGAATTATAAAGTCATTCTAATTTGTTCGAAGCAAGTTGCTTTGTTTTCCGATTCTTTTTGAAATGATCAGTTAATAGCTTGTAGAAAAAATATATAACCCAATATGTAAAAGTATATAGGTATGGTGCAGATTATCTTGAGATTTGTGTTTCTAGATTTCATTATCGCCGGTATTTATAATCTTAACAAAAAAGTTTTTCCATTTCAATTTGTGATTGTCCCGCTTTCTTTTTGCATGAAATTTACCATTTATAATTTTAAAAACCCGTTCATAAGGGTTTAGTATATATTTTTCATTACATTATAACTCTGTGTATATTTTGAACTGTCTAACTTGTTGAGGTATGGAATTTTAGATTAAATCTTTATTTGAATAACTTCTATATTTTTAATTCAGAGTTAATCATCTTTTTTTGTTTTTCATTTATTCCAGGTTCCATTTTTCATCTGTAAATTTAACATGAGATTTTCTTCCCATCTTCTTTTCCCTTTATTTTTTTGCTCATTTCTGAATCCTTGATTATTCATCATATCGAAATTATGGATATATTTTTTGATTAGGGTCAGTGGTTATGTAAATCTTTTATATTTTTTTTTATAACTTCGTTGTTTCCTCGATCATTGTGGATTTTATGATTTTATGAAAACTTCCAAAACAATTTTCTAAAATGGAAATCATGAAATGAAACTGCTGATCCACCCTGCAACAGGTTATACTTATGGACTTGATAAGAAAAAATGAGAAAAAATAAAAAAAAAAAATTTGAATCATTTCTGGACATTATTCACAATTTGAGAACAGTGATGTCTCCTAATAGTTATGGCATCATTTCTCTGACACAAATATTAAGCTTGCGATGCTAACTATCTATTTACAAAGAATTTTCGTTTTTTAGAACGGAAATTGTGAAATGAAATAATAATATTTTATTTATGCATGCAACGAAAAAAAAAAAAAAAAGTGATATATGAATGTGTTATGATACATTATTGCTGCAGCTGCATTATCTGACTGGAATCATTTTTCTGCTAGCTTCTCTTAAAAAATGTAAATCATTGTTTTCGATCATGTTATCGTTTGTTTGATCAATTTTGATATAATCTAAGGTATTTTTAGCCTTATTATTATGTATTTTACTGCAGTAAATGTACATGTTCCGGTGTACTAAATAATTCTGGTTATATTGAATGCATAAGCCTGAGCTGCATAACAAGAGAATTATAATCAAAGTGGAAAACATGTCAAACTGATAGAAGTAAAATTTGATGTATTTCTGAAACTACAATTATCGGATATATTGAATAAATTACTTCTTTTTTTTTATCCCTAACCTTTATTTCCTTGTCACTTTTTTATCGACTTCTTTCTTATTAATATTAGTTTCCTTCTCGTCATCACTAGTCTTTTTTCTATCACTTTTAGAAATACCTTTCAATTTCGATGTTGTTACTGCAATTTCATCAGTTTTCTCCATTTCTGTAAATATGACATTTTTAAGAGAAAAAAAAAAAAAAAGCTTTAAAAGAAGGAAGCAAATGGCAACACCTATTTTTTAAGCTTATATTCCTAATAATAATTTTTTAGAAAACTGTAATAAGAAATGCTCTCTGCCTTTTTTAAATTGTATTCTGTTGAGTGGAAGTATTATATCTACACTTTATGGAAAATATCAACTCTTATCAGTAAGTCAATTAAATTGTATTGTTATTAACATATAATATATTTCTGACCAGGTCGCATCTTTTCTGCAACAGTTGTATCTACTTTTGCGTTGTCTAATATCATCAAGCGATTCCCTGCGTCAATTTTTTGAAGTTTCTTTTGTCCTTTTTCACGATTTTCTACTAGTTTTGGTTCAATGTTTGTCTCGTTTTTGATTATTTTATCCTGTCCAGCTTTTTTCTCCTCTGTAGATTTGCCCATCCCGAATTTTTCTTTTGTTTTCTTCCGTTTTCCCTTCAAAAACTACAGGGAATTCAACTATAGTTAAATTTAAATAATGTCATATAAACTCTAATGAGAAATATCTATTCATGTTTTTAAAAAATTTGTCATCAAATGCTTCAGGTCAGTTTTTCTTCTATTATTATTTGTAATAATATGCGAGAAGTTGAATTTCGGAAAAATTGAAAAAGGAAAATTCCAGATTTGAGATGCATACTGGTAAATAATAAGTAAAAAGACAAATAGACTTGTTCTTTTGATGAGAGCATCCATTCAAATGATGAGAAAGTATCTTCTTCAATTTGTGAAGCATTCTGTTTATCCGATTTATCCGCTTTTTTTCTCAATAAACTATTCAAGTTTCGATTACTCTTATCCTGGAAAATTATTGCATGCTAATTAATGAGGCAGTTTTATTAAATGCCAGAAGGAAGAGATTAATTATTGAAAGATTTGACAGATATATCAAGCGATAATCCGAAGTTTATTGCTAATTATTACTCCATAAAGATAGATTGATATCAAGCGATAATCCGAAGTTTCTTGCTAATTATTACTCCATAAAGATAGATTGATTTCATATCAATTATCTTGCTATTACTCATTTTCCACTAATCGTTATATTGCAAAGCAATCAAATTTCCTTTATTCTAATCCGAATTTCATGTTTATATATGTTAGTTTAGGGATGTTTTCGGTGAAGGTAAATTTTTTTGATCGAACAAAAATTCATTGTATAAATTGTTTAGGATACGAAAATATTCAATTTATACCTTTTGTTTTATAAGCAATGCGGCTGCTGATGATGATCGAATAGAATTTACTGAAACTTTTGGCACACTTTAAAAAAAAAAAAAACGATTAAATTAAATCATTTAGCATGATATTGTTATATTAAAGTATATATTTTTTAAAAATTATAATCTTGAAAAAAATAGCAAACATTTATTTGCATTGAAATTTTTGAAAAAGGAAAAAATAAAAAGAAAAAATAGCCTTCATTATTGACAGCAAAAGTAGGTATATTTGGGGTATTGGCTTCATATCTAAAATTAAAATAGTTGCTATAAATTAATTTCATTATTTTCCCTTTCTCTGCTCTCTTTCTCTCTCTCGAAATTATACCTTAAAATCGTCGTGTTTGATTTATCAATTTGATAAAATATTTCAAAAAAAAAAAAGAGTTTAACCTGATTTACTTAAAATGAAATAGGATTGAAATAAAATAAGAAAGAATAGAATAATGATGGAAATTAGAATAATGAAAATGGAGTGCGAAAATTGGGACTTTAAGAAGAAAAGTTCGAAAAAAAAATTGCTAAAATTCTTAAATTGTCGCTTATTAACCTCGTGGTAGTTCTTGAAATATCGCTCATTGATCTCCTGTCAAGTTGTCTTATATTTTTTGATAATGATGTAGTGTATTGATTGAAAGTATCGAAACTTGATGCTGCTATCATTGGTTTTAATCCATAATTTAATTCAATTTTTGTCAGAAATTCCGCAGCACGTATTAAAAGATTGCTGCAGTTGTCGCAAGGATCCATATCTAAAATAATTTTGATTCTTAATTTATATTAATTTTAAACTTCAGGAATTTTTTTTTTTTGTTTTAATTTCATGCAAAAAAATTTTAAATTAAGTATAAGTATACTTAGTCATGTTAATTATGAATTCTTAATTAGACTGAATGAAAACGAAAAACTGAAGCTCTTAATTCGAATCATCTTCAAATTATAATCCTTTGAAGAAATTGATTTGAATTAAACTGTGATTGAAAGATTTAAAAAAAAAATTACAAAAGAAAATTAATGAAAATTTATACGAATTATATCTAAGAGATTCTCGATTACTTAGTTTATTACACAATAAAGTAATCCAAAAGTACCAGAGTACTTTCTATTATTCAAAAAAAAAAAATTTGAAGGAAATTGAAATTTTAAAATAATTCAAAAGAAAAAAATGACTATAAAGATCGATTTAAATCATAAATTTCTGAAGTGACCTTTAAAATAATTCGTTTGTGATGATTTATTGGCGGACTGAGTGTGACCAATGTTTGTTTCAATTGATGAAGTTCGAATAGGAGCCTGATTCGATTGTTGGTTAGATGATAGTGCTTTATATTTCGAATTTTGCAATTTTTCCATACTTAAGCTTTGATCTCTAAAAATTAAACATTCATAATTTGTAGTCGTTGGAATTTGAATTTAAATTTAAATTTGAATATAAAATATGTGCTAAGCAACTCATCTTAAATTACTTCATTTCATTTTTATAGATTCCATATTGTAAGTTTTCAAATAAAAGAATTTTTTTTCCTTTTGTCCTGTTAAATTAATCAATTGATCAGAAATCGATTCTGTATCAGCTGAATTAATTAAGCTAAAATTTCTTAAACAAATTTAGTCGTATTCAGAATTTAAAGAATTCGTCAAATAGTTTCGTTAACTTTTTGAATGTATCATCATCATATTCTGTGGATTTCGTTTGAAATGTTCCTTGTTCTTCCTCATATGATTGTCTTCTTAAAATCGATGATGATAATAATGAGCTTGTTTCATCGCTGTAATACTTATAAAATTGTTTATCGAAATATCAAACTTTTTTTTTTTTTTTTCAAATCGCAATAAATCGAAGAAATCGCAACAAATCGAATAAAACATTACATTAATATGTAATGTTTATTTTCTTTACATTTTCGTTTTACTTATTTGACGAAAAATTTTGCAAATATTGGAAGACTTAAGGAATATCGAAATAGCAAGCAAATTTAGAATATTTAGATATCAGAGCGAAAAAGAGACAATAAAAATATGGAAATGTCAAAAACATCGTAATTTGAAAAAAAAAAATAGATAAATAAATAAAATAAAATTTAGAGATGAATTTAGAATGCTAAAAAATCAGTTACGAAAGGATTATTTACATCAACAAATTAAAAATATCACCAAAATAAATATTTTTATAATTTAATTATATCACTCAAAAAACAAGTCTTATTCACTGAAAAAATCTTAATTTGTAAAAATATTCATAAATTCGATATTTATCTTATCTCTTTTATCCTTAGTCTTATTTCAATTGTACCTTTTATTTAGAAAAATTTACGAGAAATCTAGCATTTTTTTTTTTTTTTAGCATTCTCAGAATTCATCATAATTTGATGTTGTTATTATTACTGTATAATACAATTAAAAATTAAACTTTCGAAAAAAGATATACTTTTTTAAATAGATTTTGTATTTGATCGTAAGGTATTCATTGTCATCCATTTTTTGGATTCTGAAATAACTCGATATCATAAAATGGATAGTTTTATAGTCATTTCAACTTTTAAATTTAAAAAAAAAAAAAAGAAAAAAGATGGAAAAGCTTTTATTTAATTGAAAATTTGTTTAAAATGGTCATGCAGCGAAAGCTCTTCTTGCCAATATAAGTAATATTGTGGTAATTAATTAATTAAAATGGATTAACGCATGTCAATTAAGTAATATTGTGGTAATTAATTAATTAAGATGGATTTATGCATGTCAATTATATTTGTAAAAGTTTCGGATGGTATTTATTCTTGCGATGAGTTGTACTGTGTCTTTTTTCACGATTGTTGAAAACATCAATCAGGTAAACAATAATCTGTGCAGATTGACCGATGGATGGTGGTCAAGGATGGTCAAGGCATATGCACAAATCACCGGTCATCGTAGAATCATCGCAGAAGTATAGTTTCTACTTGTTTGAAATTTCATTTTACTTTTTTCTTTTTTTTTTTTTTTGGAAAATGTCGCATCATCTTTTAGCATCAATCAATTTTTTCAATTCTATTCCCAATGAGATGTGACCAAGTTGAATTTGCAGTTAAAAGTGCAAATCTAATTGCATTCAAAGTTTGAAAAAAAAAAAATCATGCTTTTTACTTTCTTTTTTTAAGTACATTTATTCTAAATTTTGAATCAAATTTTTTGGCGCGCATTTAAAGAAATTACAAATTCAAATAAATCTCTGTTTTCAATTGATTCAAAAATGGAATTTTATCTGAGAATAAACAAACATAAATTGTTAAAAAGATTCAGAAAAACACGAAATAAATTTATCCTTGATTCTGTTATTTATTTAATAACATAACTGATGAGCAGATTTCGGAGATTATTTCAAAAATCAAATTAGACGATTTAATAAATAATAAAAACCACCCATCTTTGAATATAAACTGCAAAATGAATGGAAATTACGAGATAAGCTAACCTTTAATATGATTCTATCTTTTTTTTTTTTGTTTTTTCATTTTATAATAAATAATGAATATCTGAATTCAAATTCTTAATTGAAATTTTAATTTTGCAAAATATACTGAATTATTGCTTGGTCTGAGAAAAGTGAAAGTTGTTGAAATGTTTTAATTTCAACTGACAATAATTTTAATTTTGATTATTAATAATCAATAAATCCCAAGAAATGATATACAACAACAATAAAGAGAAATCTTCGCATGCGAAGTTTTCGTTTTTTGGAACAGCGAAAAAATCGAATAAATATTTTGCTATTAATCGATAATTAACTCATCTGCTTACGACACCGTTTACCGTGTCAAATCAAACAATACGTTCAAGACAACGGTATAATGTAATCGACTAATCCAGCATGATAAGTTTATTACAAATGCATAATTGTTTGCTGTTAGCGAAGGATGTTGTTGTTTTTCTTTTGTTCAACATTATTCGCAAATCTTACGCTATAATTTTATTAGCGAAGGTTGTTGTTTTTCTTTTGTTCGACATTATTCGCAAATCTTACGTTATAGTTTTATTAGCGAAGGATGTTGTTGTTTTCCTTTTGTTCGACAGTATTCGCAAATCTTACGCTATAATTTTATTTTACAAATTTCCTTACTTTACTGTTTGAACGGATTTTAAAAGTTTTTCTTGACTAATTATTTGCTGCAATTTTAATTATTAATACATTTTTTGGATTGTTATAATTACGAAATAATTGGTCAGACTCGATTAATTCAAGTTTGAATGGATTTTAATTCATCCGGAACTTGCAAACTTTGGAATTATATATTATTTATGATTATGATTGAAACTGTACTCTTTGATGTATTAAGATGAAACTTCTATAATCAAAAAAAAAAAAAAAAAATCAAAAAACTTCCTTTAAAACACTTGTTTTTGTTAATACTTTTAACTTTATGACTTCCCCTTAGTCTCTTTATGTTATACATGAAATTTTGGTAATATTTTAAATACCAAACAAATATTTCACATTCCGAGAAACTTTTTAATTTTTTTAAATAGCAAGCAATCCCAATATTATGCATTATCTACGGATTAGCTTCGCTGATTGTTGTCTATTATATACTCTTTAAGATATTTATTCATTTACATTTGCATATTTTTCACGTAATTTTTTAAATAGCAAACAGCAGTAATAATTATTATCCTATATCGGTAATTGATTATGATTATTAAATTTGTGTTTTGTTGTGTTTCAGTTAATATAGTTATTTTTATTGGCTATTATGATTTGTAATTACAAGAATTTTGCCTTCTGTTTGCACATATTACTGCTTTTCGCTATCCTTATCTTATGATATCATTTGCTAACTGAATTTTTTTTTTTCAATTATTGAAATGATTTTATTTTCAAAAAAGTATCATCCAAAAACAAACAACGATAACATAAGCGTAATACTAAGATGGAATATGAATGAATAAATTAGAGGAAAAAAAAAGATTTGAAAATTTGATGCATCATTTTATCCGCGAAATACCGTTTCTCTATCCAGAAATGGAACTGAATATTTGCTTATTAACTTGATTTTTTAGGTTAATATGAAATGAAAACTTCATTCTTTTCTTAAATTTTTCTTTACTTTTACAATTAAATACGAACAAATGAGAAAGTACATAAGAAGCATACTGTACAATATGAAGAATATAGAAAATAAGAATAAAAAATTACTACTATCTAATCCGAAATAGTAATCAGTACATAATAGATGGCAAATGAGGGTAAACTATTTTCCTAATAACTCATGATCCAAATAGAAATGGTAATGAGGCAAAATTTTGTTTAGCCATTTGTAGATCTTTTGTGCTATTATAATAAGTCAGAATAATCGTGTTCAATCAAACTTTTCTTGCAATAAATAAAGCTGCGCGAAATTTTCGAAAAATAATTGAAAAAATCGTACTAATTATGTAAAATTATTTCTATTGATCAAAATCATTTATAAACTAATAAGATAGATTAACGTAACGAATGAACAAATTTTACCTTAAGCAGCTTCGCGTAACCTTTTCAGACGTGCTGCGATTGAATCAGTTACAGCAGTATTAGTAGTTTTAGCAGGACCTGCAACGGATGGTTCTTCTGATGGTACATCTGGTAAACCCTTAACTATTAAATCCGCCTCACTGCTTTCTCCAGCAAGTATAGCATCCAATTCAGCTTCGAGATCTTTATTAAGCTCATCACTATCCAACGTTGGTACACCAGCAGCAATAGCATCCTGAATTTCCTCCGCGGTCGCCATGGCATCACCAATATTATCCATCGTTTCATCAATCTATAACAATAAAAAAGGAAATGAGTAAATAAATAAAAAACTCTCTACAATATGCATTTCATAGTAAGAAAGCACAAAACAAAAATTCAGTTAAAAAATAATTTCATATAATAAAGCTAATTGAAAGAAATTGAAAACACCAGAATTATTACAAAACATACTTCTTCCGGAGAAATACCCTGCCTTTGCAAAGTAGCTTTAAAAGCATCAGCACCAGCTCTGTAAGCATCTAGAATCTGCTTATTTTGCTTTGTTCGTCCTAATTGTTGCATCATTTCCAAGAGCCTTTGATATTGATTATCTTTAGCTTCTACTTCCTTTAGAGCTCGTTTCTTTTGACGCAAATAATGAGCAGCATGATTCTTATCACCTTGACGTATATATAGACGAGCATCTTGTTCAGCTCTGAAAAAGAAAAGGGAAAAAATCATTAAAGATAACCAATAAAAACGACAAAATAATGAGATAAAGTATCCCAGTAATTATAAAAAATGTTTTTCCATGTCAAATATTCCAAAAATATGAAAATGAAGCAACAAAAATCAATGTTATCAAGAAAATTTACTTTTTCGCTTTCTGTTCCAAACGTTTAATCTCATGTTCTAATTTGCTCATCGCTCGTCGCATATCGTGAACACTGGCATCAGATTCTGTCCACTTTATGGGACCACGAACAGCGTTGTCACGGAACTTCAGAATTTCCTCACCTGTTTTAGATGAACCTATCGTTACCTGCAAGTGAATTTTATGATTACAGTAAAAATGAATAAAACAGTAAATTAGATGGATTATGTGATATGCAAAATCCCAAAAAAGCCTCAGTGGATTTCTGGAAATTACTCGAAAATTCCATTACGACACAAAGAATAAACTGCACCATCGACAGAAAACGTAAATACAATGACATAAATTATGCCCACTTGATCGAATAATAATTAACATCACTTTGATAAAAAAAAAAAGATCCATAATAACAAACTTCGCCTCTATTAACAAGTTCTGCTAGTGCTACATCGTACATTTTTTTGTTAGCAATTAAATTTCTACATTCCTCAAAAAATTCTGCCGAATCGACAATTTCCGGCAGCATATCATCATCAACAGCATATTCACTTCGGAAAAATTCCAAAATTCTGTCAGCTTCTTTCTGAAATGCTTTTATAACACAAGGAACAACATCCAAAAATTTCTGGTAAATTAATTTAAACTTTTGGCTATTCAATTTATAGAAATATAACTGAGAAATCGATAAGTAAAAGTAAAGAAAATTGAGTTGAAGGCGCCAAGAAAGTAACATATAGAACTAGAACTTACATGGACGGTTGGAAGATGAACATACTCTGTCTGATTATCACAGGTCGAACCCCACAAACTTCCGACAAATGTTCTGTATCCTCGCTGAAGCCAATTCTGATTTCGAGCTTTGTAATCATTCAAAGTGATAATTTCACCTGTACTAAAAAGATCTGCTTCATGATAAATTGATTTGTAACAAAAAGTCGATATCTGATTATTCTTCAATATACCTAGCAATTTTTCTATAAGACTGTTCTAGAAAAAACTCAAATCAATGTTCATCAAATTATTCTATTTTATTTGTTTCAGCTTCTCCGGTACATATAGTTATAAAATTCTCGGATAATTTAACAAATTCTCTAACATGAAATTATGTTATCAATATTGTGTTATCAAAAATATACAGAGAACAAGAAATTCAACGAGTTCATATATCTTAATGGAAATACAATCTTTATTATCGATATCATGTAATGGCTTCCTTGATGGGAAAGAGGCAAATATGATTTTTTGTGCTAAGGATCGTTTTGAATAATAATATATGTTATTATAGCAATATCATCACATATGAAATTAGTGAGAAAAATTTTTGTAAACATATAAAAATAAGTCCAATCAGTAAGAAAAACTTACTCAAGCATATGTTGAATAATAATATTAAGGGAACCCGGTAGTTGATTACCCCGACGGAAACGCCGCTTCAATATATCGATAGTGAAGATGGCATTTTTCTCATTATCGCATGATTTTGCAATCATATCAGACCAAAATTCTATTTTTCGATCATAATCATTGGGATTCACTTCACGTGCCTGAATAAAAAAGGGAGAAATTAGCGTGTATTTTTGAAATAAAAGGAAAAAACGCAAGCTGAACATTATTATTCCAGATTTTTGCATAACAACCTCAGTATGTAAGTATGTCCACGAGAAACTCACAATGCTAATGAATCAGATCTTATTTTTATTTGCTGAATAAATTGATTAAGGCACTGAGAAATACCTAACCAATTTCCGAGTCATTTAATCATCCTTATCAACTAGAATATCTATTAAAATTCTAGCTGAATCGAAACTGGAATTGCAGCTACCTTTATCATAGACATAAGTCCAGACATCTGATCGTCATCTGCCCATATTTCTGGAAAAAGCCTTCTGTTGTCCATTACATTTATATGCCTAAACGTATCTGAAAATCACAAAAAATGACGGAAACAATTACTTGTGAAAATAATCACTTGTGATTATAATACAATGATTCACAGCACTAAACAACAATGCGATATATATTTACGAGTTTCAACAATATTACAAAACATAATTATAAATGTCAATAATAATACAATATATGACCAAGGTTTTTAATAAAATACGATTTTCAAGCATGATTTTCAAATAATTATACTTTGTATTTAATAAGTTTGTATACAAAAAATTGTTGTTTCGGGTTAATCAAAAAATTCTACTTTTTCTACCTCAAATTCTCAGAATCATCATGTTACATCCTCTCACCGAGATCGCGATACATGGTCATATATGGAAATGAAACCAATGAAGTAAGCCTGTACAGTTTTTAAAATTGATGAATTCATTAAAATTAAACATGAACAATTTATAGAAAAAAAAAAAAAAAAAAAAGAAAAAATCAGATTAACAACAACGGCTGATTAAAATACCGTCAGTATTGTCAAAATTCTGGATTGAAATTTACAAAATCTGTTGAAATTTCGCAATTTAGTTCAAGTTTTTCTTTTTTTTTTTTTTTTCCGATGACGATAATGAATGGTGTGAAATTTAACGCTATGGCTTCATTCACTTCAGGATTTTTCCATATTATTGCCAACATTTCCGGACCGTACCGGAACTTACGAATATTTTCGGCTATTTTCTATGTGAAATCCTATTATCCAAGATATATTGAAAGAAAGAAATTTGGAAATTCAAAAAAAAAAAAACCAAAGGCAAAACTGAAATATACAAAAATTCGAAGCCACGGGAAAGTACTACTGAATCATTTAAACACCGCATGCAAGATATCGTTTCGAGAAACAAACATCCTTTTAAAGCTAATTAATAGTAAAATTAAATTATATTTGGATAGAAAAAAATAATAATAAATCGATATTGAGCGATATTCATGCAACAAATGATAAATTTAAATTTAAATTTAGTATGAAAATTTACTTGAAATTTGTAAATTTCATAAAAAGAAATTTTTATAATACTATTTTTTTTTTTTTTTTTTTTTTGTAACAATAGTTGCAATGATTTTTCGCAATAATATTCAGAAATTTGCAAAACTATTTATGCGATACTTTTAATCAATGTTATAGTTACTGATTATAATTATTTCGTTTTTTTTCTTAATTAATTAAATAATTTCGAAAAAATAATACTAAAAATAAAATAATAAAAAAATAATATTAAGAGAGTAATAAATTAAAAAAAATGTTTTCATAATAGAAGTAATTATTAAATGATTATAGCTATTTTACTATTTATCCAAGTTCTTATTCCTTTTCCAGTCTCTTTTTAGTTTATTTGTTTTTTCTTTACAAATGATCAATCATTAGAACTTCGCTTTTTTTTTTCTTACCCTAATTAAGAGCAGCACTAATTAATTAAATACTGATAAACTAGAGATAGTGATATGAGCAAAGCCTTATTGATTGATTTATTTTGAAATATTAAACGGGAAAAATAAAAATTTGTTACTTTTATCTAAATTGTTGTCAATTATTCAATGTAATATAATGATCAAATAAATTTGCAGCAAAAGTTGATTTTATTGAAAAAAAAAACTTTAAAAAAAAAACTCTTTATTAAAAAGTTCAATTGATTGAGATCAAAAAGGAAAATTACGAAGGTTTATTTCTAGTATGCTGAAATTAATTATGGATTGATTAATTAAAATTAATTATGGTTGATTGATTGATTGTCCGATGGATTAATTTTTATTTTGTATGCATTATATTTTTTGAATAATTTAATGCCTTTTTTTTGAAAAACTTGAATTTTGAACAATTTTTCGTAATATTCTTTGGATTATTTGCCGAAGGAATAAACAAAATTGGAAATGTAAATAGTTAATTAATCAATTAATCCAAAAATCTATAATTATACATATTAGTTCATTCAAAATTTTTAATCCATAATGCTCAAGTACAAGGTTTTTGATTTTTTATTTCTTCTATTTTTTAATTTTTCATTTTTTAATTTCTCTATCATTTCATTAAAAACCAGATTTGATCGAATTATTTCAAGAAATTCGAATTTTAGCTTCTTTTAACGATTGAACTCTTTCAAGATTTCCGATCTAAAATGTAACTGCAAAAAAAAATCTGAAAATTTTCGAATTTTAGGCGGAATTCTCATTTTTGAAATTTTATCATATTAAAGCCAACTTTTTTAATTTCGCTTTGCTTACTTTTATTTATATTATCATCAGATGTTAGGAAAAAGACATATATTAAATTTGATTTTATACGATATTTTTTGTTTAAAATTTTATCAGATTTTTTTTTTTGTCGTTCCAAATATCAAATGACTGCCAAATTTCGCATTGAATTTTAAACAATTTAAATTTTTGAATTAAATTCCCGGAATTCATTTAATTTTGCATTTACTTAATAAATTAATGTGGAACCTACAATTTTGTCATTTATTATTGCATTTATTACAATTATTTTTTTTTTTTTGAGTTCAGCTACTGAAAATAAAACTTTCAATTAGAAAAAAAAAATATATATATATATATATATATATATATACTTAATTCTAAATCAGCAAAATATATTATTATCAAATTACTGAAAATTTTTTTATGAATTTTTGAATTAAACCAATTAACTTATGACAAATAAATAACAATTTTAAATTCAACAAAGAACAATGTTTTCAATTATTTGGTGAAAATTTCTGATTGAGATTAATTTGATTTAAATTAATTATTATTCATATTTTGAACATTTTCCTTCAATTTCTTTTTTTTTGAAACATCGACAAACTCACTTACTTCAGAATCGAAAAAATTATAAACTTATTTCTACTCAACTAGTTGAATAAGTTAAACGAAATTTCGAGTAAAATTTTCTGCCAATGGCCAAATTTATTAATACTGAAACATAAATATTTTGCCATTTCTGATTTAATTTACTCTTAATTTTTCAGTTTCATTTAATTTTTAAAAAGTTGTTAATTTTTTCGTGACTATTTTCATTGTGATTTAAAAGATAACTGTAAGAATATTTATATTTCATTCATTGAGAATTTTATCGATCATTGATACGGTTGTGATCAGTTAATTGATTGATTGCAATTTAGTGATTGTTAGTATTTTATGGTTATGATTTTCCATGAAAAATTAATTTTTTCGATTTTAACTTCTAAATTTTTACGCTATTTGTTTATTTCTTGTTTTTCAAATTGAAATAAATCAATTTAATTTTAGATAATTATCGAAGAGATGATTGAATCAAAATCAAAAAATGATCAAATAAAAGTAAATATTGATGAAATTCTTCGATTTGGTTCAGTTATGGAACGTTTTGATATACAACAACAAAATAGAGTATGTTAAAATCGATATACAGTATCATACCGGAAGACAAATTCCGGAAAATTTTATTCCCAATTTTTTGTAATAAATTTTGTAAATTTTATTAAGACAAACTATTATTCATTTTGATGACATATGATCCAATATGTATGACATTATTATGATTATTTGACGCAAAAAGTTACCGGAATTTTGTCGAATTTTACGAAAAATGAGTTTTTTTTTCTTTGTAAAAGTCTAAATTTAAAAACACAGAAGTTTTTTTTTTTTGTTTTTTTTTTTTTTATAGGAAGCATTCGATTGGTTAGCGGAAAATCGTGATGAAATGGAAATTAATCCAAAAAATTTCGCAAATCATTTAATTGCTGCAATTGGCGAATTAATATTAAGTCGAGAATTATCAAAAAAAGTATTGCAAATTTTGATAAATTTTAAATTCGTATTAAATTAGAACAAAATTAAAATATTTGTTGCAAAAATGAAAATTATGCCAAACATTTCATGCAAAAATGCACATATTGTTTTTGTTATTTCATTATCAATTTTAAATCTATCAACTATTAATAGCTCATTGTAATTAATCTTCAAATTATCTTTGGAAAAAAGAAACCTATACTTTATTATTTATAATTAATCTTTGACCTATCTTAAATGATTTTACGATTTTCAATTAATATAATTTGTTCACAATCATTTCAAATTTTTCAATTATTTCAATTTTTCGAACATTCAAATCGATGCAAAAACTAATTTTTAAAACAATTCAATTTAATTTAGGTCATCAAAAAACTGGTAAACGATGGGATTGTTACAGCAGATGAATATGATCAAAATTTTCGACATTTTGAAAATTCATCCGATGAACCAACAGTGATGCATATGTCTTATGTGCTCCAACAAAATTGCGCATATTTTCATTCTGATAAAAGATAATAATTTTAATCTAAAAAAAAATTGTTTAATTATTTAATTGTCTAGTTTGGTTAATTATTTAATTGGTATAGTTAAACAGTTATTTAGTTTTAGAAAGAATTATATTAATAATGATGTTTAATAGTGATATTTGAGTATAATTATTTACAAATATTATCACTGTTTATTTTTTATTTTTGGACTTCTTAAGCAATATTCAATTAATTTTTATGATAACTTTGTTGTGAATAAATAATTAATTGTGTACTAATTTTTGATAATCGATTACTGATCAATCATTCATTGCATGCTTAATTGAAATTTTCAAAGATTCAACAGTCATTTGTTTTTGTGAGATATTTTTTGAATAAAATAAGTAGCGAAAAAAAAAGAAACTAAATTTTTTGACAGAAAAAATTACAAAAATGAGAACAAATGGAAAGAAGAAAAAAAGATAAAAAATTAGAAAAACTATGAAATATTTATTGTTATTTTATTATTCATTTCCAATTAATGATTACTATATTTCAACTTAATTACTTGCAGTTCTTGTTGATGAGTTTATTAATAATTTAATCAAATAATAACCAGACAAATGATTTGATTAGAAATGATGATTTCCTTCAGAGAATTAAATACTGAATTATCATTAATCAAATATACCACTGCATTACAAGTGAATATTTTCAAATAATTTTTGATTAATATTTAGCTATAACTATTATTTTCAGTTTATTTTAATTCCTTTTCTGCATGTATAATAATTTTAAGATTTTACATTTCTCCATATTCTTTTCTTAAAGTTTGCATTATGAAGAAAAAATTAATTTAAATTTTTCAAAAATTCTATACAGTTTAATTTATATATCATAATTAATTTTATGTATTTTCTAAAATTACAAATTATTCACTCATCAAATTAAGAATAAACTTAATTTTAAAATAAAATATTTGACAATTATCAACTTCAGAGAAAAAGAGGTCAATAATCTGATATCATAAATTAGCAAAATTAATTATCAGAAAAAAAATGAGAAATATTTTTTTCTCAATCAAGAAAGGATGTTAGTTAATGAATAACACAATTACTATTTGTTACCGGAGCAAATAAAGGTCATTGACCTTTTTTTTTTTTTTTTTGAGATTTCATTCCAACTAATCGTTTGTATTTCTTTAACTCATTTAATGTGATTCGAATTTTAATCTGTTCTTTCTGCTCATTTTTAATCTTTTTTTTTTTTTTTTTTTTGAAATTAATTGGAAATAACAAAAAAATTAAAATTTTGAATAGAAATATTATGAAATTGTAAACATCCGAATGATATTTCAATAATCTTTATAATGTGCTCATATATATGCAATAAAAAAATAGAAATATTAAAATTTATGATATTTAAAAAAAAAATAAAGAAAAAGGAAAGATAACATTTGGTGGTTATCATAAAATCCTTGAAAATGTTCATTATCATATTTCAGTATTAAGTATTCAGTACTTTTAGATTTCAGAACTTAAATACCTTATTTAAACAAAATTTTAGGAAATTGCTTTCCAGAAGTTCATCCTAAATTTAAAAAAGAACATAATTTAGTACACAATTATGAAATTTTAATTAAAAAAAAAGAGAAAATTTTAATAAATTTTTATTTGATTCCACTATACGTAAAAGTTAGTGAAAATTTCAAAAACAAAATAATTTATAAATAAGATGGAAGTTTGAGTTTCAAACTTTTTTTTGTAGCAGTTTTTCATACTTAATACTAATTTTATCCTAATTTAAAAAATTAATGAACTCTTTTACTATTTTATTACTTATTGTTGTAAAATTCTTTTCTCATTTATTGTTGTAGAATTAAACCTTGTCAATTAAATGAATTTTATAATTGTTAATATCTATCACTATTTCTAGGATGAGTATATTAGCAACTCGGAAAGCGGCGGTATTTGCGACAGCATGTTCGGCAATTTGCGTCTTAAGTGTCGCAATTTTACTACCACTGATGCATTTTCATAGTCAGGAAATAATATCATCTATGCTTTCGCATGCTGAATTGTGCAAGGTTTGTCGATATTAAACGTATTTTTAAAACCATATTTTCATTTAATTAATCAAAACAATCGAAAAGATAGTCCAAAAATTTTAAGTTATCTTTATGTATGAGTAGAATGCACCTCGTCTATTTCGAAAAACGCCTTTCTTAGAACTTTAAATGAACTACTCTTTATGGAGTAAAAAATTTTAAACAAAATTTAAATAATCAAAAATTTGGAATAGAAAATAGCATCATATTTTGGGAGATAATAAAGATTGCTCATGTTACGAAATAGTTCTTTGCTAGAGATTGAGAAAATGTGCAGATATATTTGATGTGTAATGATAAGAGTGGTTGAAAGCGAAAAGGGAAAAAGTCATCGTGATTAAAATAGAAATTAGTTGAAAGTATAAAAAGCAATAATAAAATAATAATCGGAGAAGAATTATGGCTAAAATTGAAGATATTTAATTTATAAGAAATTTTACATCAAATTATCATCGTATTGTTATTTTTGCTAAGTAAACAATATTTTAAATCATATAATTTTAATTTTTCACGAATTTTATACCGAAATTTTGCAAATTTTTTTTACAAACTTATTTTTTGAAGTTTTCTTTTTTTTAAGGCTCAATCAGGCGATATTTGGAAACAAATAGCATTAGTTGGAAATAAAATTCGAATATCTCGTTCTGACAATTACAATTCACCGTTCGCTAGTAATTTTGCGAATCATGCATGTTGTGCTTGTTCGCAAGGTTTACCAGGACCACGAGGACCACCTGGAAAAGATGGTTTGCCAGGTAAATTCACAAGAAATATCGAATTTAATTAATTTGCCCCTTCACAATTGAATTTTAATTACCAATAATGGATTAAATTTTAGACTTATAAAAAAGTATTAATGTGTACGAAAAATTTTAATTTGAATAAATTTTTTAAATTAACCAAGTATTGTTGAAATACTGAAAGAAATTGAATACTTTTCGTCCGAAATTTTCAAAAATGAATCAGAAATTAAATTTTTATTTCATTCAATTTTATTGAACTTTTACAGGAAAAAATGGTGAACCAGGTAAAGATGGACCTAACGGACGTGATGGTGTTTATCTTCCTGCACCACCATCAGGCGCAAATAGTTGTCAGAAAGTTAGTTTAATTTTTTTTTTTCGACAAAATAGTAAAATATTTCTATTAAATTCATTTAATAAAAATCCATTTAATTAATATTTTAATGAGATAAATTCAATTCTGATATATTTTAAAAGAACATTTTGAGTGGATTGAAAATTTTAATGCGAAATTTCAGTGCCCACCAGGTGCACCTGGGCCACCTGGTTTCCCGGGACCAAAGGGACAGCGTGGTAAACCTGGACCACCGGGCAAAGCAGGAAAACCTGGAGAACCGAATCGACGTGGACCACCCGGACCACCAGGACTTCGTGGTGAACCCGGACCACCTGGACCAAAAGGACCACCGGGTGATCGTGGTAAAGTGTTAAATGGAGCACCACCTGGACCAGCAGGTCCAACAGGAAGAATTGGTCCACGTGGGAAACCCGGTTCCAAAGGTAACAATGATAATATATAGCAGTTTTATTTTACATTGATGTGTGTGTGTGATCTTTTTGATTTAATTTTTTCAAAAAAAGATCAAAATATATTGAAACGATATTTCTGCTAGCTAATTTTGTAGGACATGATGGAAAACCAGGTCAACCTGGGAATCAAGGTATGCGAGGTTTAGTAGGTGAAAGAGGACCATCGGGAGATCTTGGATTACCGGGTCCACCAGGACCACCAGGAGAACCTGGATTTCCTGGCAGCTGCTCACATTGTCCAGGTTTGCTTTCGTTCATTCATTTCCAAATGCAAATTCCGGATTTTGACAGCAAGTTTTTCTTTTAAAAGAACAATTAAATTAATTAAAACTTTAGGAGTAGCTGCACCAAATAATGCAGCCATTTCTGCTGAAACATATAGAAGACAACCATCGCAGTCACCGCCGGAACCATACCGAAGACAACCACAGGTACCATCATCGGAATCAGCTAGGTCAACCGTGGAAAAGTTACCGTTTGATGAAAATTCTTTTCCGCAATCGCTTCCGGTACAAAATGATCGAGAATACTTATGGATTCTCAAATGATTCGACAAATTTTTTTTTTTTTATTCTATACTTTTATTTTAATGATATTTCAAATTTAATGCTGAGCGATACTGATAATACTGATATTGATAATTTTGCACTTGATACTGATAATCATAGCAGATGTTTTCTGCTTCATATTTTTTGTACTTTTTAAATTTAATTTTAATTTTGAGCATAAAATTTTTTTAAGTTTAACTTTGACTCAAACATTACTTTTTTTTTCAGCTCATATGGCATATTTTTATTATACCTTTTCATTTATTGATTTTTATTTTAATTTTTGAAACAACAATTAGACAAAACAATTTATTAATTAATCTTCAATTTCACAAAAAACACTTCGCTTATTTATTTACCAAAGAAACTAGAACTGACACATCGTCCCATATAACATGTCATTCCCGATGGACACATACCATGTGAACATGCTGTAAATTTGAAATTGAATTAGAATTAAATTCAAATATTTTAATTCAGTTACATTTGACCAAAATCATTTGAAAATTTAGAAATTTTATAGATTTGTTAAGAATGAAAAGAAAAATAGCTGAGGTAGAAAAGAGATTTGAATTTTTGCAACACTTGAAATTTTTTAATTTTAAAATTTGTAAGATGTTAAATTTTTTTCTAAAAATTATTCAGGATATTTCCTTAAATCTTCAAGATCCTATAAACAAAAATTTGAAGTCAAATTATAATTAAATTCAAATATTTTAACTCAGTTAAATTTAACCGAAATTATTTGAAAAATAGGTAATTTTGAAAAACATGAAAAAAAATATGAGATTTTTTTAAATAGTGGCTGAAATTAAAATTTAATTGATGAAATAAAAAACTAAACATTTAACTGCTTGTAATTGTATTTATAGTAATGATATTGAAGAAATTGATATCATAAATTCTATAACTTTAAAATATTTTGGATTATTTATTAAAAAAAATTAAGATATTTTTAAGAAAAAGCACCTAATCAAATATTATTTGACACAAAAATAAACGTTCGAAAAGTAAGTAAAATATTCTTAATGATTTATATCAAAAAATTTTTCAAAAAATTAAGCAAAAAATTTATAATGCTTAGAAATAGCAATATTGATTGATATAATCAATTGGAGAATTCTTCTTGTTTTATTAATTTTTATTTTCTTATATTTGAAATACTTCGTTTTATTTGATATAAAATTGATTTATTACTAAAAAATTTTCAGCATTTTGCTAATTTTATCTGTTTTACTTGAAATATTTGTATCATTAATCAGTTATCGATAATTAAAAAAAAAAAAAAAAGGAATTAAAATTACCAAAAGTTGATGTTAAAGCATTTCGAACACAAAATCCATTTATGCAATAATAACCGACAGGACATGGTGCTCCGGTTGAACATGCTAAAAAAATTTATTGATTGAAATTAGGACAAAGTTTTAATTTAATTTTTTTTTCACTTTGAATTTCATCTATATTTGTTTTAATTATCAAATAATACTATCAAATTTAATTTTATTATTACTATCCTTGTTTTTTTATTTTGCTAAAACTATGAAATTTAAAACTTGGTATAATAAAAATTCAATTATTTTAAAAATTTCATCCAAAGAATAATTTTTTTAATTCTCAAAAATTTAACAAATAATTAATTAATACTGCATACATATAAGTAATGGTTGATTTCGATTTCCAATATTTGCAATATTACTTGGCAAACAAAAACCGTTGACACATATTTGTCCGACAGGACAATGTTCCGTTAAATTACACGGTTCTGTTCCTATAAAATATTTTCAATTTTCTCAATTTATTCATTATTTTTAATTATTAACTTTAAATAATTTATTTTATAAATTAATTAATCAATAATAATAATAATAGTAATAATGCAATATTATAAATGTTTAATATAGTTGATTCATTAATACTAATATTATTATTATTATTATCTAAATTATTAACAAAAACGAAATTACGCACAAAAAATTTCAAATTTCTTGAATTTTTAATGTCTTATATAATTAATCAATTATTAGCACTATCTTAATCATTAGCAGAAACGAATTTACACATAAATAATTTCAAGTTTTCAAGTTTTAAATATTACCAAAATTATATCCACTTTGACCATAAAAACATCCACTATATAAACATGTTTGACCATTATAACAATTTGCTAGACATACTGCAAATGGATAAATTGAGTGAATATTATTGCATAAATATTTACTATATTTAGAAATGGAATTTATAATAAACAATTATAAATTTTAAAATAAACATTGCTATTTGAATAATCCCAACATTTCCTATATTATTGACTTCCCAAAAGAATTAATTGATACAAGTTTTTAATTAGTGTTAACTTATAATACTTCATCTATGATTTATTAAAATATCAACTAATCAAGAAAATTTGTTAACACAAAAAAATTATAAAAATCGGAATTTATTTAATTAATGGCAAATTTAAAAATAAACATTGCCATTCGAATCAATTCAACATTTTGCTAACTGTTTACTCCTTTTAGAGCACTAATTAGTAAAGGTTTTTAATTAGTGTAAACTCACAATTATTCATTTTCTTCTGATTTTTGAAGATATTAATTCAAGAAATGTAACTATCATTGAGATATAATAGTTATTGCTATGATGAATACTTTATTGAAAAAATCAAATATGAAACAAAAAAAAAAAAAAAAATCGGTTTAAAACTTCTAAGATTAATCCAAACATTTTATTTTTTTTAATTAATAAGAAAATTTATTTTAAAGTATCGATTTTTCGCTATTTGCTAATTATGGATGACATTAGTTTTTTTTTCAATTAACATTATTATAATTTTCAAATTTGAGAATAAAATTTTTGTTTTATTATTTATATGCGATATTATATGATTTGACTAGATGGTAAATATTAATTGTATCTAATTATTAATAAATTAATTAGAAAACAAACATCGTTGCTTACTACTGTATGCAGATTCCGGTCGAATTACAGTAGACCATGGATATGTTGTTAACGATGGTTTTATATATCCGGAATAGGTGCTCTGAATAGCCGGAAAAGGATTGAAATTTGTTGGAATTGCAGTTGTAGTAAGAAGAGCAGGTGTTGTACTCCAACATGCACCTAAAATAAATAAATGGTATTAAAATTACCATATACTGCCATATTAAAACTACCGTAATAGCACATTAACATCATTACAGTAAAATTATAGTATCGATATTACCGTATTAACAAAGTAATACTAAAATTCAACAAAAGTATGTTAATAATAATCCATTATGATTAACGTATTAAATCATTAGCATTAATAAATAAATATTAGCATAATGGATTAGCTAAAATATGAAATATATTTTAAACATGCGATATAAACTTCAAATACGATGACTTGCATTTATTTTAGATTTTCAAAAATATAAATAAAATTTTCACAGTACATATCATGCTTGATTTGATAGCGTTTAAAATAATTCGCAAAATTTAGGAATTACAAACAGTTAATTTAAAAAATTTCAATCCAAAAAATTTTCCAAATAAAGAAAAGGAAAAAAAGAAGAAAAAAAAGCAAAAAAAAAAAGAACCGCAAAAACAACAGCAAATATCATGAAATTTAATTTAGAAAATAAATTAACAGTGTAAACATCTAAAATTAGCAGTAAAATTTAAGAATTACAAATTTTAAAAAAAATTTCATTTCGAAAAAAATTTTGAAATGACGAAAAAAGGGGCAATAGATATCATAAAATTTAAATTTAAGAAGTAAATTAAAAAATAAATTCCGGCTTACCGTTTAAGCAATATTGACCGTATGGACAAGACATATAACGGCAAATATCCATTCCGTATCCGGAAAGTAAAGATAATGGCAAATTATTGTTGTTAAGCACTTGAGAATAACCGGAACTGTAACAGTAAAACAAATTAGAATAATAAATTACTTTTTATTTTAGGGTAAATTGCAAATTTTCTAGATTTAATGTGCAAGTTTTCTGGATTAAATATGAAAGTTTTCTGGATTTAATATGCAAATTTTCGATCTTTCATATTTTATTCAAAATAATTTTATTGAAATATTTTGAATTAAGTGTAATAAATATAATTCTGATTATCCTTTTAATGTTAGTAATTTATTAATTTTCAGTCTTATAAAATTCTAATTAGCTTTTCAGTGTTATTGCTATTTACTGACATTTATTCTTTGATTTTATTTTTAATATAATAATAATTTTATTTTTTTTTTGGGTATAAGTAAGTATAATAAGTATCAGTACATTATTAATTATTTATTAAGTCAAGAATATATTTATGAAATAAATAGGAAAAAACCAATAAAATCATTTATTCAAAAAGGAAAATTCATTTTTAAAACTTATTTCGGGAAACCGAAAATATTGAAAATTCCAGTTTTTAATTCCTAAAATGATGTGATGTTGATATGACCTTCAGCAATATTTATTGTACTATCTATTTTCAAAATCATTTTCTCTTTTATTAATGCATCAATAAATTCGAAATTCATATTTTAATTGTTTAACGAAAAGGAAGAAATATTTAATCGTTTTTTTAATTATTTGTTAAAAATAACTTTTGGTTTTAAATTTTAAAAATTGGTTTTAGATATTTATTATTTTATTAAGAAATCCAAAATTCGCAATTTTATTTTTGAGCGAGAAATTTCCAAATTGGTTATTATTATTTATCCTTTTTGGATTTAAAATTTTGATAATTAATTAATCTTTTTGGATTTAACATTTTGATAATTAATTTCAAATATTCATTAATTTACTGATGTATCTAAAATTCACAATTTTTTTTTTAGCAAAAAAAATTCTAGTTAGTCTTTCAATGTTATTGCTATTTACTAACAATTATTTTGATTTTATTTTTAATAATTAATTTCAAAATTCTATTTCTCATATATTCAATATTTTATCATTCAAACATGCAATATTTAAATAAACTTGCTTAATTTTTTTATCAAGTATGTTTTTACTTAATTACTAATTAATTTAAGAAATAAACTTACGGATCGATAATCTTTTGCAATAACTTTTTATGAAATAATTTTTATTAATGATTGAAAAGGTAACAACAATACATATAATATGGGGGTCAACAAGAAAGACTTTTCATATTTCAATTTCTTTTCTTTTCCAATTACTCGATCAATGATCTTTCGAAAATAATTTCCGAATCTTTGAAATTAAATAATTCACAATTTCAACTTTTTTCTCATGTAAAAAATTTTAGTTTTTAAAATTTCCAAAAATTTTTCAAGCATTTTCGATTTATTACTAAAAAAAATTTAATTTAGCATGGTAAAAAAAAAAATAAATTCAGCTGAAATAATTTATGAAAGGAATAGGTAAATTTAGGAAATAAAATTTTAAAAATTTTGTATTTAATCAAGTTAATCAATACTAATTAAAATCATTTTAAGTAAAAAGATGAATTTGCTTTATGTTAAATATTTTCAATATCTTGTTTGTAATAAATTTATAAAATTTCATACGAATTGTTGATTTTGAATTACGCTTTTTCATTTATAATTATCAAAAAAAAAAAAATCATTTAAAAAAAAAATAAACTTCAAAATCAATAATTTGTATGAAATTAAGTAAATGACAATTTTGTTAAATGATACTTCTGTTTGCTTTTTTTTTTTTTAAATTTTAAAATTATTACCTTAAAAAAGTAAAAATAAAGATGAAAAATGGAAGTAACATGTCGATAAAAGTGATTTGGTTGGCTCTGATGAATCATTACATGAAATGGTGAATTTACCTAGGTACAATACAACAGGTAGGTAATTATCCGAGCAAAACAGGTGAGAATGATTGTGATTATAGTTGGTCCGATCAGTAGGAGTATTAGTAATTCGATACATATTTAATTCATCATTTCCATTCAAATGATTATTCATTTTCATCCATTTATTATGTTGTTGACAAACATTTTCGTGAAAAATTTTTGAAAAATATCTGAAATTGGAAATTAATTAAATTTTG
Source organism: Onchocerca volvulus (assembly GCA_000499405.2). NCBI lineage: Eukaryota > Metazoa > Nematoda > Chromadorea > Rhabditida > Onchocercidae > Onchocerca > Onchocerca volvulus. The sequence goes on from HG738140.1 coordinate 3,444,737, forward strand.
AAAATAAAATATTTAGAGTAATTGTTAGTTTTTTTTTTTCATCCATTGCTATGTTAGCAAAATATTTTGAGAAATTTAAAAAAAAAAAAAATCCCTGAAATGGATATTTAATTTTGGAAATAATTGATGATGCAAATATGTGAAAAAAAAAAAAAAAAATTGGAAAGTCAAAAAATACTAGATTTCCGGTTCAGTTATTTCGCTGAAATCTAAAATATTCTTAATTAAAGGCGTTAATTAATTAAGATAGATGTATTAAGAATATGTACATTTAGTAATTAAGATTTTTTTAAAAATATAATTGGAAGAATTTTTGTATGATTTAAATTTCTTTTTTTTTTTTTTTTTTTTTGATCGATGATTATTTATTTAATTTGATTGAAATTGATGTGTAATAAAAGAGAATTTCTTTCATTTCCAGAAAAAGAACCTTTAAATCTGATATATTATAAAAATGAAATGGTAAATTCATTTTTACCATATTTAATTAAGCTGATTTTAATTGGAAGTAATTAAATTTGTTTAATTTAGTTCAATTTATCAAATAATATATTTAAGCGTAATTAATTTCATTTATTCGAAAAAATTCATCCTATAATGACAATATTTTTTGTCATCAAATATAGAAGTAATTTGTTGTTGTTCAATGAATAAAAACCATTGTTATCGAAAACTTGTATTTATAAATTTGTGTTAAAATAAGTTTTTGAATATGTTTTTTGTAATTTCAATTATTTCGCTTCAATGATTTATTATTGATTGGCATAAACTTTGTGAAATTGTTTCACAAAATATGATCTATTATTAATTATTAATGCATTTAATCGTTTTTTTTTTTGTAATTCGTTTATTCAATTCTATTTTTTTTTTTATTTTTTTTTTAATCCTTTAGAATAATGTGAAATTTGTGAAAAATTTTATCATTAATAATAGCACATTTAACAATAAAAAAGTACAAATTATAGATATTTAAAATGGTTCAAATTTGATTAATTGCAATTAATTATATTTAATTGAGTTTTCAAGTACCAAAAAATAGTAATTAAGCGTTATTTCTGTGTTTTATTTTGTATTTAATTTGTGCATTATTTCTGTAAAAGTTTTTTTTCGATTTTTTTTAAACATTTAATTATTTTTGATAATAAATATACCAATTGCTAATTTTTTACTCAATCAAATTTTACAAATTATAGAAAAATAATATTGCTCAATTTTATATACTTAAATTTCGTCTTTGGAATTGAATTAATTTTTTAAAATGATATTGATAATGGAATTACTTTGAAATCAACAATGATATTCAGTTTCATACTATTATTCTTTTTTCACTTTTTGAAATTTTAGAAATTTAAGTAATTATTGCAATATTATTACAAAAATTATTAAAAACAAATGGGAAAAATAAACGAATCTTGTATTATCGATTATTTTGTTTGCTTATGTATCTTTTTAAAAATAAAAATTATCAACATGAAATATGATTAAGATGAAATTTGTTACTTAAATATGAAATAAAAATATATAAATTTGATACCGGATTATTCTTTTAAAAGCAAATCTAAATTTTGATGACATAAGTAATGCTTATTTATCTTTAATATTGTATTTTTTTAGGAATTAAGCAAAAAAAATAATCATGAAATTTTTATAAGCGAAATTTAAAAAATGCTTTATTTGAAATAATACTTTTGTTATTATTGAAATATATTTTAAAATAATTCAAAAATTATATATTTAAGTCTTATCTTTGGAATAGATATTCGATAATTATTTGTATTTATTGCCCGTTATGTTGCATTTTGCATCCATTTTAGAAAAATTTTGAAAATATTGAAACTTAATGAGATATCACCTTGTCAAGTTCTCCTATGCTTTCCTTTGGACTTGAGAACTTGAAATGTAAGCAATAAAATTGAATTTAACTGATGGAAAAAAGATTTCTGATTAATCAATACAAATGATATATATTATTAAAAATATTCCCCTGAACATCATCCCTTTTTAATTTTCTACTTTTATTTCTACTTTTTGCATAATTTAATAGCTAGAATTTCTTTAACAAAATTAATTAATTAACCAATTTTAAAAGATTAAGCGTAAAAATGTCAAGAATGTCGTGAACCATGTTAAATAATTTTTGCTCATTTTACATTTAATTTCAAATTTTAAATTTGAAATCTTCGAAGGATCAAGCTTAGAAGGAACGAGTTTCATATTCATTAGTTCAGTTTCTATTTCGGAAAACACAAATTATGCGGAATTTGTAATCTGAATACCTAAATAATTGTATTCAAATGACCTGAATAACAGTATATAACTTGAAAAATTGTATTAAAAAAAGCAAAAATCTCGATTGATAATCATGATATAATTCCATTTTATTATTCAGATTTATTAGTAATTTGAAATATCAAGGAATAATTACCAATTACTCAATAAAAATTGAAAAATAAGTTTTGCATGTAACTTTTATCCTATCCAACTGAAATTACAATTTTAGTATTTTAAAATTTATTCGATAAATCTTATATCGAATCATATTTTTACAACACAATTTGTATTTGAAATAAGTAATAGCAATAAATATTTAAATATCCCTTTTAAAAGCAAAGACAATATCATATCCTAAAAAATTATCAATAATTTGTAATTAAAATAATTATAAAAAAATTATAATCAAAAAAAAAAAAATACTATCATATGCATAGCCATAATTCAGTATCATAATCCCTGCTGTGTGAATAAGATTAAATTTGAAATAAATAATCAAAAAGTAAATAGTAAAATATTCAAATATTTCAATGAATTCTATTTCAATTAATGAATTACCGAAATAATGAAATTAAATATACAAATTCATATATAAGTGTTGCACAAAAAAAAAAAAAAAACACACGCTGCAATTTCATTGAAATTTCTTCAAAAATTTAATTACTTAATGGGAATTAAATTTCAAACAGTTTGGACTGAAGAATTTGGTGAGCGATATTTGACATATATATTGCAAAAAAATAAATTAATCGAAATTTTTGAAAAAAATTAATTAGCTTAATAGAAATTGAATTTTAAGTAATTTGGATTTAAAAATTTGATAAGTGATATCTAACAAAAGTATTGACAACATAACTTATGTATATACATATATTTATATTGTGCAAAAAAAAACAAAATTCATTGAAACTAAAAAAAAAAAAAATTAATTTGCTTGGTAGAAATTAAATTTCAAATAATTTGGATTTAAAAATTTGATGAGTGATATTCCAAGTATTGATAATATAACTGATAAAATTCAATTTAAATTAACGATCAAATTAACATTTTCTAAGAAATTCAATTTATAATTAAATTCAATCTAAATTTTGCCAGTTTGAGTGTAACGAAAAAAATAAAATAAAATAAAACATAATTAATTATTTGTTAATTAATTCATAATAGTTGCAACATTAGGTGTTGGACATGACGGATGACGTTCCGTTCTATGATTTAATGCGATGGATTTTCGTAATTCTGCGAATAAATTGCGATTTCTTTGCTCCAAATCTTTGAGCTGAAAATTTGTTAAGTGATATTTTTGATCAAAATATTATCAGTTCAGTAAAATCTTACAAATGTGATTTGATCACTTAACTGTAAATATGTAAATGTATTTGATAACTTTCCGAGATTCTAGACATTAAACATTACATACACGGATATAATATTTTATCAGACATTCTAAATTTTCACTCATTGATCAGATTTTATCGATAATTCCGGTTAACACTTCTTTATCACTAATTTAATCAGAGTTTCATTTTTCGGAAATTTGCAGAAACTATTCTTCGATATTTTGATCATTTCTAGCAACAAAATTTTTCTGTAAAGTTTTTCAGGATAAAAGGTCATTGAATCATAAAATTCAAAATTTTACACAATTCAGAATTTTAAAACTGATAGTAAATTATGAATTTCAAAGCTTTTAAAACTGATCATAAATCATGAAATTCAAAACTTCAAAACTGAATTAAAATTTGTTCAAAAATTCGACCTTCAATTTCAATGTTGAGTTTTCCGTACGATAATACTGAATTCTTTTTTCAAGCGCATTCATATATTCTTTCCGTTTTCGACGACTTTCTTGTGCTGATAACTAAAATATTCACACTTTATTAAAAAAATAAAAAAAAAACATTAAGCAAGAATTAGAATTCAAAATAAATAATACAAAATTAAAATTTGAAATTAAAAACAATCAAGAATAAACAAATAATTCAATGAGTTTCCTTTCGTATTGTATCTTATTCATTACTTTTAATTATTAATTATTTATCAATTGATTATTTTGGTTAATGATTATTTAGTTATTAATTATTTTTGCTTTATTAGTAAGTCTCGCACCAAAATATATTTTTATCCATTCATAAGCATAAAATAATTTCATTTGTTCAAAATTATTCTATGAAATAAGAAATAAAATAAATAAAACATATTTAATGAATTTAAAAAAAAAGATCTGTAAAATAGTAAATTCAGACTAATAAATGTTGATAAGAAAATAATAAATTAATTAATAAATGCAACCAAAAAATAACAAATTTGAAATATGATACAGTATGACTCAATTAATTAATGAATTGATTAATTAACACATGTAATGTATTTAATTGAAATATGTTCTATATTAATTATAAGAGTTATCTAATTCATATAAAACATAAAAATTGGAAATAAAATTAAGTAGAAAAAAATTTGAAAAATTTTGGAAAAAAAAATTTTTAAATTTTGTAAAATTTGAAATTACTTATTCAACCTTATTTTTAATTTTCCGCCTGACAACTTTCAATGCTTCTTGCTCAGATTTTGATAATGGTAACATTGTTGGTAATTTGTAACCTTCTTGAGTTAATGCGCGTTTTTCCTCAGCTGATAAGTATAAATATCCAAAACCTTTCGGATCCTAAAAAACAAATTACATGAATTAAACTTGAATACTTGAATTTGAATTGCCTGAATTAGTTGAATCAGTTGAATTTCGAACTTTAAAAATATTTTTACTTGAATTAAAAAAAAAAAATTTATTGAAACATTTTTTAATGTAAAATAATTTTTATAACACAAATTCTTTTCTTGTATTTCAAAAAATTTTCCGTTTATTTACACCAAATCTTAAAAGAATTGAAAATTGGAATTTAGAAAAGTAAAAATAAAGAATTTTAAATGATTTGAAATAAAATTAAAATAATTTAAATTATCCGTATAAAATAATTGTTTTCCAACTTTGCCTTTTTTTTGATATATTAAAAACTTTTGAAATTTAATCATAAATAAAAGTTTTGTTTATTTGGACAAAAATATTTGTTTCATTTACATTAAAAGTTTTTGATTTAAATTTAAAATTTTTGATTGAAAAAAATCATTTTTTATTCCAACTTTCCCATATAATTCTGAAATTTTTATTAATTAAAATAATTGAAAACAATTTTTTCGAATTAAAAATATAAAAATTTAATTAATTGATAAAAAAGATAGTTTATGATAAATACCTGTTCAGTGATAAGTTTTTGCTTAACAGCCATTTCATGCATTTTCTGTCGTTTTTTCGTGTATGAATCGAATTCAACAGGACAATCTGCTTCTTCTGGAAATGGTTGTCCAGAAATAAACGTTGAATCAAATTTCCCTAAATTATAATTAATTAATTAATTACAAAAAAAATTTAAGTATAATTTATCATTTACTGAAATGTATTTTCATAAGGCTTTCGATATTCCAAATATTAGTCAAAAGGTTATTTTCTTTAAAATTCATAAGTTAAAATATTTAAATTAATCGAAAGTAATTTTTTTTTCTTTTGTTAATCTTCCAAAACTTAAATTAAGAAATTTTTCGAGAAAAATCGTAATTAGTTAAATCAATCAAAATAATTATTATTTGCGGATTTATTCAAAATTTTCAGACTTTCAAAATTTCGAAAAAATATATTTTACATATGTATGTATTTATATATATATGTATACTTAAATAGTAATTGAAATGACTATGACTTTTTCCAACTTAATTTCGTCAAATTAAATTCGTAAAATGATAAAATATGCAAATTTAATCGAAAAAAAAATGCTGTAAGCGAATGAAATGAAAATAAACTTTTATCTAAACATATAAAACTTTGTAAATATTTCAAAAATACCGCTGGTTTTATTTTAATTTTAATTTTATGTATGCCAAAAATTGGATACTTCTGTAATTTACAATAAATTTTTGGAATTTTTAAAAAAAAAAAGATAAAAATAAAAATTAATGAACAAAATTTCGAAGCATTTGCATCATGCTTTTTTATGTTAGCAACAATTTATGTTTTATTGATATAGAATTAAATAATTAAATTTTACTAATTACTAATTATAATTAAAGGAAAAAAATATCATACCGGTACTATCAGGTTCAGAAGGTGTTGACGAATGAGAACTATTTGGAGATAACGTTTCCGATACTAAAAAATTAAATCAGGGAATTTATTTTCAAATTAAAATAAAATAAACATGAATTAAAATTTTGAAAATTTAAAAATTTGTCAAAATTTTTTTAGAAAATATAAGTTTTTAAATAAATAAATATGATTTTTTCTAAATTTTTTCAAGCAAAAAAATTTAATACGAGCAAATTATAATAGCGAAAATGAATAGGCGAAAGGAAAAAATATTGAAATTTATTATTTTCAAAATTGATTTTTGATGAAAATTTTTGAATAATTTTGAAGAAAAAAAATTTTCCATCTTATTGAAAAAAGAAAACTTTATTTAAAATATACTTTTTTTTTAAAATAAGCAAAATAAATTTATAAATTAAAAAAAAAACTATCAAAAATATAATATTTTCCCTCTCTTTTTTTTTTTTTTTTATTTTGATTCATTTATATGATGAAAGTAGAATTAAATTTAAATCAATACAAATGAAAAATAAAAGTAAACAATAGTAAAAGTTTTAGAAAAAAAGAAAAAAAAAGTGCGATTCACGAGAAAATTTGCATGTCCTCCTATGTCGTATAAATTTATCAAATAAATTTTTACCCCAAAAAAAAACAAAAATAATTAAATAATAATTAATAAAAATAATTAAATAATTGTTAAAATGTACCGTTCGAGTAATTGCTGTTTAATTCAATTTTAACATCAAAAAGATTGGAAGCCAAATTTAATTGATCATCCAATGTTTCCAATGGCATAGTTAAATCATCCAAATTTATGATATCATTATCAGTATTACTGATAATATCATCATGTTCTGATGTTGTCTGTGTTTCAGTAGATTGGAACAGATAAGAAATTTCATGATAATTATTATCATTACTATTATTATTATTATTATTATTATTATTATTACTGCTACAATCAGCATAATTAAAATTATTGTTCGTTGTTACTGATGGTGAAAATGGTGAAAAGAGATAATCATTTTTGATATAATTATTAATATTACAATCATCATTTCTATTCATTTCGCACCATTCTTCCACTTCTATATGATCCATTTCTGATGCCTATAAAATAAAAAAATTTTTGAAAAATAAAAAGTTACAAAATAAAAAAAGAAAAAGTTTAATTACAGTTTTATACTATAAAATAATCTAACAAGTGAATGTTTTAACCGACTATTACAATAAAATAATTTAGTTTACATTTTATGGATTTTTATATGTGTAAATAATAATTAATCAATAATCAAATAAGAATATTGCAAACTTTGGAATATTTTTAAACCTACAAATAAACCATAGTTATTTCAATCTAGTTGTAAGTGATAAATTGATAAACTAGGTGATAAATTGATTTATTCAGTTAGCCAGATGGTTTCAATATTAATCTAGCAAAATTATGGAAATATAGAAATAATTTAGTTGATAATACAACAAAAGTTTACAATATTTGTAATTTACTATTTAACAAATGTATTTGCAAAGTTTTGTAAAATTCTGATAACAATTTGGCGGTACATCAAAGGATAAGTTGATAAATGCTCGAAAAAGTTTTAACAACTCGGAAAGATATTTAACAAATGGTTAATAATGCACAATTATTATCCGGTAAATTAATTCAGATAAGCAAATATTAGGGAAAATCTTTTAGTAACATTTACAAATTCAATTAATTCTTCTCGATAATTTAATTAATTTATTCTTTTTTCTTTTTTTTTTTTTGAAATTCGTCAATTTTTGAAATGCTTTCTTGCCATTACCATAAGTTATTTTTCAAGAAAATGATGAATGTAATAAACCTGTAATTTTATTTCAAAATATCAATAATAATATTCCGAAGTAATCAATTTAATACAGTTTATTTGAGCAATTATTTGGGAAAAAAATTTTTTCCTTCCGAAAAATTACGCAATAAATTGTATAAATATATAATTTATATATATGAATTATTTTTGAATTAAAATATATTCGTGAATTATAAATATATCTTAATTCAAAAACGAACAAAATTTTTATTCAATTTAGAAAGTAATTGCGAAAATAAAACTAAAGTTTATTTTTAGAATATTGATAGAAAATGGAACTTGCACTTTCTCATATTTTTTTTCCTGTATAGAATTCGTCTGTTCATGTTCATTTTTGTAATTAAAAATAAGTTTTATTCTTTTTTTTTTTTTTTTAGAAATAATCAAGCAAAGTTAAGTTATGAAATAATTTAAAAATAAATAATTTGAATTTTAGTTAAGGTAAATATATGTAAAAGAATGTATATAACATATTATTTAATTTAATTTTGATAAAAATAATTGATGGAAGAAATGAAAAGTTAAAAATTTTGTAATTTTTTTTTGTTTATTAATATTACCGCTTTAATTGATACATAAATACAAAAAACATACTATTTTACAGGATATAGCGAGAATGGCTATATCCTGTAAAATTTGTTCATTAGTTCAAATAAGAATATATCGGTAATAATTCGAAATTAATGAAAAAAATCAACCAAAACATGTTTAAAGCATAAAGAAGCTTAATTAATCATTTTTTTCTCTAATTCGAAAAAAAAAATTTTATCTGACAAATTTGTTAACGATATTCCAATAAAAGTAAAATGTTCGAAAAAAAAATTATTAAAAAAAAAGCAGTTATCATAACTTTATTGTTATTTATCATATTCACTGTTGAGAACATTGCATATTTTTTAAAATATTGCTTATTTATTAAACTTAAAGTTTCAAAATCATTTGACGTTTTTAAAACAATAGAAAAAACTTGTCGATCAAAAAATTAAATGATATCAGCACATTTTGTTTAGAGAATATAAAATTTGAATGCAAGTAAATTTCAATTTTCTTATCAATATGTTAAAATATAGCAGATTATTTTCCTTAATTTTTTATTAGAAATTTAAAATAAAATGATAAAATATTTCTATTTTGTAAATTGATTGATCAAGTTCAATATGATCAAATTGCTAAAAGTTCTCTAATTAATGGAACAAATTTGATTAAATAATTTAACAACTTGGTAAAATGAAATTTAAGGAAGAAAATATTATGATAAAAATGAAATTAAAACAGAAATGAATAATGATTAATTTTATAATCATCAAGAAATTAATACAGTCGCTGAATATGATAATGCTTTCAATATTACAAGGATATTATTTAATTAAAATTTAATTTTACATTTGGCAATTTTCAGTATAAAAATTTAGTAATTTCTGATAAGAAATGATATGTCGGAAAAAAAAAGAAAGAGTATTGAAATAGTTGATGGTAGTCGTCATATTTCACCTGTAAAAATGACAAATGAGTGAAATGAATGAATATTCTGAATTCTAAGGAACAATGGGAAAATGACCCATAAGTAGAAAATGTTGATAGTTGGTGATTGGAAAATGATAAGGACCGACCTTATTTCGGTCCATCATGCCTCAAGCCATTTTATTCTATCCTTCCATCTACTTTCCTATTTTAATGATCAAAATATTTAAGTAAATATTACATTATTTATCATAATTTGATAATTAATAATTACAGTACTGTTGATAATAACAATAATAACAAAATATACATTATAATATTTCTACAATACTTACATAAATAATCAAATGTTACTTTTTATTAGCCTAAAATATTTGGAAATAAATTTTGAACAAGGAAATCTTTTGTAGAATTGATAATTTTTATTTCTAATTTCGTCGATAGAGCGATGCAGTCAGTTAATTGCTGGATTAATTTTGATGTTTTCATCAAAAACATTTTTTGATGTTTTCTTTTTCTTTTCTAAATTATTCAAAATATTATTTAATTGAATATAAAAGCTTAAGAATTATTAATGAATTTTTCCAAATATTTCTGTGAAATAATCAAACATTCGTTAAATAGCGAAATTTATTGAGCAAAGTGCTGAGTCATTCAATTCATCGCCTATTTTGAATTCAAAAACAAATTAAACCTAATCCTACTGAATGGATAGAATTACACATTTGAAGAAAAATTTGAAATATAATTATCAATATGTCACCGACCGACAGTAATATAGGAATACAGTAATATATCTTTCTGTACGTTAGCTAGTCATACGGATACAGTAAATATGTCTTTCTGTATGCTATCTAGGCACTGAATACGTAAGTATTTGTCGCAAGACACTGATAGCATAACAAGGTAAATAATGCGTATATGGTGGAACAATATGATGGATATGAATAATCAACGATGAATTTTTATTTTCTAAACAAATCGACCTTTCTGCACAATAAAGGCGGAAAATGTGTCAATATTATTTGCAGGAAATAATAATAATTTTCGTTTGTTAAAATTTAAATATGCCATTACGTATTGTTTATATTTCATATAGTGAAATACATATCACCGGACTGCAGAATTGCAAATGTCATCTCCTGCAGTTTGCATGATGCATGCATTAGTGCGCATCATTTGTCTAAGAATCTATTCCTATCCAAAACAATTGAAAGTAGCATTGATTCTATGAGCATAGTAATTCTTCGAGACTTAAAGAATAAAAAATTAAATGAATTAATGAGATTAATGAGAAGAAATAACAGAAATGAAACTTTGCCTTTGACATCTCCGAAACAACTCAAAAAACAATACGGTAATTCAGTGAATTTAGGATAAAAAAGCAGTGTTTTTTAACGGAAATTGTACACTACCCATTTGATTATCACAGCTAACAATGTGATACAAATTATGCAAATCAGTGATTTTTATGCTTTAGTGAAACTAATCAAAACAACAATGCGTCAGTTTGAATACGTGGGGAATTGAAACTTATGAAATCGAAATATTTGCATTAAATGTTAATTTAATAAGCAGTCAGATATTACTTTGTGATTTTTGCTTGTTCACTTTTCTCTTTTCATTAACTCTGAAGATTGTTTCGTTGCCAAATGGAACTTGAAAACCGAAATTCGGACTTCAGTTCGCTTTTACAATACGGTTCAAGGAGTTCGTTGGCGTTGCAAATCATTGTTGTAAGACATTTTCAGTAAATCCACGAATGAGACCAAATATCAACATTATAAAAAGTTTTATATGGCCAATCTTTCTATTGCTTCTATGTGATAAGAAAAAAAAGAGCTTTCCTTCTACAGAAGAAAACTTAATATCATATATTTAATCGATCGACGATATTATTACTACATGAATTCTGATCATTTCAGCCACGGCGTAGGATGAAAATATTTGACACTTTAATTCATTCTTTTCTATTGGAACGAATAATTGAAAAAATATTTTCTATTCTGAATTTCAAATTGCTTTTCGTCTTTCGAAATTCGATTTCCAATTTCAGCAAAACTTTTTACAGCCTATAATTTTACAATGATGAATCTTATTCTCTTAACTAGCAAACTTTTTTGTACAATAAAATATCAGAAATGCATAAAAATTAGGACTGAATCATTACTATTTTCATTGACAGAAAAATAGTTGTATATTCTCCAGAAGGAAAATGAATTATTTCGTTAATTTAAGAATAGGCTTGCAAATTTTTACACTGAGAAAAATTTGGTTAAACATATACATTATTTAAAATATAAGTACTTACTTATAAATTATTACATATTTAAGGCTTTTAAAATGAGTAATTTTACTTCTGTTTTTTCTAAGTTTGCGCCTCCAACTCAAAGTGATCCATTAGAATTTCGACAAAGAATTGCAATAATTGATTTAAATAATAATTTATATTTGAATAAAGTTAAATTGACAAAATTATCACACTATTAAATTCAGTTAAATATAAAACTTTAATTTCAATTAAAAAAAAAATTTGCCTATTAAGTAAATTGCAATTTGTTCTTCATCGAATATAGGCAATAAAATCAAATAATTTAATATTTTTTCGCAAGTTGAGCGAAATTGAAAATTATGACATTCCAATAGTTAACTATTATTACACATCAAATTCGTAAATTTCTCGCTAATAAATTTCATTAGTTAATTTTAAGTCTTTATTTTCTTCTATTGCAAATTAATGAAAAAGCGAAAATCAAAACAATTAAAATTTTATTTTTAGTTTAAAATTTAAAATTTGAAAAACTAACAAGTATTACTTTTGAAAAGATTACTTGCTATTACGTGCATTGTTGCGAAAAAATTACTTGATTTCGATGTCAAAAATTAAGTTTCGAATTGAAGTTGAAATCTATTTATGTATGATTATACAAAATCGATCAATAATTATCATTTTTTTTTTACAATGAAATTTTTAAGTATTTATTTTTCGTGAATTTTTTGATTTTTTCAAATATTTTGTTATCTTGAATTAATCATCCTAATTGATGAACAGCGTTTCAAAAATTTAAGTAAAGTGTCGTTTTTTTTTTTTTTTTTTTGACATATCAAACAAAGTTCAAATTTCATTACTTTACTTTTACATATGAAAAATGGTTGATATAATTTGATTACATTTTTAATAGAAAAAGAAAAGTGAAAAAAAAAAAGTATTTAAAAATGTTTGCTTTTTTAATATCACAAAAATAAGGTCAAATGTGAATGAAATTAGACCTGAAATTTATTCAGTTAAAATTTATTCAATTCATATTTTTCAACAATTTCATATTTCTTTCAAAATTTTTAAATAATTTTTAAATAATAAGCAGATTTTATCATAAGATCAAAAACTTTTTGTTATTCTGATTCTAGTGAATTGGAAAAATTTGGCTCATTTTTTCAAAAGATATTCCTTCCAATTATAATTTTGAAATATGAAATTTAATGAAAGTTTGAGATCTAATATTTATTAAAAAATTTTCAATTTTTTTCAACTTTTATTTCCTTTATTACAGCAAATAAATAAGCAATGATTTTTAAAATATGTATTAGCAAATATAATTGAAAAAATTTTTTTGTTTATTTCCATCCGGTAGAAATATTTCTGATAAAGAAATTAATTCTTTCGAATAAAGATTTCATTTCAATAAATTCATTCGGTAGATATATTAGTTTTCATAAACGATTAATAAAGATATTTTGAAAAAACTCAATATATCTATTGCAGTATTCAAATATATTATAACAATTTTTATTTTCAAACTATTTTTTAATTTGCCTGTCACCTGAACGCTTTAAAAACGTAAATTTTAAAAACATATTTTCAAAAATTTATCGTTGATATTACAAAATCAAGTTTTATCATCATAATTAATTTAAACTTGCTATTTTCAACCTGTAGGAATAATTTTACTGAAAACATTTCAATATACTTTTTGTCTTTTTGCAAAGTTACAATTTTTGTCATGAAAAAAAAAAAATGACATTTATGCAAAATGAAACGTTAACAAAATGTAATTGTTATAAGAATTGAATTTTATTCAATTTATTTTTATAATTCATCTATAATTTTTGTTTAATTATTAAATGAAATGAAATCTATTCAGAATATGGAAAGAGAAAGTAGTGAATAGCACAAATAAAAAATTTGAAAAAAAGAGTGAAAAATAAGATAAAATGCTTTCAAAATAAACTATTGAAAAAGTTTGAAAACTAACGAAAAAGTTAGAACAATTTTTATAAATAGTTACAAACGTTAATAGAATGTCAAATAAAATTCATTTGGTAAAAAAAAATTTGAATAAAACATTGATTTCAGTTTCAAAGAAAATTTACTTTCACATTCTATCTTTTGATTTTGTACTAATCAGAAAAAATAAGAAATGATAAATAAATGAAACAACAAATGACAATAAAATTTTTAATTAATCATTTTTTTTATTTTTATTAATTCTTTTGAAATTACTTATAAATGAAACCTCTGCAGTACAATATTTGTGATAAAATTGAATGATGATATAAAAAAAATTACTAAAGGTAAAGATTATGAATTAGAAAATTAATTCTGGAAATTTTTTTTTTGAAATATTTTATCGATTTTTTCATTACCATTTATTTATTAAAAGTTTTTATCATTTATCTCGATCCATTATATGCTCATTCGAAATTATTAATTTAATAAAAAATTCATATTAAAAATCTTATACATCAATTTATATTTATTTTATTGAAACATACATATTTCGAATGAAAATATTACCGTTATTTGAATTCTTTCCATACTATGAAATTTTATAAAACTCTACAAACTGAAAAAAATATTTCTGAAAACATAAATAAAAAAGAAAAGGAAATCAATACTGAAAAATTTTAAATACAAAACAAAATTGCGACCAACAAAAATGTTAAATTTCATTTCTCTTCTTTTCTTCGTTCTTCCTTTCTTTCTCTTTATCTAAATTTAAATCTCTTTTTTCGGCGAAAATCTTAAAATTTATTTTTCTTTCATTCAATTTCTTCTTTTTTCACTTTTCATTTCCTTTCTCTTTTTTATCGTCCTTCTTAAGTTCCGAACAACGATTTTTACGCGTCTCTTTCAGGAAAAAAGAAAACTCTCGTATTATTTTTTATAAAATTTTTGTTGCAGCTGAAATTTGATTTTACAAATATTTCGTTTTTCAGTGCTATTGTTGCCCTTTATAAATAAATGTTTTACATATGTTCAAAAATAACGAAAAGTATTAAAAGTTGTTTTAGTATAAAATTTAATCTTTAAATACAAAAATATGTTTTGATATAAAATTAAAAGTTTATTACGTATATATTTTGACTCATTACTCATTTAATTGATATTTGATGCAATTCAAATTCTAAATTAGCACAAAAATATTTTGCAAAATCATCTATATAAATAAAAATGTAAATGTTTGCTGTTCATTTCTACACAATAAGTTTTCAGTTCTTCTTCGATTGATTTTAAATTTTGAAACAACGTTGCATTCGAACATTTGCATGTTTTATATAGATATATCTTTTTTTTTTTCTTTTTTTTTTTAACTCGTGAACTGAATTTTTTGACCACGCCTACTTTTTGTATTGTTCGTTTTTACGCAACGTTTCAAGTTCCTTATCGATTGATTTGAAGTTCTGATATAACGTTGCATTCGAACAGGCCGTGTTTTTATATAGATACGGCGCGTGTTTAAGAATTTTCAGAGATCTAAGATTTTGAACAAACGAACATTTAAATTTTTATTCATAGAGATTAGCTGGACCAACCACGTGAAGCATAGCCGGGTACAGACAGTAATGCAGACGAGATTTTTTTTTATGACGAAATATTTTTTCATAAAATTTTTTTCCCGAAAACCTTATCATTGGAAAAAAATTGAAAATATATTTTTATTAAAAATATTTTACTAAGAAATATGTATTTTAAATAAATTGATATTTAAATATTTCTTAATAATTCATAATGTATATGTTTGACCAAATTTTTCTCAATGTAAAAATTTGCAAGCCTATTCTTAAATTAACGAAATAATTCATTTTCCTTCTGGAGAATATACAACTATTTTTCTGTCAATGAAAATAGTAATGATTCAGTCCTAATTTTTATGCATTTCTGATATTTTATTGTACAAAAAAGTTTGCTAGTTAAGAGAATAAGATTCATCATTGTAAAATTATAGGCTGTAAAAAGTTTTGCTGAAATTGGAAATCGAATTTCGAAAGACGAAAAGCAATTTGAAATTCAGAATAGAAAATATTTTTTCAATTATTCGTTCCAATAGAAAAGAATGAATTAAAGTGTCAAATATTTTCATCCTACGCCGTGGCTGAAATGATCAGAATTCATGTAGTAATAATATCGTCGATCGATTAAATATATGATATTAAGTTTTCTTCTGTAGAAGGAAAGCTCTTTTTTTTCTTATCACATAGAAGCAATAGAAAGATTGGCCATATAAAACTTTTTATAATGTTGATATTTGGTCTCATTCGTGGATTTACTGAAAATGTCTTACAACAATGATTTGCAACGCCAACGAACTCCTTGAACCGTATTGTAAAAGCGAACTGAAGTCCGAATTTCGGTTTTCAAGTTCCATTTGGCAACGAAACAATCTTCAGAGTTAATGAAAAGAGAAAAGTGAACAAGCAAAAATCACAAAGTAATATCTGACTGCTTATTAAATTAACATTTAATGCAAATATTTCGATTTCATAAGTTTCAATTCCCCACGTATTCAAACTGACGCATTGTTGTTTTGATTAGTTTCACTAAAGCATAAAAATCACTGATTTGCATAATTTGTATCACATTGTTAGCTGTGATAATCAAATGGGTAGTGTACAATTTCCGTTAAAAAACACTGCTTTTTTATCCTAAATTCACTGAATTACCGTATTGTTTTTTGAGTTGTTTCGGAGATGTCAAAGGCAAAGTTTCATTTCTGTTATTTCTTCTCATTAATCTCATTAATTCATTTAATTTTTTATTCTTTAAGTCTCGAAGAATTACTATGCTCATAGAATCAATGCTACTTTCAATTGTTTTGGATAGGAATAGATTCTTAGACAAATGATGCGCACTAATGCATGCATCATGCAAACTGCAGGAGATGACATTTGCAATTCTGCAGTCCGGTGATATGTATTTCACTATATGAAATATAAACAATACGTAATGGCATATTTAAATTTTAACAAACGAAAATTATTATTATTTCCTGCAAATAATATTGACACATTTTCCGCCTTTATTGTGCAGAAAGGTCGATTTGTTTAGAAAATAAAAATTCATCGTTGATTATTCATATCCATCATATTGTTCCACCATATATGAATTACGAATTACCTTGTTATGCTACCAGTGTCTTGCGACAAATACCGTATTCAATGGCCATATTTACTGTATCCATATTATTAGGTAACATGCAGAAAGATATATTACTGTATTCCTGTACTACTGTCGATCGGTGACATATTGATAATTATATTTCAAATTTTTCTTCAAATGTGCAATTCTATCCATTTAGTAGGATTAGGTCAATTTCTTGTTGAATTCAAAATAAGAAATGAAATATATGGATCAACAATACGCTAATTAAAGTTTATGATTTCATTAATCTTCAATGATTTTGCAGAAATATTTTGAAAAATTCATCAATAATTTCGTATTTTAAAAAAGAAAAAATGTCAAAAAGAACTAGTTTCCCGAATTTTCTTTCTTTTTTTTTTTTTTTCCAAATTTTTGCAAAAAACTTGTCATTTCAATGATTTATTATCTAATATATTTTATACAAAACATAGTAAACAATACCATATGCTTTCAGTAGGTGAATTATTCATCATTCCAGATGAAAAATTGATCAAATTTGATGTTGATTTGTTCAAATGATGACAAATCTGAAGAAATGACAGCGGAAATGAGGGAAAAAAGAATGAAAGAAAGCAGAAAAGAATGAAAAAAAAGGAGAAATATAAAGCAGAAAGCATGAAAATTGTTTGAAAGAATATAAGAAATATTCTGTTATCTCTAAAGAAAAATGAATCTAATAAACAAATTAATTTTAAAAATGGAACTTTCAAAATTTCATTTATTTTCTCAATTTACTGCCATATGATGAGTTTTATTTTCAAAAATTATTATTTATTGCATCGCAACATAATTCATTATTATTTTAGTTAAATAATTATCAGTATTTGTTGCTGGAATTAAAGTTTTATTTTAACAAAATTTGATAAAATAAAATTCGTGTTTTATAAAATTGAAGTTTTCATAAAATATTCGAAACTATTTTTCTTTCTTTTCTTTGTTCAGAATTTTTTTTATATTTTTAAATTCTTCAAACGTAGCGGTTATAATCTAACTTTTTTTTTTGAAAATTTCAAGAAAAAAAATCCATTAAATTTATTAAAATTTTTTTTCTTACTTTGATTACAAATTATCACAAATCGAATTTAGTAAAAAAAAAAAAAAAAACAATAATTTAGTTGTTATTACCCTTACTATCACTGCTATCATCAGTATTATTACCAACTCTAAAATATCATTATCACTGTTATCATCAATGTAATTGTTTTTCGAATTGAAAAGCAGCAAGTGATATGATGGCATATGTTCATTCTTTGATCGATAATTTCAAGTTTTGATAACACCAATTAAAATTAATTAATACTGCTTGATTTTGTATTAAAATTTTTTGTTTTACATATCATCAAAATCAGCTAATTCTCGATGAAAATTTTTTAAATAACCATCAAATTAAATTCCCGATCAAATGATAATTAATGTCAAGAAAATTGATTGTTTCAATTCAATTTAATACAATTTTCTCAATGATGCAATAAACAATTCAGCGTAAATGTTCATTGATCAATATTTTAAATAGTTAATTTGAAAATTAATTAATTTGAAAATTAAAATATCTAATCAAATATTCTCATCGATCGATCATATCACAATATTGTCCCCCTTGATGTTAGTAATTCTTAAGAGTGATAGCAGTGCTTGGCGAAAATATAATGGATAAGGATTAAACAAATCAAATAGATATAGTATTTTTATCACTACAGTAAATTTAATTTAGAATAATTATATAAAGAATGCGCGTAATTATATCAGTTGCAATTATCACTATTGATAAATTAATAAGGGAAATGGAATAAATTAGTTTTATCTAGTATTTTTATCATCTAATATGATACTATTAAGCCGAGATACAATCCAATCTGATTTGGATTTATCATTGATCCATTGGCGAATCAACATTTTGGATCTATCAAATGGAATAAATTGATCAAATTTACTTTGTGCTGCCACAATTTATTATAATTTTTTCTTTTTTTTTTTTTTCAGAAAAATCATAAAGCTGATTTTAGTTGAATTCTAATTAGTTTTAGAATTCTTATTAAGAAAAAAACCATCATCGAACAAGGTCAAGTACTTGTTTTGTTAATGAAATATACGAAAAGGTTACGAGAAAAGTTACGCTCTATAGCTGCTAGATATTGAACAATAGTGATCAAAAGGTCACGACCCCTCTCGTTTTGTTTGTCAAAACCACATTTACCCTCATCCAAATAATAATTTACCCATTGATAAACATTCGTATAAAGCAAATGATTTGAGAAATAATGCATTTGAGAGTAATATTCAGAATTTTTTGGGTATTTTTCATTTGAAAGATTTTTTCGAAATTTTTCGAAAAATCGATATTTCGTATCGAAATATTATTTTGCCAGCTAAGAATTCAACGGAGTAATTAGCAATTATTTGCTCTAATTTGCACTTATGGTTGACAGAAAATTAGTACTATTATTATCGGATTTTATCCAAAATCAATTTCCTTTTCGGTGACATATTCGCGAACGTTTGGTTAAATTTCGAAAAGTAAAAAAGTGATTATTTTTGAAAAAAGTGATTTTTTTGTTGTACAACTGATTTGATAATTAATCTAGCAAAATTATCTATTTCTTATCTTATCACAGCTTTTCATTTCATTGCAATCATATTCTAATTTGTATTACTTCAAAAGAATTTCTACTCAAAAATCTTCCGAAATTTTTTCTGTCTTTTCAAATTGATTTCCATTTGTAATAAAGTTCGATATTACATATATTATGATGAATGATGATGGGATGTATCGCAAGAAAATTATAATTTCTGATATATTGCGATTAATATAAACCAAACACAAATTTAAAAAAAAAAAGTTTATGAATACATCAAAATTACAAACATTTACATTTAATCAAAGATAAAAAAGACAACATTTGATCTCAAATTTTTTTTAATTTTACAATTTAAAAAAAGGAAAAAAAAAACGTTAAAAGCTATATGAAAATCTCTAGATGCAGAGATCACAATATAAATCGAAGCACTCAAAAAATATATGCATCAATCAACATTATATACGAAAAGATATTGAGAAATTTAAAAATAAAAATAAAAAGATAAAAAAGAAAGCATAATAGGAAAAAAGGCCCTTTCTATCTATTTTTCTTATATCCAATTTGAAATTATTTAACATTTTAATTCAATCAATATCAATAATAAATGTATGATTTATTATTTTTTGATGTAATCTATTAATTGATAAAAGATTTTATGCAAAATTCGAATTATTTTTGCTACGTCTAAATATAATTTTATGTTTTTAATAAAAAATCGATATTTCCCTTACTTATTGCGATGTAAAGTGAGGTTTTGCTTTTAAACTATGCCTTTTTTTTTTTTTTTTTCATTGCAAGATAATAAAAGATGTTGATGAAATTTATATGTTTGATCATTATCCCTGTGAAATTCTAACACGAAAGTTTATTTTTTTTTTATTTTTTTATTTTATTTTTTTTTTAATCTCTTTTTCATTTTATTAATGTAAAACTTTCAAAAGAAGTGAATATTTTGTGAAAAATTCATTTTTTTTTTTTTTTGAAGTTAATTTCTCTTCCGTTAATCTATTATTTAACTGATACAAAAAGAAAAAGAAAAGTAATTCCGTTAATAAAAATGGAAAAAGAAGAAAAAATTAAAAAAGTTGAACACTGATTATTTCAATTAAAGCATTAAAACGAATAATTTTTTTTTTTTTTTTAAAGATAGATATATCCAAGTTCAATTTACAACGAAATAATCAAATTATTAGCAGATATAATATGAACAAATGAATTTATGATGAGAAAAGAAAGGGAACGAGAAAATATACAAGCATTTTGAAGGATAAAAAGGATGGGGAAAGATGATGATACAAATTTCGAATTTTCTTAAAATGAATTTAATTTCTTTTTTTTTTCTTTTTTTTTTTTAAATGAAGTGAAAAAGTAGTAGTAGTGGTATTTGCAGTAGTAGAAAGATTCCTTCTATCACTTTCAATTTTCAATTTCTGATTAATTCATTTCTTCATTTGCTTCTTAGTTTTCTTGGCACCACTTTTTTTACCACTCTTCTTTCGCTTAGTTGCAGTCTTTTTTCTTGCACCACCGGACTGTAACATTCAATTCATTCACAAATTAAATATAAATGAATAAATTTAAATTAGAAAAATGTATAATTAATATAAATTATAGGAAATGATAAAACTAACTGCTTTAGCTTTACGTACTCGTGGTTTTTTTGGTGATGAAGTTTTCATACTCCCTGCAGCTCGTTTCAATGCCATTTTTCGTTTTCTTTTGCAAGCGTAATTTTATATATTTCTAAAAATAAATTGATTAGACCTTTGTTTTTCTACTTTTTTTTTCCAAGAAATATTGATTTTAATACATGGAACGTAAAGAAACACACGTATATTATCGTATAATTTCACATAAAATATACAAAATTTATATGTAATTAAAATAATATACCTTAATATTAATAAACATTTTAAAAATGTAAATTACAAATCTTCAAATTTTCCTTTTATTTCCTCTCTTTTACCAATTATGAATACATGCTCAAATAACTCTATATTTAATATTAATTTGAATAGAAAATTTCATTCATTAAGAAAAAAATAATTCGTTTATTTCATTTGATATTTTAAAATTAAATTCGATATTCGATATATCATTAAAGGAAATATATCATTAATTATATCATCAATTAGAAGAAATAATCATTATTATAAATAACAGTATTGTACAATCACTGATATTATATTATTATAACTATTGATTTCGTAATATTTGATAAGAATAATGATAATAATGATGATTAATTGATGATGATAATGATGATGATTAACTTGCATTAGAAAATACTTCTCGGATAGAGATAAATGGGGACAAGTGGAAATATCGATAATAGAAATTGAAACCGATGATGACGGTGGTAATGATAATAATAAAAATACTAATAATGGTAAAAATAATGATTTAACTAGAAGGCGGGAAAGAGGAGGGAAGAATAAGAACTGAATAGACACATATACATTTACCAAAAGAATATGAGAGAATATAAAAGGAGCGAAGGAGAGGGATACAAAGAGAAGTGAGTTTACTTTTCAAATTTAGACAAAAAGATGAGAAGAAAATGAAAGAGAGGAAAAGAGAAAGAAATTGTATGCAAAGAAAAGAGGTAGGGAGAGAAGTGTAAGGGAGAGAGAGAGAGAGAGGAGGAAATTTTATGCACTCGCTCGTTTAGACAAATGAGGAAACAAATAAGCTAGCGAATAAGCGAACGAGCGAGCGAATGGGCAATCTTCCAAAATCAAATCATTCAATTACGATGTCGATGATGATGATGATGATGATGCCGATTACGATGGCGATGTTGATGATGACAATAACAACATTAACAACGATGATGATGCTATTGCTGCTGCTAAAACTTCTAACTTACAGCCACAATCATAACAACCAACCAACTACTACACTCTGGCTGCTACAACTACAATTCATAAAACTGCTAACTACTATTACAACTACTCTACTACTGCTACCTACTACTACTGCTGACAACTATAATACTTGAAAATGCTACTACTCGTTGCAAGGCGCTTTTATACCTTTTTTCAAGTTTCCACCCTCCCAGCACTTTTGAAAATTTACATAATACATCATATATTTGTGGGGCGGAGTATGTACGTGTGTGTGGCGAAAATATTTTGAAACGAGCGAGTAGTGCTGCTATAGCTCTCTCCTCAAATATTATCGATTGATTTCACATGACGACACACTTCGAAATGATCCATCGATAACAAATTTTCCAAAATGTATACATACACATCTAATCTATATATCTATACATCACATACATAAAAACATATACACGAAGACAGACACATACACACATACACAGACATACATACATACACGAAATATTGATATAAACATAACATGCATACATACATACATACACACACACACACACACAGTACGAAAATGAGTAAATAACAAATGAGCGAGCATAGATCGATGTGAATTAACCTCAAAAATTCTGTGCCTAACGAAATAAATAGTAGTAAAAGCAAAATGTGATAAAATTAAAGTTTAAAGTATGGAATAAAATTAAGAATTTTGATTTAAAATGATCGAAATGATCAATAATTGGATCGATCGGATCAATGAATGATTAATTGATTAGAGAAATGAAAGAGAAAGAGAGAGAGAGAGAGAGAGAGAGAGAGAGAGAGAGAGAGAGAGAAATGAATTAAAAATAGCCAGCAGCAATTTTATGCAAGAATAGTGAATGATAAAGAAAGGAATAATTTAATTTACCGTATTATTAAATATTATTCTATTCTATTCTTTTTTTACTCTTTCATTTATTTATTCTATTCTATTTTTCATATTCTCTTCTTTAATTTTTTAATTCATTTCATTCCTTGGCTCATTCATTCATCCATTCATTCATTCATTCGATGGAAAGATGAAATTATAGTGACAATGAATATAATTTATTATTAAGTATAAAATTATCAAGTATTATTATTATTAAGTAGAATTATTCCTTTCTTTAATGTTTGGATAGAAAAAGAATGATGAAAGAATGAAGAATCGATATTTCTGGGGCTCGAGAATGGATCTTTGTTAATGACCGAGAATTGATCGGAAATTAACGAATGATCCGGAATCAACCTTTAAAATATCGATATTTCTAAGTTTTTATCGATCAGGAATTAATCTTTATTAGTCTTTCAAGGATTAAGCATCGATATTTCTGCCAATGGAATAAACTAAAACGTTAATTACAATGCAAAACTCGAGAATTTTGATATCAAATGGCCAAAATGATCAATGATCAGTCGAGAATCAATCTTTGCTGATCATTCAAAAATAAAATATCGATATTTCTAGCAAATCGAATCCAATCTTTGTTAGTTTCTATTGATGCAGAATTAAGCTGGATTAATCTTTGTTAGTCTTTCAAGGATAAAATATCGATATTTGTAGCATTTGGGAATTAATTCTTGTTAATTCCTCCTTTATGCTAATTTTATAATCATTTACTTTCTTAAAAAAGAATTCATTGACAGTTTAAATAATAATAATAATAATAATAATTAATTAATAATAAAAATAATAATAATATTGATAATAATAGTAATGATAATAATAGTAATAATAAAATAAATAATAATAATGAATCTTATCGACTTTTGTTATTTTGGCAATTGTTTTATAATATAAATCGACAATTTTATGAAAAATGAAATTCTTAATTTCACATTTTTTCATTTTTTTTCTTCCTTCATTTTTTGAATTTTTTTCTTAAAAAATTTTCTAAGAAAAATTTGAAATAAATAATTTCATTATAATTTAATATTAATATGATTTGAACCAATTTATGAATTTTTTTCGCTAAATTTACATGGTATTTTAAGTTTTTAAATTTTATACCATAAATATTTACTGAACGAAATTTATTAATAAATTTTTGACTTTATATGGATATATGATACCTAAGAGAATATGATTTTAATATATTTATGAATTTTTCGAAATAAAGTAATACCTAAAATCAAATTTGAATTTTCTTCTTGAAACTTTATTAATATCAAAGTTTCTGTCAAGAAATTCTTAATGTTTGAGAATCTTATCTCTAATAAATGAAATTTTGCTGAAGTTTCTAAAGAGATTAGAAAATACTGAAAAATAATAACTTTCAAAAACTTCAAGTATAATTCCTCTCTTTCTCTTTTCCTAATTTAATTTCTAATTTAGCACCGATTTTTGTTCAAAATCATTAATAATGAATTTATCCATTTTGAACCATTTATGATATTTGATTAATCGATATTTTTTAAAAATGTTATAATCATTTGATCGAAAAATATTGGATAGAAATATAAATTAATTTTCGGAGAAACAAAGAGTAAAAATGTTAACTTGTAGGGTTTCAAATATTTTGATAATACGAAATGATTTTGTCTATTTGATTTTATTCATCGTCTAGCCCCAAATTTCGATTTCAATTCTAATTTCCAATTTTTAAAATTTTTTTTTTTTAAACTTTTTCTTCGAATTCAGTAACAGAGTAATATCATATTCCAATACCAATTCGTTATCTATCACGTATCACCTTAGGTATTATCAATAATATTTGATCACTTACAAATTTCTGAATTATCACTCATCATTCCGGAAGATAATCATTTACATTGTTAATTAGCGAAAATTATGATCAAAGCATAAATACCTTTTTTTTTTAATATATTTTAAATCTGCAAATAATTGTGCTAGACATATATTTTAGATGAATAATGTATAAAAAAAGTTGAAAATAGACTTTCAAAAAAAAAATTTTTTTTAATTTAAGAAAAATTTAAATAAAAAAAAAATTATTTAAAAAGAGTAAAATGGGATGTTTGATCTTTTGCTTTTTTTCGGGAATTGCATAAAATTCGATGAAATTGCAGGATTTGTTGGGAAATCCAGAAAACCGGACATGAAAAAATCAAATATTCGCTTTTTTTTCCTTCCGGGAATTAACTTTCATGTTTATCACTGTTCTTGAGCTAATATACTTGTCTTCGATTCTCGCCTAGTAAGAATCTGACCAAACATGAATCTGATCAATCAACAATCAAATCTGATCAATCCGATCAAATATTTCGGAAGATTCTAATACCCATTTTCATCATCCTCACCAATGATACCTTTTTCATACTATGATGATAATCTCATTTTCGTACCTTTGATACCGTACCCTGAAAAAGTAGAACCGATATGGTACCAAAAGTTTTATGCGTAATTGGTAAATCAATCACTGAAGATTATATGGTGCAAAATTGCTGAGATTCAGACAATTGATAGATTTTAAAGTTTAATATTTGCCTATTAAACATGTTCATAAGTCAGGAAATCATATCCAGAATTAGATTACCGCAAAACTTATTTAGTAATTTATCGAACAAAGAGGTTATTGATTAAAAAGTTACTATTCGAAACTAATAATTCATTAGTGGTATTAATTAATTAAGCTGTTAAACTCTTCAACCTTAATTAAAATACCTAACAAATTTACAATTTTATCAATTTGATAAATGAGTACCGTAACTTTGCTCATTTTAGAGACACAAATGTTTGATTACAATCAACCTACAGTAATATTATTATTATCAAGATTTTAATTTGCATCAAATGATTGGATATTCTTGATAATATCTAAATGATCAAACAGTCAGAGGAATAAAAAATTTTGTCAATTATTTTATTTGTAATTAATAAATAATTAATAAATTTATATATTTCTCTCAAAATTTTTGCAAGACTTAAATTTTAACGAACGAAATTTTAAAAATTTAAAAGGATGAAATGAAAATAAAAAAAAAAAAAACAAATAAATAACAAAGGAAAACTTCTTATTTAATTTAAATTATCGCTTCTTCGGATAATATATCTAAATTTCCGGATAATATATTCAAATATTATTCATGAGTTTTTCCGGTTTTTTATTTCAAATATTACTTTGTGCATGTATCTTTCCGGTTTTTGAATTATTTCAGTGCAAAACCTCATCCGGTTAGCACAACAAATACTTCCCGGCATCATTGAAGGCGTCTTGTAATTTTCCGGATAATATGTTTAAATATCATTTGGTGAATTTTTCCGGTTTTTTATTTCAAATTTTATTATCATATGTACGTTTTTTTCCGGTCTTGATTTATTTCAGCGCAAAATTTCATCCGGTTAGCATAAGAAATATTTTCCGGAATCACTGATGGAATCATTGTGTTCTTGATTAATTTCGAAAAATTTCAATACTAATTTAATTATTATTTATGTAATCCATTATCGATGTCCAACGAAGTACTGCAAAAAAAGAAAATTGCATTTTTCAAACTTAAAATTAGCCTAAATTTACCGGAATTCTCAAGGAAACACCATGAAAATTTCAAATTTCTACGACAAAAGCTTAACCGGAAAAAGTAATTTCCGAATTATACGATCCGGTTAACCGGATAATATCGATCAGAAAACGGATGCATCTAAGGCATCGGTTGATCGATGAACGACTACGCCGGGACACCACCACAGCTACCACGCAACAACTAAATGACATGCAACAACATGTAAACCAAATGATCATTCGTACCTTTCGTTTCCCGCGATATCTCGGGAATTCTGAAACTTTCTATCCTATCATATAGCCAGTAAAATGAGCTATCAAATGATATCTAATATGGTCTAACTTGATTGCCTTTATCATGAGCTAGAATGATTTATTGAATGTAATCTGAAAAGTGCTGATAAATGTTAAAATTGAATTTAAATTTAATTTCCAATTTCAATTTATTTCAATTTAATTTAGCTGAAATTTGAAGATAAATATAAAATTTTTGAAACAATAATAATTAGAATGATGAAAATGCAATTTAAACTCATTTTCTTGCACATTACTTGCAATCCACCATATAGTGTTACTTGCAAAATATGCAAATTTACGTGCATTTTTTAGCAATTTTTTATGCAAATTTTATGATTTGCAAAAAATCGATATTTTTCTTCATTCCGGAATAGTCGAATTTCGACGAAACGCCAATTTGGAGGACGGTTTTTTGCAATTTTCTTCTCATTTATTTGCTCTTATCGATTGGTAATTTTGTAAAATTTCGAAAATTTTCATCATTATTTCATATTTTAACCTTAATTATATGTAAAATTACGCCTGCAAGATTATAAGATAACAGTTGTAATAGATATTAGTTGACCTTTAACCCTTAGATTTAAGCATTTTTCTTCTCATTTACATAGATCGATTGGTGATTTTAGAAATTTTTCGGAAAATTTTCAATTATTTTATATTTTAACTTAATTTTATAGTGAAATTACGTCGATAAAATTATAAGATATCATTTGTTTATAAGCATTGGATGATGACCTTTAACCCTTTGACTTAAATTCCAAAAAAATGATATTTATGCTTAAAAATAAAATTGTGACATCTGAAATATTTATAATCAAACTATTTTATGTTTAATCTGATTACATGTAAAATTACATCTACAAGATCATAAAATAACATTTGTGACAGATATGAATGACCTTTAACCCTTGGATTTAAATTCCGAAAAATGAAATGCTTCAAAACAAAATTTTGGCGTCTAAGATTTTCTTGTTCAAATTATTTCATGTTTAATTTGATTATAAATGAAATTATGCCTATAAGATTATAATATTTATAATAGATATTAGATGACCTTTAACCCTTAGATTAAAATTCTGAAGAATAATATTTATGCTTAAATAAAATTGTGATATCTAAAATTTCCTTACTCAAAAATAATAAACCTCATGAGAAATTACTTTTAAATGGTACATTTAAAAATGGAGTTCTCGAGAATAAATTTCTTCAAGCAAACATATTTCGAGAATATTTGAAATTTTGCTAAAACTTAATTTCCAGTAATTTCGCAGAAAATTTCTCCTTTGATTTCTTGTAAGTTAGAAACTTTTCCTTTTCAATTCCCATCTAATTAAGTTTGTGCAAGCTTTTAAAAAAGTACCAATTAAATGCAATCGATAATTAAATTTAGCTTACTAATGAGAATAGAATAATTTCAAAACTAAAAAAGTCAATTCTTTTGTACTTAAAATATTTTAAGTAACAATTCCGAAAAACTGAAATTAAAATTTTTCGCTCTAAAATTTGCAAAAACGATCAAATTAATTTCATATGATTAACAAGTTCTTCACGGTACTGATCAATTTTACACCATCAAAAGGAACAATAAAATTTTGAATAAATTTTTTTGAAAAATAAAATTGGAAAAAAGTGAAATAAAATAAAATTTTGGGTAATTTTTCGATAAAATTAAAAAAAAAAATGAAAAAAAAAGTAAAATTATTGGAATTTTTGAAATTCTTTTTAGCTGATATCTTTATATTTGTGGATCGTATCTTATTTTTATTAACATAAAAGTAATATTTGAATTAATAATTTACATATATTGCTATGATTCTATATTAATCATATGTAAATATTTGTGCTAATCGATAATTTCTACCATTCGAATTATCTTTTTCTGATAAAATCAAAAATAAATGATAAAACTGATATCAATGCTGGCAATTTTATCACTCGTTTTATCATTTCAAATTATTAGAAATATTGGTAATTTCATCATTTATTTTTATTTTCAAAATAATTGAGCTTTAAAATTGTAAAGAAAAGCGATTTTTTAGAAATTATACAATTATTTCATCAAAAATAAATGATAAAATTGTTATCAATATTGATACTTTTATCGTTTTATCATTTCAAATTAGTATAAATACTGGTAATTTTATCATTTATTTTTAATTTCGAAGTAATTGAACCTTCGAAATTCTAAAAAAGAATAAAAAATTTTTTAAATTTTCAAAATTATACAATTATTTCATTTTCCCAAATGTTAATTTTATATATTTTAATTACTTATAGAAATAATTAGAGTAAAAAGAAAAAAATACAAAATTAAATTTGTGATTATTTCAATTTCATATATTACATTTTATAAAATTAGTAAATTTTACGGTGTTAATATTTGTCAGTTTTATAATTTGATTCAAATATTTTTTCAGAATAGTTTTGTTAATTTTCCTACTTTTTTGAATTTTTAATATTTGTCAATTTTATAAATTCCTTTAATTTAGTTCAATTTTATTATTTTTTCAAAATAATTTTATAATTTTTCCTGTCTTTTTTTTCTGCTCTTAATCATGAAATTTCCATTCAAAAAAATTTCCGGAATAATTGATTGATAGAAAAATTGATTTATTGGCAGGAAAAAAAGCGTGATTTCAGGAATTCAGGAAAATAAATTCCGGAACGTTCTCAAACTGCGCCAATATGGATGAACGATTAGTAGATGAAAGTGAAATCGAGAATGAATTATTGCTTCTGGTCGAGATGAAACGAATTTTGACTGATAATTTCTACAAACTTTTACGAGAATCGATAAATTTTGAACTAAATTGGCAGATTATGGTATGTCGTTACCGTAAGATTCGTTTTTTTTTTTAACAGTATCTTACTGATAGACTGTCATTGTTTATTATTGATTTATTATTTTAAAAAATATTTTCAAAAATTTCATAAATTATTTTAAAAAATGTTTTCAAAAATATCTTTTCTCTTTTTACTTCTCAAAATATCCCAATTAATTTTATTTTTTATGATATTTTTGAAATTTTTTTGAAGTAATTTTGAAAAATGTAATTGAAAAATTTGAAAATTTTATATATATACTGTTTTTTTTTTGCTTAAATGAAGAGATCCACTTCAATTTTATATTCAATTTATTTCAATTTGCATTTTTATTTTTATAAAACTGAAAGATTATTTTTAAAAAAGTAATAGATAAATTATATTTTTAGTACGAGAGAGAACAGTTACTTAAGTAATTAATTATTGTATATAAAATTATAAAATTCATTCTAATTACCAATTAGAAATTGAAAGTTGTGGAATCTATATAAATGAAAATAAATTTAAATAATTTTTCAATTTTTACCGCTTAATTCCCTTTTTTTTTTACAGCATAAAAAGTTTGAAAAGATGAAACGAAACCGAAAACGTATATCGCAAATGCTTGCTAGAATGGAAGAATAGAAATTGAAATGAAAAAGAAGATGAGCTATATGAGTATAGCAATATTTTTTACTTAATTATAATTAATTAATAATTAATTTAATGGAATTTATATTTCTAAAATAGCAAATTTCAAAAATTCTGATATTACTAAATGAAAAATATTTGAATAATTTTATGCAAAAATTTTAATATTCGAATTTACAAAGATAGAGAAATGATTTCCATTTGAATTTATATTTGTTGTAATCTTTTCAATTTTTTTTTTAAGTATAATTTTTTAGCATTATTTTAGTTTTTAGTACTATTTCCTGGACTTTTTTAAAGTATTATTTTCAAAATTACGTTTGTTTGATTATTTTTAAAATTCCGTCCTGCAATTTTAAATTTGTTGTATTTATGAATTACTTTATTTTTAAGACGAAAAATACCAAAAAAATTTTCATGTAATTTTTGATTACAATTAAATGATTACATTCGAATATATGTGTTTGAATTTATTTGATAATTATTAAAGTTTAACTAATTATTACGCCTGGAATGTTGTACATGATAAAAATAACCGATATTGATAAGAATTAAGAATGGCTTCGAAATTATCGTAATATAAATATATTATTAAGAAAGTAATAATAATAATATACTTAATGATAATCAAAGATGTGATAATCAATGATGTGATAATTAATACGATAATCAAAATTAATCATATCTTGGGGATGACAATTTTCGGCAGATGAAAATACTCATTAATGCAATTAATAATTAGAAGAATTAATTATCTCAGTTAGTCGATAATATTATGATTTATAATATAATATTCGAATTACCGAATTTCCGAAGAATTTCTGTTCGAATTATAATTACTTTGGTACTAATTTAGTTCAAAAAACAAAATTTAAAGAAAAAAATTGTTGCCTTTGATTTTGGGAGCTCCTGAAATGGCTTTTCCTCGTTTGAATTTCTCGAAAGTATTTCCGGAGCATGAAATTCCTTTTCATGAGATTTAGATTATTATTATTATTATGATTCATCTTGATTCTATTCCTTTATCTATTTTCGATCATAAATTTCAACGAAATAAAAGTTTTAATTCCGTAATTGCAAGAAAATGAAGGTCATATTACAGGTCAATCTTAGATTTCTTCATTAATTTTAATCGAAATATCCGAAATGCTAAGTTTAGCATAATAGAATTTAGGATATAAATGATTGTTTTTCAAGTAAAATCGGAAAATATATTCTCGTTTTGGTGAAACTTCGTAAAAGTTCATCAACGAAGCATTCAGTAAACCATTTTGGGTGGATTATTTGGCTCGATTCAGAAAAATGCCAATTAAATGGAGCCAACATTTTCATCGTAAACAAATTTTTCCCATATAATTTTTTCATTGTTTTTTTTTTTTTTTTATTTGTTTGATAGTAATAATACAACTTTATAGCATTAATGATAATTTTATCAATGTTGGATTGATGAATTTTTGAGTGATAATGAATGATTTATTTGAAAAATATTGCTAAAATGACAAAGTTATTTATACTTTCTTCTTTTTAATGTCTAAGTTTTCCATTTCGATCCATTACAATCATCTACTTACTATTCATTCATCTTCCTCTGATCACTGAGATCTATAAATAAATAAATGAATAAATAAATAAATAAATAAATAAATAAATTAATTAATTAATTAATTAAATAAATAAAATGAATAAATGCATAAACAAATAAACAAATGAATGAATAAATGAATAAATAAAGAGATAGATAAATAAATAAATATGTAATTGAATAAATAAATCAGATAGGTGAGAAAAGCAAATAAAATGATGAATTAGGTAAGCAAATAAGTAAAAATAAATAAATAAATGGATAATAGATGTATATATAACTGATAATGAATATTTATCAAACTTATCACTACTTTAATCAAAAATTGTGAATAAAGTTAAGGTTTTCAACTCTAACACTACTAATTATCATAATTTTAATTATCATTAAAATTTC
This sequence comes from Onchocerca volvulus, assembly GCA_000499405.2. Lineage (NCBI taxonomy): Eukaryota > Metazoa > Nematoda > Chromadorea > Rhabditida > Onchocercidae > Onchocerca > Onchocerca volvulus. The sequence continues at coordinate 3,477,499 of HG738140.1, forward strand.
ATCTTTTTTTCTAATCATTTCCGGTAAATATTTAATTTTAATAAAATTCCGTATCATTTTAGATATTATTTGATTATAATAAAATTTCCAGCCATTTTCGATCAATATTTTGATTCTAATAAACTTTTCGATCATTTCTGGCAAAATTTTTTGACTCCAATAAAATTCCAAACCATTTTCGATAAATATTTGATTTAGAAATCATTTTGGACCGATATTTGTCTCTAATTGAAGAAAAAAGAAAGTTAAAAAAAAATAAACAAAATTTTTGCTGAACATATGTAAAGAAATAATAAATAATATATAAATTTGAAATTATTTACCGAAATTAGTAATCTATTAGACATGAAATTCACAAAATCTTATTTCGTTTTTTATTTTTAACCATCAATCAATGAAATTAACGAATTCTGTATTTTCAATGTAGTCGATAAAATTATTTTTGTCATACCAATAGATTTGAATAGTTAAAGAAGTTAAGAAAATATTATTAAATAGTATTTCAATATATCAAAAAACAAAATGTTTTGAATATCCATATATTCATACTCAATTACCATATATTCATACTCAATTACCATATAAGAAATAAAAAAATACATCTCAATTAATATTTAAAATTCTAATTAATGACAAATTCAATGAATCTATCAAAAGATTATATTGAACAGTATATTAATTGAATTATTAAATATATGAAATTTTGTTTATCCATTACAAAATTGCCGGATTATTGAATCGAATTGAAATATTCAAATTATGAAATATTCAATTATATATACCGAAAATTATTGAATAATTGAAATATTTCCAATATTCCTATCAAATTATCAAATCAGTTTTAATTTACATAATTTTTTTAATTTACATAATGCAATTATTTCATACAAATATTTTTATCAATAATAATAACTGTTTAACAAATCACTGAATTTTTTTTACTTAAATAATGGAATTAATATCCCAAAATACTTCAGAATTTCATGAAAAATGTGATATTTCAGAAAAAAGAATGAGAATTTCATGAATTTTTTGAAAAAATAAAAAAATCCAATTTTACTTTAGCAAATATAATTAAATTTTTATTTTAGCAATAAATATAATTAACATTATGGAATAACTCATGAATTTTTTGAAAATTTTATTATTTAATGAATTTATTATGATCAGCATATTTCTCGATCTCGAGATATTTATTTACCCTTTGACCCTACTTTTCCAAACTTTTTTTACATATGAAAGAAGGTGGTATTTCTATATTCTCACCTTTTATTACAATACGACTACAACCAAAGTCTTATCAATCCTTATCATAATGATCTTAGTCTAAATGATGATATTTTTTGATAACACTTCTTCTATATTGATAATTTTTTTTTTTCCTAAATTTATAAATATTATCATTAATATTATCATCGGCAACAATAATAGCTACAAATAAACTCTTAAAAATTTTTTAAATTTCGATTTAAATTTTGATTTAATTTTTGAAGAAAATTTTTTAACTTTTTTTTAATAAATTGAATTCAAGGGATAAATTCTACGAAAGGATTCCAATTCATATTATGCGATACAAACAAATTCTTGATCAATTAAGCTAATTATCTTCTAACACTTAATTTAAGTCATACTTCTTTGCCTATTCATTTTATACAAAACTCCAAAAAAAAGAAATGAAAAATCGAATAATGATAAATCGTAATAATGAAATTAAAAACTCGACAATAAACTTTAAAACCAATTTCAGAATTAAATTTATTTTCTATATCTTCAAATTATAAATATATTCAATTCACTACTAAATCTATTATTAGCTTTCGATGTGTGAACTTTTTCTTTTTTTGACTTTTTTTAAAAAACTTTTTTAAACTTTTATTCGTTTCATTGTTTTAATTTGCATTTAGAGCATATTTTTATGCTAAAAAACAAATAATTATAATTTAAAATTACTTGAATATTTTCAAGTATTTATTATAATAAGTATTTATATATATAATTATGTTTATTTCATTATTTATTATTTAAGTTCTGTATTTATCATATTAAAGTAAATAAGTACGAAAAAGAAATAAACGGCTGCATTTATTGAAAATTAAAACATTTTTTGATATAAATAAGATGAAATGGAAAGTAAAAAAAAAATGAATATAATAAAAACAATTTAAAACAAAATGAAAAAAAAAAACAAATAAAAAAATAAACATTTGACAAAACTTACAGTAAATAATAATCACAGACTGCTAATTAACAAAATGAAATATTTGAAATCCTTTTTGCAATCAAAGGAAAAAGGTCAAAAAGTTGAAAGGTCATATGATATGTCACTATCAAAGACATCAGAAATCGATATCGAAAATCAATATCGATTTACTTAATCTTACTTGCTTACTTAACAGACTTATTGAACAATGAAAAATATTACAGAAAGAGATATAGAGGATTGGCAAAATGGATTTCTGAAAGATTATTTAAAATTAAAAATTTTCAAACCTTCAACTTGAAATTTACATAATTTCAATTTGATGGCTTCTGACAGTAAAGAGCAGAATGCATTGGATGAAGGAATTGATAATAATAATTTTCGTTGATCCATAAAAGTTGGTTGTTTTAATTATACGCATAAATATTTGAAAACTTAAAAATAAATGGAATTGAAATGAAAATTAGACAAAAAGAACCCGTGAAATTTGGTAAAGAATTTACGAAGGAATTATACAAATAAGCATGACGTTGATATTATCAACAGCGTGAATTACGTAAAAATAAACAATGAACGGCGTGAATTACGTAAAAATAAACAATGAACAGCGTGAATTACGTGAAAGTGATTGCATAAAACATATTTATCAACCTATACATAAAATTGCAAGAAAAAAAAAAGTGATTGCTTAAAAAGGCTTTGAAAATTATAGCCTAAGGCAAAAGAAAACTTAGAATGAAAATGGAATAAATATGAATTTGAATATTTAAAAGATTTCATTTCGAAAAAAAAAGAGGAATATTTAAAATAAAACTTTACTTCCAATTTAAATTTCAAATTAAATTTACATATTGGGAAATTATTTGCATCAAGATAAAATAAAATTAATTTTAGAGAGTAAAAATGAAATAAATTATCGATGAAAAAAGAAATGCATGATATAGGCAAATATCGGAAAAGTTCATTTAAACTAATTAACATTTCAAATTTTCCGAAAAAATATAATAAATATAAAAAAAGGGAAAAAAAAACCCCACATCAAGATTTAAATTTCCAAGTTTAATATGATAGCAAAAAAAGAAACCAGGCTTATTCAAGTCCTAATATTTTCACAAAATTTTAAGTATTACTCAGATTTTGGTTCGGTAATTTTAGGTAAATTGTCGCAATATTGAGGGAAAATAAAAATTATACATTGCCGATGAGCAAAAAATGACAAATAAATTATGCGACAAAAAATTTTAAATAATAATAAATCATTACAAAAAAAAAATTAAAAATGAACCAAAAAAAAGGTGAAATTTTTGAATTGGAAATTCACGTTTTTTTTTTCTTCAATCAATAATTTGGTCTTATTGTACTACTTCTTGTTGTGAATTGGCATTGTTCGCTTGAATTCGAATTAATGCTTCCAATGGATCAAATTGGGTATTATTCGATTGATTTGTGATCGATTCTTTGATCGGTGATAATCGTTGTAAAACTTGTTCTGCACCAGGTCCATCTAACCATGGCCACTGCTCACAAACAAAATCGGTCGGATCTTCAAAACTACCACAACGCCCAAGTACTTTTACACCTAATAAAGTAATTAATTAGAATATAAGTATTTAAGTTTCTGAATTATAAGTACATAAAGCACAAATTTTTTTCTTAAAAAAAAATGAATAGTATTTAATTTTCGAATATTCTTTTTCACTCAAAAATTAATTATATCAGCATGTAAAATTGTATAAAAAATTTAGATTCAACTAATTTATTATCGTACTAAATATAAATTAAATAAATGTAAGATATCGAAGAGAAGCGAAAATATATTTCAAAAATTTCGAATAAATTTACGATAGTATTATATTAGGTTAAAATTGTTCTTGATTAATTCATTTCCAGTTCTCATTAATCTCTCCTAATTACTTCTAATTAATCTTTTTAAATAATAATTTCTAAAAAAAAAAAAAAAAAAAAATGATACAGCAGTTATGCAATAACTTTAAATTAATATTATCAAAAAATATGATTTTTAAGCTTTACAAAATTATCATAGCATATGTGATAGAGATAAAGAAATTAACAGTTTTCTTTAGCAAAATTTTAATCAAATTTTATTAAAATTACATTAATTTTTAACTCCTAATCATTCATTAATCATTTCTAATTAATCATGTTAAATAATGATTACTAAAAAAAAAAATTGATAAAATTATATACAAATAACTTTGGATTGCTTAAAGTCAAAATGTCACACATTCTTGATTACATCAAAATTATCACCAATAATGTGATAAGAGATTTATATACAAAGTACAAATAACAACCTTCTTTAGCAACTTTAATCATATATGGAATTATCATTTGATTCCATAATTTGATAAACCATTCACGTGATTGCATTACACTTAGTGGACATTGCAAGAATAGACGTGGTCCAATCGTGACATCTCGGGAATTTGCTTTCTCGATAAACTACAATTTATTTCTAATGTTTTCTTTTTTAGATAATTGATTTTTTAAGTAATTAATTTTTTAAGTGAGAATTAAGACAATAAAAGTAAATGGTAAAAATAAATTATTCTTAATATTTTAATTATTCATGAATACTTAAAAACTTTCAGACATTTCAACTTATTTTTTGAATATTTAAAAAAGTAAGCGAAAAAGAAAAGAAAAAATATGCAAATATGTTTTATAAATTAAATATTATTATCAAGTTTATTTACCGAATTTACTGATGATAAAACTCTTGGTAAGAATTCAACAACTCGATATATTTCTGGTGATGATCGTTCATCGCCACCAAATTCTCGTTCCAAGATACGACGTCGCAAAAATCGTCCCATATAACCACGAATTGCATCCATATTATTGGGTAATAAAAACATTCGAAAATTATGTTGAACCTGAAAAAATTAAATTTTAAAAGAAAAAGAAATATTTTTTTTTCATTCTACAGTACTGATGACAAATATTATTGGTAAGATTACTGTAGAAATTATTGTTTAATTATTGTAGAAATTAATAGTTAACATTCAAAACAATGAATTAAATTATTGGAAAATTGAATCGAAATATAGGTCAAATTATGACTGAAAGATCAATGTATTATCAAACAGTGTAACAAGAGGATTATCCACGCTTATGAATAATTTCCACAGTAATCTTACAGTAATCAATTTCGGTAAAATTTCCACAGTAATCCTACAGTAACTAAGATATTTTCCACTTCCATCTTAAAAAAAAAAAAAATTACCTCTAGTTCAGGTAACTGTGATGCTCGATTTACGGTACAAATTACATATGGTCCTTCTTTCGATGGTGTATCTACGGTGCTGAACGATGAACTGAGAAAAGCGATACGATGTCGCTGTATGTTATCTAACAAGATGATTACCGGTTTTGTTGAGCGTAGCAATGATTCCAATTGTTTTTGTACCTTAATTAATCAGAAATTGAAATTAAAAAAAAAAAAGAAAGCTAAAAATTCAAATAAATTCAACTAATCTAAATTTGCAAAAATAAATCTAACTGATAAAAACTTTCCGGTTATAATCTAATCATTCAGTACGGTTGGTTTCCGCGGAAAATGCGGAAAATCGGAAAGAAAGAGAAAATTTTAGATCAATATCTATGATTACTGCAGTATATTTTTGAAAGAGTAAATGGTATGCGGAAAATATGGAAAATTGGACTGAAAAAAGAAAATTTTAGATCAATATCTATTTCTAACCTGTGCCATATTTCGATCATTATCATCATCACCAATTTTAATATCAGCAATGGTATTTTGCAATGTTCCACCAACTTTGATGCATAAATATCGGGCCAATAAACGGGCCAAGTTTGATTTGCCAATTCCGGTAGCACCAAAAAGTACCAAACGACGATTTTGCAGCAATGCTTTGAGTAAAAGATCGATTGTAGATCGTGGAAATAAACAATCCATCACAAGGCCATCAACACTACGTTGTGTTACACCTGGAGTAACAAAAATCATTAATTCAATTATGCTTTTTGAAAATCATACATAATAAATAGAAAAAATATACTGTAAGTACAGTAATAAAGGACACAGGCGGCATACTGTATCCACAGTAACAATGAGCGGAAATAATATACTGTATGTACAGTGATAGACATATTCACAATTGCAACATATAATAATTCAATTCCTTCTGCAATGTTTTTCTTCCAAGTGTTTTTTTTTATTTCTATTTTTGACATAATTCATGTAATACTTAATTACTAATAATTAATACATTATAAATTATTCTAAAAAAAATTTTTTTATTTATCAACTATCATCAATTATTATTTCAAGTAAATGAAGTAAAGTAGGAGGTATTGAATCATTTGATCTTTTCGATAACCAACAAGTATCGAAATTGCTACAAATTATGATTAATTTTAGATTTTAGATATTTTTATTTCTTCAAATATTTAATGAAAATTATAGAGATGCAAGGTCAATGATCGTTTAAAATTGTGCAATCATAGTTTAAATAATTATGATATAATGATAATTACTAATAACGATTTATACCATATTCAGACCATATTAAGTTCAAACATAATAGCAAAAATCCGGCAATTAAAAAAATTTATTTCATTTTAAATCCATTTAAGCAATTAATAAATACTTACTATCTGAAATAATCTTAATTAGTAAATTACTAAATGAATAATCGATAAATTTAATTAACCTTTTAAATAGATGCGTATATCATGATTTTGTGTAAGTACGTCAGCTGGTATAGGTGATGGAGCAGAATTGGTTTCGATATCTCGAATAAAATCACCAAATTCATATCCAATTATTGATTCTTGACTATTTAATTCTAAAGCTCGATTTGAATCAATTTTTGCCATATAATCCTAAAAATGTATGAAATTACTTTAAAATCTCGAGGAAAAAAAATAGTAAAATCCTGGTCATTTATAATTAATAAATTATAGTAAATAAGCCAAAAAATGATCATATTTATAAAATACAGCAGTGGAGTAATTTAATTACTTGGACTGAGATAATTATGAGGCAATAATTGATTAAATTACATGAATTACAATATAATTACATATCATATATTTTATTAAATACTTAATTACATTATTTGTTAAGCATAGTTTATAATAAATTCTAAACAATTTCTTTTTAAATTTTCATTTTGCTTTGGTCAAAATTTAAATATTAGTTTAATTAAATATTAATTTAAATGCTAACATCGAAAAGTTTGAAAAGTTCGGCATCGAAATTTTCCCAAGTGGTAGTTAAGGATGGTAACGGTACAAAACCAATCGATACTTCACCGGCTAATGAACGTGGTCGTAATAAACCGCTAAAATCGACGCTTACTGTAACTTTTAAGCAATTTGATCCTCCTGAAATATTATTGATTAAAAATTTAATTACCAAATAAGTAAATGATCAAAAGATCAACGAAAACATATAATTTAAAATATCGGAATTTGATATTAAATCAATGAATTCCCTTTTTTTTGTAATTAAATTATAAACTATTCGGTGATATTTAAGTATCTAATTCTACAATACATGAGTATATAAATGTTTGATCAATAAACTATCATCAGGAATGATATAAATTCAACATCGATGAATACCAAAGATATCCGAAAATTTAGTCCAAATTTAGGATTGACTTGGATGAAAGGTTAAAAGAAAGGTTAATAAAATTCAAAAAAAAAAGAAATTAAAAAATTTTAAAAAATTTAAATTTAAATTTAAAACTTACTTCCACTTAAACATCGTTCACCATTTGGTGGTAATTCATAAACCGGATCTTCATCCGGTAAAGTTGGTAGCGATTGCTGTGAACTTGTACGACTTTCAGCTCTCATTCGTCTTTCTAACATTGTATAATTTTGCTTCAGAATTTTATTTTCATTCTGCAAAAAAACGGAAAAAAAATCAATCAATATTTGCATATCAAGGAATTTGCTATAATAATTTGCAATCTTCCCGATTTGCAAAATTTTCCGATTCAATATCTATGATACTCTTCTTGCATCCAATCCTTCTGATTCCATCCAATTCTGTTGCAATCCTTCTGATTCCATCCGATTCGGTTGCAATTTTTCTTATTTCATATTTTATCTTCTGATTTTATGCACGTGAAATTATTCGCCTTCCTCTGATAAAATATATTTGAAACTGGAATGTTGCAAAAAAAAAAAAAGAAGCGGAAAATTCTTACTTTCAATCGATTAATCGTTTCCTTGAGAATGTCAACTTCACGCGCTTTATCAAGTGCATCTAAACGTACGTCAGTTAACGCTGAATCTTTATCTTCGAGTTGTTTTTTAAGTTCCACTACTTGTGGTACCGTTTCAAGCTCGTCTAACCTAAAATTACAAGCAGTAATTTTCACAAAAAAAAACCAACTTTTATTTGCTCTAAAAATAAATTGAATTATAAACCAAATCATTTAATTCAATTTTTAATTTTAAAAATAAATTCAAAAAAATTGAAAAAACCTGCTAACGCTTCCCGAAATAGGTTTCAAATTTGATGGTGAACCAGAAGAAGTATGCATCGGTGAATGTTCGGCATCTGATACCGAACAACTTTTTGTCTTCTTATTTTTGGTAAATTTCGAAAATGAACTTCTTATCTGAAAAAAATTACACAAAATTTTTAATTAAATTGGAATTTTTTTAATGAGCAAAATATTTATGGAAATTATATAAATTACCAACAACAAACATAACATTCACATAAACGTACATGCAATGTAAACAATTTGACATATATATGTAAACAAATAAACAAATAAAGAAAACAATACAATAATAATTTGTCCTAAATATTTTTGAAATCTATTATAATTATTTGTCAAAATTTCGAAAAAAAAAGAGTAAATAAGTAAAGACTATATCAAAAACATGAAAACTTAAGAGAAAAAAAGATAATTGAGTATTTAATTTGTAAAAATAATTAATGAATATTACCTGACAATCAACGCTTGAAGTCTGCATAAAAATGATTAAAAATTATATTAAAGTAATAAATCAATAATCCACATTAAAAGCAATATTTTATTTTAAATTTAAATACATTTTAGTTATTAATTACTCATTTTTCTCATCCATTTGATTAATGATTTCTTTTAATCGGTTAGAAATCATATCATTTAAGCATGATGAAATAGTAATCAATCAATAAATCCATCATAAAAGCAATAATTCATTTTAAATTTAAATAAATTTTAATTATTAATTATTCGCTTTTCTCATCCCATTCGATTAATGATTTTTTGAAAAACGTTTATATAATTCTAGCTTGAAATTGATAAATGAAATTTAAAAGTTGAAAAAAATGAAAAGGAAATAATGCTTCGTTACAATAAATATGCCGAATCAGATAATATAACAAAAGGTTTTTTTCAAAAACAGAATTTTGATAAAAAAAGTCTAATAAATTTTTAGATTTTTAAAAAATTAACATATTTTAACAAAAAAAAAAAAAAAAAATAATAAAATTTCAAGAAAATTAACAAGAAAACTAGTATATTTGGTAAGTTTTTAACAATTTTGCAAATATCTATTTGAAAAAAATCATAAATTTTTAAAATTTTATCAAAAATTGAATTTTTCCAATCACTTACCCAACTTTTTTTGCCTTGTTTGCCAAAACTATTCAAACTACTTTTATCCGTTTTACTTCCTTTACTCGATGAACTCATTGATGAACGATGACTGGTAACACTTTCCAATGATGGATGTCTTAATAATTCACCTGCACCATCTTGCTAAAAATTAAAAAATCAAAAATTAAAATTTAAAATTTAAAAAGAAATTAAAATTTCAATAAATAAATTTAAAAAAAAAAACATCTTTATTAAAATAAATTTTTCCCTTTTTCTTTTTCTTCCTTTTCCTTCTCTTTCCTTCGCCCTCTTTTTCTCTTTTTTTCCATTTCTTTCATTTTGAAAAGAAAATTTTGCAAAATTTCAATTTTAATAGCTTTAATCGAAGAGATTAAAAAAAAAAAATATTCTCTGCTAAAATAAATTTTCCTTCTTTTCCCTTCTCTCTCTCTCTCTCTCTCTCTCTCTTTCTTTCTCTCTCGTCCTATTTCTTCTTTTCGAATAAAATTTTTGCAAAAATTCCAATTTTAATAGCTTCAACAAATGGATTACGAGAAACTTCTTTATTAAAATTATTTTTTCTTTTTTTTTTCTCTTCTTCTCTTTCCCTCGCCTTCTTTCTCTGTTTCTTTTCTTTAAATAACTCTTCGTGAAAATTTTAATTTTAATAGCTTCAATAAATGGTTTATGAAAAAATGAATTAAAATAAATTTTCCTTTTTTCCTTCTTCTCTATCGTTCTTTTTCCCTCTTTCTCTCTCTCTCTCCATCTCTCCCTCTATTTCTTTGCTTTAAATAATTTTTTATAAAAATTTGAATTTTAATTATAAACAAAAAATTTGCATAAATTAATTAACCGCTTGTGGTGATGAACTTTTACGTTGCGTAATTGTTGCAACACCGGAAACATTCACGCCAGCATTAATGCTCATTACACGAAGTTGCTCAATTTCAGCGCGTAATTTTAATATTTCATCCTTCTAAAATACTTTCTCTTTGAATATTAATTAATTAATTAATTAATATTTTAATAATCATTAAAATTTTAATTTTCCAAAAATAATATACTGCTTAAGAAAACAGCAACTGATTCTATCAATAATATGATACTATCGTAAATTATAGGGAGGAGATGTTGATCTTTGTACTTTTGACCTTGAAATTCCTGCGTCCCTTATAAAATGATTATTTAGTCTTAATGATAACAAGATAAAATGATGATATCAATTATATAAAAGTAAGAAAAATATTATGACTTAAGTGATATATTTTTATTAATTTGAAATAATTTCTAATTTCAACAATTATTAAAATTTTAATTAATCAATTATTTACAAAGTAACAAATTTTTACGATTAATATTAAAACTATGAAAGATCATAAAACTTTTTGCAAATTTTTTGAATTATTCAAGTTTTTTGATTCTAGAAATAAAAATTATCAATTAAAAAAATATTCATATCCGTTTTTAGCTTCCATATTAACAAATTCATTACTTTATTTGGAAAATTTTTTTTATCAATATTCCGAGATATCTTAAAATCCTATGTTACGATACAATTTAAAATTAAGTTTTTTTTAAAATAATTAAATTTGTAAACTAAAATTATAATTACTTTAAGTTGTGATTTATTTTGCAAATTTTCGACATGTTTTGCCATTAATTGTAATTTTGATTCGAAAAGTTGAATAACATGATTGTAACCATCATGTTTTGCTGTTAATTTTGTTATCGTACTTCGATATGCTTGCATTTCTCGATTAAGTTTTCGAATTTCCGCTTCATATTTTTCTTCCATCTAAATTAAATTTTGGAAAAAAAATTTGCATTAAATTTAAGAAAATTTTCTAAAAAAATTTTTACTAAAATACTAAATTTTTTTTTTTTTTAAATTATCGAAAAATTGTTGAAATAACGAAAAATTGTTTTAAAAAAAAGTTAAGAAAAAAAAGCAACAACGAAATAACAAAAAATGAAAATGATGGTTAATATTATATATTTATAAAATATTAGAAATCTTTTTATTTTATCAATTATAATACTAATTATTATATAATTACAAAAAAGACAACAATTTGTAATTATAATAACTCAAAATAAAATAATCAATTAATTTAAATAAGTTTTATTTGATTGGATGATTTTTTTTTCAGCTGCTAATTTTGAAATGGAAATATAATTAATTAATTAATTTTTTTTTTTGATACATATATCTCTATTTTAATCAATAATTATTTGAAAAAATTCGAGAAATGAAAATAACAAGCTAATATTAAATTATTAAATTAAAATGATAAAAAAAGACATATAAAAGAAAGTTCATATTAAATTGAATACGAGAAGAGAGAAAAGTAAAGGAAAAAGAAACAAATTTAAATTCTTGAATTTGAATTTAAAGTATATCAGTATTTCAGTATTCTAATAACAAGTATATTAGTACTATAGTAAAATATATACCGATGAATATAATGAATTCGAAGATGATGTAAGTGATAGTTGTGAATCGTTTGCTTCAATAGCAGAACCACTTGGTGATAATTTTGATGTCGCAGAAAGATAGCCAGATTCCGCATAACGTGATGTTTTCATTTGTGGTGTTCTAAATTTGAATTTGAATTAATTTAAAATTTCATTAAACTTAGCAAAAAAAAAAAAAAGAGAAAAGGAAAATATTGGAATGAATTTATTGGTAATCGAATACCATATATTTCATATAAACCATCATTTATTATAAATATTTAACAAACAAATGATATTTAATGTCCTGAATTTGAATTAATTTTAAATTTCATCAAATTTAATGAACAAAATAAAAGACAAATATTAAGCTTATCAGCGATAAAATATCATATTATCAATAACCTGTCATTTAATGGTAAATATTTATCAACCACAAATATCTTTTCATTTTTTTTTTTTTTTTTGAAAAAAATCATCAGAATTTCTTTTTGGATATTCTCAATCGAACATGTTCGAAAATATTTGATTTCAGATTTAATTCGTAATTCTCCATTAAATATACTAATTAATTTTTTGTATTAAGAAATTAAAAACGAAATTATTTCTATAAAATTTTACTAATAATTATCATTATGCTATTATCGTCGTAGATAAAAATCTAATTAATCAATTAATTAATTAAAATAGCCTTCTCTTTTAAAATAGCTATCATTATCATCAATCAATTTTTCTCCTCTCCTTCTTTTAATTTAAATTAAAAAAAAAAGTCCATATACCTTATACCATCATCGGAAAGTTTATGAAGTTGAAGATTTGCATCACGATGAGCATAATTTGCATAAACACTTTCCATTTGTGTTTTACGATTTGATAATGAATTTCCTGAAATTTTTAATAATTTCATGAAAAAAAAAAAAAAGATCTTTCAAAACTTGAAAAACAAACGATTTGAATTTAAATTTAAAATTTTATAATTTAAAGTTGAAAATTTGTTAGAATAGCAAATAGTTCGGAATAATTAATTCATTTACTTACAACATTTTGGAGTATTTTTAGAAATTTTTTTTGGTAATATAAGCTATTATTAATTAGTGATTAGTAATTAATTAGAGCATCATTAATGAGTCAAGCAAAGATGTCCCATTTCACTGTCGTTTAATGTTTCATTAATTTCATGATAATTGCAATCTAACATAAGAAAATTATTTAAAACAAGCATAAGCGTGAGGAAAAGGAAGCGAAAATTAGCGTTTGAAGTCTATAAAGCACGTGAAGATTCGACGTGATTCCACGTCGATTCTACGTATATTCGAAAATTTACCGGATGAAAAATGCAAATTAGCAATTAGAACATGCATTAATTTGAAATTTGCATTAAAATAAAAAAGAAACTTCATGCCTTCGAAAAAAAAATTATGATGAAAATACGAGCAATAAGAAATTAGTTTTTTTTAAATAAAATATTAATTAATTAATTAATTAAAATCTAAGATAACATATTATAAAAAGCAATGAATGCGAAGAAAAGATAAGAAAATTAAAAAAATAGAAAAAAGTATTGTTGAGAGGAAAGGAAGATATGTATAATGGAAAATAAAAAAAAAAAAAAAATTAAGGAACATCTGGAATTTAATAATTTAAAATAAGATATTTTAAATTCCAATGAATTTAAAAGTTTTTTGTCCAATATTAGGATTTCTGTTGGAAATTTGAAAAATTTATGAAAATTGTGATAACATAATTCATATAATCTTCAGATGAAAGATAGAGCTGCTCGTATAAACCTTCAGATGGATGACAGAACTTCTCATATAATCTTCAAATGGATGACAGAGCTTCTCAACAGAACCTTCAGATGGATGACAAAACTTCTCATATAATCTTCAGATGGATCACAGAGCTTCTCATATAACTTCAGAAGGACAACAGAACCTTCAGATGGATGACAGAACTTCTCATATAATCTTCGGATGGATGACAGAGCTTCTCATGTAACCTTCAGATGGATGACAGAACTTCTCATATAGTCTTCGGATAGATGACAGAGCTTAAAGAAGGAAGAAGGATAAATTCATAGAAGTGTCAAGTAATATATCCAGTAACAACTGTTATCTGATGATCAAGTAGAACCACCGGATGACCAAATTATCAAAGGATATTGATGACCCAAACATCTGCTCTTAGTTTGGTTGGTCATCGACTGACCAGCAAATGGCCTGATGAAAATGTCATCAAATGGACATGAACAGGTAAAGGTAAACAAGTCTCACTCGAATCATCTCTGTCTACGATTATTATCTGATATTAACGATGACCTTCAACAAATTGATCAGTCAGTTGATGATGATGATGATATCAACTAATAAAGATGATTACAATAATCCGTCAAAAAAAAAAATACAAAGATAATAATAATAATGATAATGATGATAACGATAATATATATATCGATTAATAACTGATAAGCATGACAATGTTTAACTGATAAAAATCAAATACGTATATATTATTAACTGATAAGAGTAGCTGATAATATATGAGTGATAAGCACCTGTACGTCTATTCGTAGAATTTCGTTCAATTGTTGCTGGAATTTCGGCCGCAATACTAAGTGGTATATGTTTGATAACCATTTTTGAATTAGTGATTAGCGGTGAATGATTAAAAAATCGATAATTTGGTGTATTATCAGGTGTTGATGGTTGTGAACTACCACAACTTGACCCTGTTGACCCCGAATCAGCAACTAAAACCATCGATCGTGACATTCCAGCAGATGAAAGCGAAGCGGTTCGCCTAGCTAGAAAATTAGCAAAGCAAGGAGAAAAATGAGTAAAAAAAAAATAATTTTTTTTTTTTGCAAATTTAATAATTAAGTTAATTAAATGTTAAATTAATTAAATATGCAAAATAAACGGTTACTATTTGGTTAAAAAAAAAGAGAAGGTAAATTATTAAAGGTAATTATTAATTGTTAAAGATAAATTATTATTTAATTAAATGCATAAATTAATGAATTATAATTTTTCCTTGAAAATTGAAATCTTTTTAACACTTCAAATTTTATTAAATAGTCAAATTATCAAATTGATCAATGCTTGAATATCTCGAAATTCCATGATGATAATACATCTTTAATATTTCATACTTTATTAAATCATAATAATTTAATATTTCGAAATCCTACGGTGATAATATCTTTAACAACATAGAAATCTATGATTATAAGATTTTACTTTATCAAATGATAATATCTTTAATAACTCAAACTCCAAGATGATAATATCTTTAATCACTAAGAATTCTAATCACTAAAACTTCTAAAGCACCTTTAAAACTTCGAAATTCTATGAAGAAAATACCTTATGATAATAATTTACCTTTATCAATTTAAAATTCTACGATAATCAGTTATCATTAAAGTACTTCATAAATTTATGGTGATAAAACTAATTAATACTTCGAAATTCTGTGATTACTGATAATCTTTCTTCTGCAAAATTTATGCCAGAAAAAAAAAAAAGAGAAAAACTTGGCAGAATTTCGGAAAAAAAAAAATTTTTTTTTTTCCAACTATTAAATCAAAGTTTAACGATTTCAATTAAATAGCTGCTGTAAAATGAGCATAAAAGCCAAACTTTTGCTATAAAAAGCTTTTAAGCATTGAAGCAATTAATTAAATTCTCACGAAAAAGGAAATGAAAAACTAAAAAAAAAAAAAAAGTATTATAAGTGATAACGTTGTAATTTATCAGCCATAGCCAATAATTAAAGCAAAATTTTAATTAAATTTCAAAAAAGCTGGAAAAAGGATGTAAAAGAGAACAAAATTTTATTCGAAAAAAAAAAAAAAAGAAAGAAAACATGCGAGATGATAAGATATCATGCATGAAGAAAAATTAATATAAATTAATTACTCAAGAAATTAAATTGTTAAATTAATTTTTACATTTGTAAATTAAATAAGTATTAATTCTTTGTCTAAATTGAATTTTAATAAATATAAAAACAGAAAATTACCAAAAATATAAAAATTTTGAAATATATTTTAATTTTATATAAAAATATGAACCTAATAGACATTTTATGAATGTTATGATAAAATCATAACCAATTACTATGCTTTTCTTATTTTTACAAATTGAATAATAGAAAATATAATATTGGAAATTTTATTTTACTAAATTTAAAATATATTTAATAAAGAATACCAGAAATTTGAACAAATTAAATTTCTAAGTTTGTAACTTTGCTAGAAAAAAAAAACATTCGAAAATTACTATAGAATTAAAAAATAAGGAGATGTAACATTTTGCTCTTCCTCATAATCATATAAGAAATTAATAATTGAAATTTAAAAATAATCGATATTTTTGAAAATTTGCATGACATAAGCTAAATAATAAACTACAATTTTTTTATTTTTATTTACCAAAAAAAAAAGGATTTTTTCAAGATAAGTACTATTAATTTTTGTGTAGATCATTTTTTGGATAGGTCAGTAACTAAATTTATTGATTGAATATAAAATAATTAAAAGCATATACTTATTTTTGCCCAAATCATCTTTTGGATAAATCAAATAATTGAATTTAATAATCGAATACAGAAACAATTAAAATCTCTAAAATTTAGTATCATATTATCAATTGATGAAAAAAAAAATAAATAAATAAATAAAAATAACGAGTCCCCATATTATTTATGTGAATGGTAAAAAAAATATAGTAAATATGTGTAACATAATTTTGAACAAAAATTTTTTGAAATTTAAATTTAAAAAAAAAAAAAAAGAAATCAAACATCATATTAATACTGATAAAAAAAAGCGAAAATGAATAAATAATAATATATATGAATTAGAAAAACTATATCAAATATGTATGAGTAATTAAAAATCAATTTTTTTTCGAAATTTAAGTTTAAGTTTAAATTTAAATTTAAATTTCAAAAAGAAACAAACCAGCAACACTATGTCGATTTGCCAAACTATGATCAATATTTTGCTGTGCCAATGTAAATTGTTGTTGTCGATTTGATGCGACATGTCGTGGACTGACCATTGCTAAAGTGGCAGCAGATGTTTCTTGTCCCACTGCTGCTAATCTGAAATTAATTAATTAATTGATTAATTAATTTTTACTCGGCAATTAAAAATTATTAGAAATTACTGGCATTTTTCATTTATTTCATCAATAAGTTTTTTTTTGCAATCTCAGCCAAATTAAGCTATTGTTATTTCGTTTTTTTTTTTTTTCAATTTTTTTTCCGCTTTATTTTTATCTATAATTTATCGATTAACTTTTCTCGATCATTTCATATTTTAAAAATAAACGATAACAAGAAAAAAAAAAATTATAAACTGATATATGAAAAATATCATTATTATCAGTATGATAGCTCATCCGGTTGGTTCCGGTTCATGATAGTTTATTCGGTTTGTTCCGGTTCATGATAGCTTATCCGGTTTGTTCCGGTTTAGTTAATATGCAGTAAAATATGATGATAAATTTAACAAATAATTCAATTACTTCTAAATAAATTCCGGAAAAATATTTTACAATTTGAATTATGAAATTATTCCATTTAATTTTAAAAACCAATCTTAGTTCTTTTTAATTTAAGCAATTTTAGCTCTCCTTCTTCGTCTAATTCCAGTTCTTAATTATGAAACAATTCTTTATTTTAATTTTAATTATTAATTATTTTAAAAATAAAGTAACCAAAAAAAAAAAAAAAACGATACCGATATGGATTATCATCGGATATTCGATAGTAATTTAGTAAATGTGCTTTACGATCTAATGAATGATATCCAGCCATAGATGTAAATCCTGAAAAACAAAAAAGATGGTGAATATGAGTAATAATTTTATTAATTTCCAATTTCTTATTCTAAATTTTCGGAAAATTGAAAATTGATAAAATTTGGTGCAAATTAATAAACTTTTTCAAAAAGCTTAATTTTTCACAAAAACATTATAATTTTTTAGTAAAGATTACAATGACATATATGTATATATATATGTATGTATATATACATGTATTTATAATATAATATAATTATTTTATACTAATACTTCAAACATTTCAATTTCAATAATGACAAAATATTGATTATTTATGTTTGTAAACTTCAAATATTTCAATTTCAATTATGATAAAATATTGATTATTTATATTTGTAATATAATACAGTCAGACTAATATTTCAAATATTTCAATTCCAATTATAATAAATATCGATTATATCGTAAAACAAAAAAAAAAAAGTAAAACAAACACGAAAATGATATAAAAGAAATGAAAAGAGACAAACTTTTCCATCATTTTATATTTTTCTCCTTTTCATTAATTCATTTTTCAACCTTTTTTTTTTTTTTTTTTTCAGAAAATCTTCTATTCCAATCAATCATTTTTAACAAATAAAAATATTATTTATAATAAAAAAAAAATCCATTTCATCTGAAAGAAATTGATGCTTTCAAAGTTATTTGTTATGACTGGAAATATTTTTTTTTTTTTTTGTTTTTATTTTTGTTTTTTTTTTTTTTAAAATGCTTCTTGTACCGAAGAAATGAATGTCAACAAATTTATGATTCAAACCAAAACCAAAACTTTTCTTTTTTTTTTTTTCCAATCTTTCACCACATTTTTCTCCTTTCTTTCATTCCCTTCCCCTTTCGCTAATTCTTATAAAAAACTTTCGATTGCTCGAATCATTAATTTCGTTTCAATCAATTTAAACAAATAACAAATATTACTTTTGTACTAAAAGTAATATTCGATGATGATGATAATGATGATGATGATGATAATGATGATGATGATGATGATGATGATATTACAATTATTTTCCTTATCAATAATTTTCTGAAATACTAAAATAATATTTGATGATGATGATATTATAATACTATAATTGTTTTCTTATCAACAATTACCTTATCAATAATTTTTTTTTTCAAGATACCGAAGCAATATTTGTTGATCATGATATTATAATTGTTTTCCTTATCAATAATTTTTTTTTTTTGAGATACCGAAATAATATTTATCGATGATAATATCACTACAATTTGTTTTCTTTATTAGTAATGATCTTATCAATAATTTTTCTGAGATACTGAAGTAGTATTTGATGATGATATTAAAATTATTGAAAGCTTTACCTATTTCTAAAATTATTTATAGTAACTATTCATAAAGTTAATTTCAATAATACTAACCTAATTAATTAACTACACAAAGTTTGCTTAATTATACTAACAAAGTCAACTATTTAATTACTGATAAGCTTAATGGATAACAGCAACATTTTAACACTTGCATTCAAAATGATAAAAGAGAGGTTTTTTTTTTTTTCATTTCAAAAATTTCTCATCAAAATCCATAAAAATTAATTAACGAAAACAAACAATTCGTTATTAGTAACAAAAATTTCTTATCATATCTTATTAATTAGGTTTAAAAAAAAAAAACTTTTTTTACAGCATTAGCTTGAGTTTAAAGTTTTTCCAAATCATAAATTTATGATTTCTGAATGAGCCTAATATAAAAATTTAAATTCTGAAGGATTGCAAAAAATTCAAATTAAATTTAAATGATGATTACTCATAACTGTACTCAAAATGCTTTATACCTATTTTTAATTAAAGATTGAAAAAAGAGCAAGAGAATTAAAAAAAAAAGAAAAAAAAGAAAAAAGGATGAAATTTTATTAATCGATTACATGCAAATTGATAATTTAAATTTTGTAAAAAAAAAAAAAAAAAGAAAAATTGGAATAAAATTGAGTATTTTCTTCAACCTAATCGGTTAAAGATCATTAAAATTTGCCGTTCAAATGGCAAAAATCCATTTTCTTCCCAATTTTACTATCTATCATTAGCGTTTTAAGTGCATTTTTTTAATTGTCGAAGAAAGATATGTTAGAAATGATTGAAAGATTATAAGAAGCAAAAAAAAGAAACGAAGTGAAATGACAATGAAAAAATGAATTTTTTTTCAAGTTTTTAATTTCTCATTTAAAATAATATAAATAGGAGAGAAAACAGGTGAAGTAAGGAAGAGGATAAATAAAAAATATGAATTATTACAGGTAAAATTGCTAGAATTATAAAATATACTTTTAATTTTTAAATCTAATATTATTTTTCAAAAATAAATAAAACAATCAATATTTGAATATATTATTTTCCTTACAATAAAATAGAATTTCCGATTCTTAAAATAAAATTTTTTCTTCAATGAAATGGGGAATATCATTTCATATATATTGAAAAATAAAAAATTAAAAAAAATAAAGAATTGATTAAAATTAGAAGAAAAAGTGATTAAATAGTAAAGAACTTGAGCAAAGTTGCTTATTAAATATATTACATTAAGCAGCTAATTAACCTAATTTATGCAAATCCCATCATTAAATTCATTAACGATAAAAATGAATTCAGTAATTCAGTTTTTCATTTAGCAGCTATACGGATTTAACAAATTTAATGAATTATTTTATATAAATGAATGAATAAAATAAGAAAAATTTGATAAATTTATAAAAATTTTCAAAAAAAAAATTTTTCTTCTTTTTAATTTCAAATTTGTCCCAAATTAGTAATAATACCAATATTTCATCTCTGAATAATTAAATAATTGGCTAATTTACTTCTATCATTATATAAATTGAATGAATAAAATAAGATTTAAAAAAAAAAAACTGAAAAATTTATAAAAAATTTTTTTCCAATAATTTCAAATATATTATTACAAATTATATATATAAAAATTATAAAAATTATTTCAAAATATCAATATTTTATACCTGAATAATTGGATTATTTTAATCATTTCAATCGTGCATTTCATTTAATTAAAATATTTCTCTCCACAATAATTAATTATTTAATTAATTAAAAAAATTATCTGGCTTAATCATTTGATTAATTTTTAGTCATATCAAATTTTATATTAGATTAAAAAGAAATTATTCTCTCCTTTTTTCCCTGCATTACGTTTAATTTTCCTCCACATTAATTGCAATTACGTTTGATTTAACATTTCCTTTCACACTAATTAACTAATTAATTAATTAGTTAAAATTACCTGGTCCAGCTTGAACCTGATGATCCTGTTTTGATGGCATACGTATTGATCCTCGTGCTGAACCACTACGAATACACAATGTATCACCGTCGTCACTAAGTGTTAGTTGTGGTACCACCGGATGTCCACCACTACTACCACCACCTAATGTATGATAGATTGCATGTTGTCCACAATCATTATAACGTGGCGAAGCCTAAAAATCAATTTCAGTACAATTTCCAAAACAGGAAGTACCATAAAAAAAAGCCATAAAGAAAATCCGGAAAATTAGGATAATTTATTGTGGAAAAAAGTAAGAATGTTGAAGAAACAGTATGATTGTTGATAAAATTGATAATAAATTTTGATATGATAATAAAATATCAAAAAAAAATGATAAGCTTGATAATAGTATTAAGTTTTGATAAATAATTTTGATGATAAGATAAGTAAAATTGTTAAGAATAAACAGCTGTATTTGAATGAATGAACGAATTACAAAAACTGGAACAAGCGAAGCAATAAGAAATGATTGGAATTGAAAAAAAGATTATAGAAATTAATTTTTTTTAAAGAAAAAAGAAAAAAAATTGGAATTAAAATTAGCAGCTGTATTTAGATTTTATTATATTATAAATGATAGCATTTACAATCGAATGAATATATATTAACCAAAAAGAAAATTGCAGAAAAGAGAAAAAAAAAACATTTCTATTATGAAAATTAAATAAATTTAATAAAAATAATTTCTCTAAATAGATATATTCTTTGAAAAATTCTATTTTGTTCTATTCTATTCTACATTCTATATTCTATTCTATTCTATTAATTCTATTTTTTGCGAATTAATTCGCAAAAAAATTGACCATAAAATTGACATTCAAAATATTTTTGTGAAAAAAAAAAGGCAAATGTGAATTTGATCAATGATATAGACAAGTTTTTTTTTATTTTCTTATTTTTGCTTATTTTTTTTTTCTTTTTTTTCGTTTCGTTTCAAATTCCCATCATTGTCGTTTATTTTTGTTCTTTTTACTAGAGATTTGGTATAAAATAAATTTCTTTTGTTTATCACATCTATGTGAACCTTTTTTTTTTTTTTCAAACTATATGACCTTTAAAATATTATCAATGAATTTTGTCTGTTTTTTTTTTTGAATTTAATTTGTTCAACATAAATTTCTTTTGTTTATCATTACTTATATGATCTTTAAAATATTGCAAATGGATTTTGTTTTTGCTTTTTTTTTTTTGTTTTTTGAATTATTTACTTTTAAAAGAAAAAAAAAAGGATTATTAACTTAACAATTATCAATTTTTGTAACAAAATATAATCATACAATTATATAAAAACCTTAGGTATAATTTTGAAAAATTTAAAATTATGACAAAATTTTGTCTCACTATTTTAGTAATTCAAATTTATGCAATTCTAATCAATTTGATAGTTTTTATAGAAGAATTATATTATTAATTATAAATTAATAGAGTAAAATTTTTAAATACAATTAGAATAAGATGATTATTATCAAATTATCATTACAGAGAAACAAAAATTGGACATTTATCATTTATTATTAGAAATGAGAAGTAACCAAAACATATTTGCAAATTTCTCATTATTTTGATAAAAATTAAAAAATTTCCAATCCATATATCATCTAGAATGTACAATTTTACTTTTTACTAATTTAAACTTATCTAAAAAAAAAGAAAGTTAACCCTTACCGGTGTATTACAAGCAATACCACGATAATTTGTGCGACATTTTTGAAGTAATTGATCGATATTTTCTCGTTCTAACATACGACGTTGTTGTAATCGTAGTGCATTTGAAGAACTGGTACTACCGGTATGGCTCGAGCTACGTTTTGCATGCACCTGAGGTGGTCGGGTAGCAGTAGTAGTAGTAGCATACTGTTGTTGTTGTTGTTGATAATTACCTAATTTACCGTATGCTGTAGAAGTTGCTGTTGTAGCTACCATTGGATAATCGGATAAAGAACTGTAAAAAATGAAGCTTCAAAATTAGACAATTAATAAAATTGTAACATATACAGTATCATATGGGTTCAATCGCTAACTAAATAACGGTAACGATAGGATACTGTACATTACCATACATGTTGCAATATTAATTTAAATATTTATAAGCGAAATGTATATTGTGTCTGCATTTATCAGTAGCTATCATTGGATAATCGGATAAAGAACTGCAGAAATGAATCTTTAATTAAATAATACAATAAACTTGCAGCATATACAGCATCTTAACTGACACAATAATACGAGATTACTGTATCGATAAAGGTACTATATATTTAATTTAGAATTCATAAGTAAAATTTATATTATTACATACATATATGTGTTTATATTTATCACTGTGTATAAAAGTATTTTTAATTAAAATGAGGAAAAATTCCCAAATATTATAATAATCCTTCGATGAAAATATTTTTAAAATAAAAGTAAAATTATGGCAGCTTATCAATAACGATTAAATATAATAATTATATTGATAATACTTATTTTTTTACCTTATTCTCATTCTATGCTATTCGTCTTTCTATTCTAGGCTAACCTAGGCTAATTCCAATCTTATTTTAGTTCATTTCATTTCATTACTATTCGAATTCGAATTTTATCCTTAACTATCTTTCTAAGAATTAATATTTTACATTATTTCATTTTTCTATCTTAATTCTATTCAAATCGTTAATATTGAATACGAATAAATTTTTTACATCACAAATAAGTAAATAAAAATTTAATTCAGAAAAAAAAGGAAGAAAAAATAAAATAAAAGCAGGAAAGTTTTTTGTAATACAAACCTTCCAGTAAGATCGTCTGTTGATATATCGTCAAAATTTTCCGATATTCCACTCGATAACGATGAGCTATCTTCAAAACTGAAAAAATTAAATTAAAATAAAACTGAATGATATTTCAATTATAATAGAATATATTACAGGAATAGCATAATACAATTTTCAGGAAATGAAATCGAAAATTAAAATAAACAGATAATGAAAGAGAGAGGGAGAGAGAGAGAGAAAAAAGGGAAGAAAAAAAAAACATTTAAGATAAAAAATGATAAGCGATGCTTTGAATGAATAATATATTTTATTAAAATATATAAAATATCAAATATCCATACTTAGTTTAGTATTTAGAATTAATTTCATAAGAATTAATTTGATAAAGTATTTAGAATTAATTTTATTTTATGCTATATTTATATATTCTAAAATTAAATGACAAGTGATAAATCACTGATAAGTGATAAATCATAAAACAAAAGTTTCAATGTTAAGAATGACAGTGACAGATAGGAATGTCAAAAAGTAAAGATACGAAATGAAAAAAAAAAAAAGTGCTGGTCATTCATTCAAATAAATGGTCATTTGACAATGTCCACAATAAAAATCTTATTGTAGAAATTTACTTTGACATGATTGGGTCAAATTAATTATAAATTCATACGTCAAACCGAAATACCTATAATTAATCAGAAATGGATAGTAATTAAATAGGTAAATGAAATTTGATGATATAAATATGTTTAAACATTTAATCCGTCATAAAAATTTTTTATAAAAATTGAACCGTCTAATACCATTCATAATTTACCTTTTAATAAATTAAATGAACAGAAGTAATATTAGTTCGAAAAGGCTTAATTAATTAGAAATGCTTATAATTAAAGTGATATGTAAAATATAATTGATATAAGGGTTATTCAAGTACTTTTATAGAAATTACCGTCTAGTACCATTAAAAATTTAATCCAAATAAATTAAATGAGTAGAAGCAGGTAGTAATTCAAAAAAAACTTAACTAATTATAGTTGAAAATTTTCAAATTTCATTTTAATATGAATAATATCATAAAAGATTTCATCAGTTCTCAATTTTTTTTTTTTTTATTCAATTTTTTTGTCATTTTACTTTATGACATTTCCAACAAATTTTCATTAATTTTAAATGAGAAATTTCATTTTAAATTGAATAATGAAATAAGTAAAACAATGCTAAAAAGAATTAAAACGTGAAAAAATTGAAATGTTAAAATGCAAAAAAAAAAAAAAGTTGAAACGTGAAAAAATTAAAACGTAAAAAAGAAAGAAGAAAATGGAATAGTTTTACTTCAAAGAATTTTTGCTCTTCTTAAACCCAAAATATAAAATGTCAACAATATCTTTTATTCAGAACAATGAATGTCCAATAATAGAAATGGCGGGGAGATTTGTAAATTTAGCAAAAAAAAAAAAGGAAAACGATTTTTGCTCTAAATAGTAGTAAAATATGCCAAATTACCACCCAACAACGTTTCATCAAACAGCTGCCTCAATATTTTCGTAACATTTAAAATAATTAATAAAATAAACTATTACAGTCTATCATTATTAATATCATTATCATTATTCTTATTATTATTATTTTCAAGTTGTCATCATTATCAATATATCTACTATCATCATCATAAATGCAAATATCATCAGCAATTAGCATTTAAATGACATAGAATAGATCATTAAGATTATCATCATCATCATCACCATAGCTATCATTACTATCACATTGTTACTTTACCATTATTATATCATCATCAGGAATAGCCATCATCACCATCACAATCATTATCATCATCATCAAGCAGCACTTAAGTAATCGCATAAAAAAATGAACCATTAAGATCACCATCATTATTATCATCATCACAACCATTTTGTTAAGATCATCATAATTACCATCATAACCATTATCATCATCATTGCAATCATTTTATTGTTATCATTTTCATATCATTGTCTTAAATAACTACCTTATCATTATCATCATCATAATTATCATCATAATTCAACTGTTTCATCATCGTTATCATGACTATTGTTATCATCACAATCATTATCATCATCATTAGGAGTGCATTATTACCATCATAATCATCATCGATCAAATGATAGCGAAAAAAAAAATCGAAAAATTAGATTAAAATAAAAGTAAAACAAATCGTCGCCAACCTAACTATCAAAATTTCACATACAATGGCTATTCATCGATCACCGATCTGTGTGGTGTTCTTTTGTTTATTATTTATTCTGTTTACGAAATGCCTGTCCTCTGAATCGATTAATTTGAGAGGAATAATTTAAAATGAATAAAAATTCTAAAAAAAAAAAAAAAAAAAGAAAGAGAAATCGAAATAAGATAGAATTATTTCATTCAATCAACCAATCCTTTTTTCTCTTTTCCTTTCACAATTTGAAAAAAAAAAGAAAAAAACCAAAATATATTTACTAAGAAATTTTTTTTATCTTACCGTAACTCAAGTATAAAAAAGCACACTGTAAAAAAAGCATACTGTAAAACAGCATAATAAAAAAGTTATCATTATTCATTATTCATATCATCATATTAAATAGAAGAACTTTGGTTTATATAAACTAATTGATGAAGCTACGTGCTGGATTACGAATTATTACGATTATTTTATGATTTATAATGATCAGAATTATGAATTATTACGATTAATTTATAAATTATTATGATTAGAACTATGAATTATTACGATCAAATTCGCAAAATGATAGACAGGAAGTAATATTGCAAAATTTATAAAGCGTAAATTCAATCTTTTAGTTTAATAAATCAAAATAGCAGAATAATATTCAGCCATCTTAAACTTGACAAGATCAAAAGTGTAAATTTAAAAGTTAACAAGATCATAAATGTAAATTTCCCATAATTATTTTATTAAAATAGATTAAATTATGAAAGCAAAAAATGATTTTAAATTTGAAATTTAAATTATGAAAAAAGAAAAAAAGATATAACCTGAAGAAAACCATAAAATTATAATAAAATTATAAAATTACAGCATTTTTTTTTCTTTTATTTACAGAATATTCAAAAAATTTTAAATATGGACACTTGTTTTATTCAGGAATGATTGAAATGTTTAGTATTCAATTGAAACATTTTAATGGAAATAAATATTTAATTGAAATTGAAATGTTTAATCGGAATATTTTATTTAATTGAAATATTTTATGATTAAAACATCTGTTAGAATGGTCAAATATTAAATTAAATTAGCCAAAAAAAAAAAAAAAAATTAATTCATTTGTTTCCTTTTTTTTGTCAGTTTAATACCAAAATATTAATAATTCAATAATTTGAATATCCTAGCAATAGTCCTAAAAATACCATGTTTAACTATGAAATTAGATTAAAACAAATTTGCATATCATTATCGAAATAAATTATCATTTTTATCAGCTATCCACTGACTTAAACGAATAATTTTCAACTGCGAATTTTCTTAGCACTGATTAAAATATCACAAAAATAGCCTAACATATAACCCAAATTCTAAACTTTGCTCAGGCCTTTTAATTCGTAATTTCTTAATTTGGCTCATTTTTTTGTAAATGACAATTATAAAGATCGAATTTATTCTTTTTTATTCCATAACTATATGATCATAAATGGTTAATCTGAATAAAAATCCCTTAAAAAAAATTATATAAACTTGGAAAAAAAAAAAGAAAACAATAGTTCAAAGGTCAAAAGTCAAATCAAAAGCTAATAGAACATAAGTAGAATGGATTTTTCTTTCTTTTTTTGACGCAATTTATTACAATAAATCAAAGGCGGTGACCTTTTAAGATGTCATTTGTTTTGTTATTTTAACGTGTTACACGTGTCCATCACCTTTTAATAATTAATTGATTAATTAAGCGGCAATAAAATTGGCAATGGGAATGATAAGATAATTATAAAAATTTTGATATAAATGATAAATGATAAAAATGATAAAGAAAGAAGCGAACAGGTGCATTTATAATCTCTTAAAAAAGATTAATTAATTGTATTGATTAATTATTCATATTGTTATATAAAAAGATCATAAACCATTGAATTAAGATGATATTTCAATTTATTTAAATCAAAATTTTGCTTATAAAAATTAAAATATAGAAATAAAATTATATTTGGAAGAAGATTTTTTGGAAGATTAAATTATATTTGGAAGATATATTTCAATTTATTTAAATCAAAATTTTGCTCATAAAAATTAAAATATAGGAATTAAATTATATTTGGAAGATTTTTTTTTACTAAATCGTTAAAATTTGGTGAAAAAAAAAGAATTAATGGAAATTAGTAATTTCCAATTAATGTATATTTTTTGATTTAATAATTTCGTCCAATAAAATTGATATCTATCATTTTTTTTAGGCATCAAAAAAATAAAAATAAAAAACAAGAATAAAAAAATAAAAGAAATCAAAAAGATTTGATCTCTGAATTGATAAAATTAAATTAAAATATATGTTTGTATGAATTTTTCATTTTGTAATCCAATCATGTTGATCGGAATTATTTAATCAATATGATATCCTAATCATTCAAAATGATCTTTTTGATTATTCTATAATTATTCATCTACAATATACGAAATTGTTTAGTGTGCAATTTTAAAAGAATAATTTAAAATTAATTAAATTTATTTTAATTTTTTATAAATTAATAAATATTACCAGTAGAAGCATCAAAAATGCAGCAACGAGCAATTAATCTTTGCATAGGAAATGTTAAAATTAAAATTTATTTGAAGCAATTTTGAGGAAAATTTCAAATTTGAAAGTGTTGACATAATTGCTTATAAATGGACAAGAAAGGTTATTCATTTACTGTCCATTTATTGTCGTAAAATTGAATAATATATTTTAAATTTAAATATAAAATGAAGTATTGATTTTCTTAAAATTTGACGCTAAAATTCTAAATTTACAACATTTCCTTTCATTTTCCATTACTATTACAACTATAGTACAATATTTTATTCATAAATTAATTTAAATAATCAAATACTTAAATTAAAAAAAAAAATAAGAATGAAAAGAATAAAAATTCCGTTTGAAACCAATTTGATATGTTATATTACAATTTCATTGGAAAAAAAAATGAACTTGATAAATATTTTTGTAATGGAATAATATATATGACAAGTTTTTAGCCAAATTTTTATTACGTCCAGCATTTAATATAATTAAATACTTACATAATATCGTTACAGTAAATTAGTAATAGTAAAATGATTAATAGTAAATTAACTGATATTAATAATTAATTAATTAATATACAAGATAAATGTATAGATTGCCTCAAATTTAGACTCAAAATAACGAAAATTAAAAATTGTAATAATTGGAAATTACAAAATTTTTGTAATTTACAATAAATATTGGATTAAAATTGAATAATATATTAAATATATAACTATAATTAGAAAATTAAGAAATTAAATAAATCTGATTTCTATCGATTTTATGAATTTAAAATCGATGCAAATTAACTCGATACAAAATAGTAATTAAATCATTTGCGAGTGATTTTTTTTTTAAATAAAATTTTAGTCGAGAAAAAAAAAGTTTTACTTAAATAATGTTTATTTCTGCAAGGGAAAGGAAGTCTCAACTTTTGTAATCATATAAGAAATTTAATTAATTAATTAAATTTATATTGATTAAGCGGAGCAGCAAATTAATTTTAAAAAAATTTTGAAATTTGGAAGTAATTTTTCCTTTTTTTTTGCAATTTCAAATTCATTCCTAAAAATTTCTTGTTCAAAAAATTATTTATTCG
This sequence comes from Onchocerca volvulus, assembly GCA_000499405.2. Taxonomy (NCBI): domain Eukaryota; kingdom Metazoa; phylum Nematoda; class Chromadorea; order Rhabditida; family Onchocercidae; genus Onchocerca; species Onchocerca volvulus. Next base: position 3,507,495 of record HG738140.1, read on the forward strand.
CTGAAATTCCGGACAAATTCAATCAATTTAAATAAATTAGTGCATGAAAAATTGCTAAAATTTTCAAACTTTAAAATAAACCTTAAAATTATTACTCATTTTAATATAAATGGAATAATTGGAATAAAATTTGCTTTAACTAATAAATATATATATGTAAGTTTTATCATAAATTTTGCTCTAAAATAATATTTTAATTAATAATATATGTATGAAAGGAAAGATTTAAATGAATTTGACCTAATTAAAATGAATAAATTTCATCGAAATTCAAAATTAAATTAATTAAACTAAATTTAAAACTAATCCAAAATTGATAGAAAAATTAATCAATATCTGTTTATCACTATTATCTATTGAAATCATTTAAAAATTTAGACTAGAATTTCGATTAATAAGGTAAGTAAGGTCAACCAAAAAAAAAAAATAATAATAATAAATTAATAAAGATTATATGAGATGTAAAAAATGCATAGAAATTTCAAATTCATTATTAAAAAATTATTTATTTACTAAAACTTCGACAAATTTAATTGATATAAGTAAATAAGTATATGAAAAGCCTGATATATTAGAAATCAAAATAATCATCGATAAATGGAATAATTGATTAAATAATAATCCGAATTATTTTATCACATGATAGTGATATTGAATAAACAATAAATTATTAACATTTTACAAAACATAATTGGAAATAAAGATTTATCATATTAGAAATCAAATAATGATAAGCAAATAAGTGATTAAATAGAGATAGAATTACACATCAATCATTTTATCATAATGATATGATATCAAATAGATACATCTATCAGTAGCATTTGTTGTATTCTAAAAACAGATCTTATCCTAAAATTGATCACTGATAACGATCATCTCGCAATAAAAAAAACTCTAATTACTCCCTCATAAAAGCATCAAATAATGAAAAGATAAGGAAAATAGGTAAATGAAGACCAAGAAAAGATCTAAAATGATAAGTTGGAAGATTAAGAGATAAGGAAAAATGGAAAAAAAACGAAAATATCATTTAATCATTAAAATGTGGGATTTGTATGTGTCAATGTGAGCTCAATGAACTACTAATTATACCAAAATCAAGCATTTCATGCTGAATTTTAATTAGTTCAAATTAAACTTGACAAATTATGCTAATTTACATATAATATATTTATAAATGAAAATTATATTTTTAATCGAACTTATTGAATTTTATTTTATGAATGAAAATACTTTATTTTGCTAAATTTCATTAAATTTTTCTGCATTTTATTAAATTTCAAGTAATTAGTATTAAATTTTAGTTAATTAAATAATACACAATAAGTTATATTATTTACGCTTGTATATGGAAATTATTTAAATTTCATTTTATTAAGTTTTATTAAAATTCTTTTTTTATTAAGCCTTATTTTATAACATCGAATTTCTCTTATTGAGTTTCAATTCTACATTTGTAAATTGATTCTTATATTGAGTTCTGATTTAACATAATTATTAATTTCGTTTTTATTAATTAATTTATATTAACTTACACATTATTAATAAAATTACTAAGTAATTTATAGTAAATTTTAGTTTTAATAAAATTACTAGCATCAATAAATATAATTTGTTTTATTCAGAAATAAACATAATTTGTTTCTTTTTGAATTATTGCAAAAAATAATTTAATCCTACAAATATTTCACGTACTTAAACACGTAAAATTACAATTCGACGTGTACAGATGCATGCACGAACACGTACGCTTATATTCTTAATTATGCTGCAATTTAGATCTAAATTATTTTCGAACTATTCGAAAAAAGTAACTTGATACTATAAACACTTCACGCATTTATACACGTGAAATTACAATTCGACGTGTACAAATGCATATACGAACACGTACGCTTATATTCCTAAATATGCTATAATTTAGGTCTAAATTGTTTTCGAACTATTTCACGAAAATAACTTAATGTTAGAAATATTTCTCGTACTTGAATACATGAAATTACAATTCGATATATATGTATGCATGCACATACACGTACGCTGCATGCACGCACACGTACGTCTACATTCTCAAATATATCGTTATCAAAATTTGAATAATGATTCAACTGTTTGAATTAAGCCTAAATTATGACTCAACTATATGAAATAAGCAAAATTTGTCAAAATTTAGCTTCAAACCATTTCAAAATTAATGATAAATTATAATCAAGATAGACTGGCCACAAAATGTCCAGAAATGAATGAATGCTTTGATCGATAAATTTATCAACCGAAAATGAAGAATAAAACAGGACAACTTCTGTCATACCATCAATTTTGGAATGAAAGCCTAGTCCTTCTCTCTAGGCTCATTTCTTATTTCATTTCTACTTGATAACTGAAACCAAATAAATTGATACTTCTTCATTCAATCAATCTTATTTCTCTCTTTCTTTCTTTCTCTTTCCCTCTCTCTCTCTCTCTCTCTCTCTTCCTCTCTCTATTAAAACCCCTCTAAAATTAGTTTAAATTTTATCTATACGAATGATTCAGACAAAATAATTTATGCTGCATATAACCCCATACATATATATTTGAATGAAATATAAAACAAAACATACACTATAGCTCAAATCTCTTATATACTATAATATTATTTAGTTTTTTTTTATTTGTCAATAATTTTATTTTTAAATTTAAATTCAAATCTTAAAATTTTAAATATAGAATATATATACATATCCTTTAATATTAATTCAAAATATTTCATAAAAATTGTTTAAATTCGAATTTGTTTTATTAATTTTATGAAAACATAATGAATAATAATAAAAAAAAAAAAGAAGAAATAGATAAGTTTACTAAAATTATTACAAATTCAATTATTTATTTATTTTTTTTTGCATCAATTGAAAATTTCAAAATTTTCACTTTTTTTTTCCTTTAAAATTTCGAAATTTATACTTCCAATTTTGTACTTTTTTTTCGAAAACTAAAAATTTTTCTTGTATATTCGTTCCATTTTTTTTTTTTTTTTTAAATTTCCACATTTCCTTTCTTTTTCCAATACAATTTATTAGTTTTAGCAATATTTTTGCATAGCAAAAAAAAAAAAAAAAAAAAAAAAATGCAAAAATGACTCTTAATTAAATTATGAAAACTATTAGCAAAGAAATGCCTATTTTTTAAACTGAACTGATAAATAAATTTTAAAAAATTTGACAAGACGAATTTTTGTAAATTTCAATTTAGAAAAGTTGTATTTAAGTTAAAAATTTTAACTAGGAACAAAGTCAGCACTTATTATTAATTATTATCCACATCTATCGTAATAATTTCTTCGGTTTTAACATAAAAAATCTTTTAATCAAAAGATAATTCAAAAGAAATCAAATACTAATCATTACTTTTTTTTTACTAATCACCAAACTAATAGTGCCATTAAATGAAGGAAATTTTAGTTAATTTTTTAATTGTTTTAAGTGCCATTCAGAGAGATTATAAGATGTCATTTAAACACGTAAATAAAAATGTAAATATTAAATGTAAATAAAGACGTAATATTAAAGAATGACGTAAATATAAAACATTAATGAAAATAAAGATTCAATTAAGTGGAATAATTAAAACGAACTATAAATAATAAAATCAAATTAAAATTAAATAATGAAAATTTAAATCAATAATGATAAAATTGAAATAAAACATTCAATATACTTTTTTTTTTAAAAAAAAAAGTAACAAAAAAAAAAATTGGAATCTTTGGAATCATTATTTGAACGGTGTAATATTTTTAGCAATCGGTAACTCTTGTCGGCATTTATATTTTGCCATAAAAGGAGAAAAAAAAAAAAAAAAATCAAATTAATCATTCTAAGACTAAAGATTATTTTGAAAGCAAAAGAAAAGTGTCGCAAAAATTATTTTTTTTTTTTTTCAAGAAAATTTTCGCAAATATTTTGTTATTAAAACAAAAAAAAAAAAAAAAAAAAGGATGAAAATTAAAACGGAAAAAATTTAACAATTATTTGATCATTTGTTTGTTTGATTATTATTCGATTATTGATTATTTCATTATTTTTGATAAACTATTTCCAATATATGCGGTTTACAATCAAATACACTATTTGCTAAGATATTATAAAAATTTTGATTGAAATAATTTGAAGTAATCTAGGGCATGCAAAAATCATTGATCCGTTAAAATAGATGGATAATTTGGGATGATAAAATTATGGCAATTTTATAGATTTCAAGCCAATTGGTCAAGGCCAAACAAATGGTCAAGGCCAAGCCAATAGCCATCATCTAATAGTGCTACTAATATTACTATTACTAAAGTTTAGTTCTAGCCAATGGTCAAGGCTCGAACCAATAGCATAAAAGTACTACTATTCTTAAGATTAAATCATCAAAGAGGGCCAAGTGCCAAGTTTCTCTCTTTCATAGCTTGGCCATGGCTTGGCCAAAATTAAAGAATATAGAAGCCGATGATTCATAGTCTAAAATTCAATCATATAGTCATACCAAATTATGAATGGAGAGAATAGATGGTGAATTTAAGCCAAAGCCAAAATCCTTTGCATCATTATTTAGCCTATCTTCTAAGCTTAAATTTAATGAAGCAATTGTCATGCAAAATACAACTAATTATTCACAACGTTTGATCTAATTAACTAATTAACTAATTAACATTTGATTTAACGAATTGGATTTTAGACTGATTCAGCTAGCAACTGATTAATTTACTATCATTGGGAACTAATGATAAATCCCATTTTGCATTCATTAAGTAACAATCGAAATTTGCATTTTATTTACGCAGCAAATAATAAGCAACAAATTACAAATGAATAAATATGAAATATAGAAATGGATTAATTTATCAATTTATAGAAAATTTTAATTTCGGAATTAATTAAATTAGCAAATGATAATCTCATTTTTAAAATAGAAATATCAATTAATTGAAATGACTAAAAACGATAATTTCGTTTTTAAAATAAAAAGTATTAGTTAGCCATAATTTTTTTGATGGATTATATTAATTTTTTTAATTTTTAGAACAAAAATATGAGTTAATCAGTTTATCAAGAAGCGATAACTCTGTTTTTAGAAAAGAAATACTAATTAGTTAATTGCCAAATATTAATTTCACGCCTAGAATTGAAAAAGCCATTGATTAACTGATAAATGATAAATTCAAGTTTAGGATGGAAATATTAATTATTTAATCTCATTAGTGAATAGACATAAAAGTTAATTGATTATTAATAAGTGAAAATTTTATCTTTAAAAAAGAAATCTTAATTAATTAATTAACAAATGAAAATCTTATATTTAGAATAAGAATACTAATTCATCAAATATAACAAATGATAATTTTATTTTGAGAATGCAAATATTAATTAAATAATTTGAAATAAATAATGTGCTTAAAAAAATAATGTATTAAATTGTTAAGAAATTTTGTAAAAATGAATTTTACTTCAATGATATTTAGAATTAAAGAATTTTTGAGAAAAATAAATTGAAAATAATTAATTAAAAAAAAAGTATTTTTATATGAATTTATCTGCTCAATGTTGAAATAAATAAAAGCATTAATATAATGAATAAATATTAATTAAAGTTTATGATATTTCAAATTCATTTTGATAATTTTTTTTAATCGCTAAAGTGTAATCAAATAACAATTATAATAATTACTATCATCAATTATTACTATTTTATAAAATCGCGAATTATTTCATACGATAAATAAATGATTCCATGAAATAAAAGATAAAATTAATATCCATAAGTAGATCAATGATTTGAAATTAATTAATTAATGAATTATCATTTATATAAATTTAAAATTCTAAAAGGAAATCAAAATTTTTTTGATTACCAAATTTTACAATATTTTAAACAATATTTATAATGAATAATATATACAAATATATATATACTACCTTTAATTATTAGCTAGAAATAAACAAAGTTTAAAATAACAAAATCAATTACGACGATTTTATTAATTACTAATATATAATCAAATATCAAATATAATAATAATTATTACCATTATTTTGCAAAATCGAGAATTATTTTATTTGACAAATAATAATTTTGAGTAAAAGCATTAATTAAAGGATATTTAAAAAAAAAAAAAAAAAAAGAAATAATTTATAGAAATCTGAAAAAAAATTGAAAAAATCAAAAAAAAATTGTTTTTATTTTATTTTTGAGCAAAAAATTGGCGAAAAATGTTTGTTAAAAATATTTTCAATAACATGGATTGCTTAAAAAAAAGTTTATTAAAAAATATTTTCTGGTAAATTTAAACTTATAAAAATGGAAATCACTAAATTTTATGATATTTTTCGACTTTATTTAATAAATAATTCAAATTTATTATTTTATTCATTGAAAAAAGAAAAAAAAAAGGAGAAAAAACTTTTGATTGAAAGAATTTTTTTTTTTTAAATAACGAGAAAGCATAATTTTTGTTGTTGCTGTTGTCGATGTTAGGGCAAAATACGAACATGAATTAGATGAAAAATTAATTTTAAAATAAAAAAGTGGACAATTTTTCTAAAAGCAAGGAGAGAGAGAGAGAGAGAGAGAGAGAGAGAGAGAAAGAGAGGGGAGAGAGAGAGAGGACACTTTCAGGAAAAGGAAAGGACAAAATTTGACAAATTAGAATATCTGCAAAATGATAAACAAGATAAATTGAGAGAAAGTGAAAAGAAAATAAACTTGAAAACATGCTAAAAGGTTCGTGTTAGCAAATGCTTTGAAAAGAATTGTTAGTGACAACAAATAAGAATTAAGCCTAATTTGACAAGACATTTGATATTTTTGTGATAAGTTCGACGAAAATACTAATCTTTTAGATCGTTCAAAAGACATTTCAGGCGTTAATTTTATTGATTTGAAAAAGTTTCAATTTTAGATAATTAATTGAAAAAAAAATTTAATTTCAATAATTTAGCGAATTAGTTGATTTATGATGATTTGGTAGTTTGGAAAAAGACTTCAAATAATCATTTCAACAAAAAAAAGAAAGAAAAAAATTGATTCAGATAAATTAATCATCAGCCAATTTTTGATCGTATCAAAATAATAATAGCTGATTTCTGCTGATTTGTTAGTTTAATGAAATTTTAATTTCAAAATTTTGATTTAAGTAATCAACTAAATTAATTCTAATAAATTAACTGGTCAGTTAATTTCTGATCGATATCAATATAGTAGTTGATTTTTAATGACTTGGTAGTCTAATTTAGATAATTAACTAAATTAATTCGGATAAATTAGTTGATTAAATAATTTCTGATCGTATCAATAATAGTAAGTTTAAATTAATTTATCGAAAAAAATTTTTAATAGTTGGGAAAATTTTTGATTTCAAAACAATCAATTGAAATAAAACCGAATTTGAAAAAAAAAGAAAAAAAACTGATAATATACTGATTTTCGATGAATTGAGAATTAGAGAAAATTTAATTTCAAATAATCGATTGAAATAAATTAATTTAATTTCAAATAATCGATTGAAATAAATTAAGTTTTCAGGTCCAATACAAAGTATGTTGAGAGAAAATTAATTTTAGAAAAATTAATCTGATCAGCCGATTTTTGATCATATTGCATATTTAATTTAAATCGATATAAAATTAAACGTGGATCAACAGCAAAAAATAAAAAATAAAAATAAATAAATATAAATATATAATAGAATCAATGATAAAAGTCAAAATACATTAATATAATACTCATTCATTTCTAAACTATTAAATAATTTAAAATCTACTGGAAAAATTTTTAATTTTAAACTTAAAATATCATTTTGATCGACAAAAATCAGCATGAAAAGTGCAAAAATTTTAAAGGTAGTAATTTATAAAAAGTAATTAAGAAGGGAAAAATTGAGTAGAAAATTATTTTATTTAAAATATATATAAAGTAGTATGAAACTAATTTTCAAATATAATTTATGATAATTTATTACTACTGAAATTTTTAAGATCGAAATCAATTTCAATTTTTTCATTCGATTATCTTTGAAAAAAGAAAAATTAATTTGCGCTCATTTAGAAAAGAAAAAAAAAAGTATGAAAAACAGAACTTTTACCTTTCCAAAATCATACATTTAGAAAAATGAATTTCATTCCATTTTACTTATTTTTGAAAATTTGAAAATTAACAAATTAAGTTTTTTTTTTTCCTCTAAATCAAATAATAATTGCAATCGATAGCGAAGTTTATAGATATAATTAAAATGAAAAAAACAAACAATCGATATTCTTATATAATTATTTTTAAAAATTATTTGATTTGAGAAAAATTTTTCTCAAATACTTTCAATAAATTGAAACAACTGAAACAAATGTTAGGATTAGATATTGCAAAAATTAGCATAAAAATTATTTGATTTAAAATGAACAGACAATGAAAAAGAAAATAACAAATTAATTCGAAAAAAAAAAGTAATTAAAAATTAATGGAAAAAAAGATTCGATTAAATAATAAAAATTTTTTTTCAATTAATTTTTAATATGTTGTATGTAAATTTATTTGTCATAAGCTATAGTATTTCTTTTTTATTTTTGAAAGAAAAAAGAAAAAACCACTTTTTTTATAATTTGAATTAAAAAACTGAAATTGAAATGTTTGTTTGATTTATATTATCAATAGAAAAGATATTTCGTTAATATATATTATCAGTAGAAACGAATATTCCATTAACTTCTATTATCAGTAGGAATTAATATTTCATTAACTTATATTATCAGCAAAAAATCGCATTATCAGTATTATTATCACTTACATTATCAATTGTATTATCAACGTTATCAACTGATAATACTGTATTATCAACATGTATTATTGCATTATCATTGTTATCAATAGAAAATTATATGAACAATATGAAATGAATACTTCATTAATTTATATTATCAAAAAAAAAAAAAAAAAACAAAATAAAGCAGAAAATGATAAATGAATGGAATGAAGTAAAAAATTGAAACAAAATTTTAAACTTTGATGATAAAATGATAAATGATAATTAAAAATGATAAATAAACTTAACCAACCTATCATTGAAATCATGATTTCGTTGTCGCATCGAATCCCGTACAGCTTCAAGACCTTCTTTGAAACGTGCTTGCATTTTACGAGCATATACCGTAATTCCACCTTCACTCATATAACCATTGCTAACATCTGAAATAATTAGTAATTAATAACTGAAATAAATAAATTAATAAAACTTGATTAGATTTCAATTATGATTTGCTAGCGATAAAAGATTCTCGATTGATTCAAATATCAAAGTTGCATATTTTCGACCGTCTGAATTGATTTTAAAGATTGTCGATTATCAATGATAAACTTATCAAAATTTTCTATTCTATAAAATATTTTGAAATTTTTGTTATTTCTAAAAACAAATTGAATTTCCTTTTTTTTCCTATCAATAATTCAATCATTAATTAATAAAAAAGATTGATTAAATATGCAAATTTATGATAGCAATCGTAAAATTTGAAAAAAATTAATATCGAAAAAAAAAAAAGAAAATACAACTTTATGTCATTTTATTTTTGGAAATTTCTTTTTTTTCATTCAATTAAATTCGAGAAATATTTCATTTTCTATCAATCGATTAGGCATAGAAATTAAATTTTTTACTTGATAAATTTTGAATTCTTTAATTTAATAAAATTCCTCCCTTTCTTTCAAATTTCTTAACCAAGTAATGATAAACGTTGATAGCGTAAATACGATAAAATCATTCGCAAAATAATATTTTGATAAAATATTTATAATAATTAGTAAATAATTCTATGAAATTAATAACTGATTTCATGTAAAATCAATATCTGATTTCACACAAACTAGTAATTCATTTCATTTTATAAATCATTTTACTTTCTTTTAATTTAAATAGAATATTAAAAATTTCTATGGAATATTTTATCAAAAAAAAAAGAATAAAAAATAAATAAAAATAACATCGTACTGATACAAAAAGAATAGTGATAACGAAAATGTTATCGTTTCCGTTATCATTATTTTCTTTTCTATAATTTTTTATAGTTTCGAAATGAAATTTAAAAAATTTTATTCAAATATTAGAAATATTAAAGTTTCATTCAAACACTGAAGCAATTTCAGAATAAAAACAATTTTAAATTTTAATTAAAAATTTCAATTCAAAACTTAAATAACAAATAATTGCCCAAATAATACTAATATCTTTGATTAGTATAAATTTTATTCAAATATTAGAAATATTAAAGTTTCATTCAAACACTGAAGCAATTTCGGAATAAAAACAATTTTAAATTTTAATCAAAAATTTCAATTCAAAACTTAAATAACAAATAATTGCCCAAATAATACTAATATCTTTGATTAGTATAAATTTTATTATAAAATTTTGTCGATTTTCATCCTTTTTTTTTTTTTCTTTAATAAGTTTCAATAAGCTGATTAAGAAGTGGTTAACTAAATTTGAGAAAAAAAAAAATCAGCTTACATCAAAAAATCAACTTTATTTTATTATTATTCACTTTTGTTTTGGAATTCATTTCCTATTACTTCAATACTTTTTATTTTGAACTCCTATTATCTTAATTTTTATTTACTTACATATATAATCTTTTTGATTTTAAATACTCTTAAAAAAAAAAACATAATGCCAAATTATAATATTCAAATTTAAGAATTGCATTTTTAAATTTTGTTTACTCTTTTTTTTTTTCTTTTGAAATTTATAAAATGCACGAATTTTTAAAATGGATCAAAAATATTGCACGTTTTCAAAAAAAAAAAAAAAAAAAAAAAAAAAAAATACATATCAAATACAATTAATATCGTTATTTTGACTTCTCAATTACCTTATTTTTCCAGCTGACATTCATTCAAATTATTAAATCATTCATCTTTAAGAAAGAGTAGAAGTATCATTTGAAATTAAGTAATTAATAAACAATAATAATACAAAAGCAAAATTTAAAATTAAATTAAAGTTTTTAATATTATTTACAACAATTTTTAAATTTAAATTTTTTTTAATTATTATTTTCAACAATATTTCCAGTCATAATATCACTCACATAATAATTTTAACTTTCTAAATTTTATTTTTTAGTAAAAAAAATATTTTTACGATTGACATTACGAAAAATTAGTTTTAAATTTAACATAACAAACCATTTTCTTCAGAAAGAAAAAAAAAACCAAAAAAAGTTTGTCAGATAAATTTAAATAGAAAAGATTGTTAAATTCGGTAAAGAGAAGGTAATGACAGGTGATAAAAAAGAAAAAAAGATAAAGAAGAAATGAAAATGATAATAGATAACTAATCATTGATTACTTTAAAATAGGTAAAGAAAAAAACGGTGACAGGTGACTAAACTTGTAGGTAAAGAGAAAATGACAAACAGGTAAACTAAACTTTGATCAAACTTAAAATGCCATCCTGAGCTTTTTTCTCTTTTTTTTTTTTTTTTTTTGTTGTTCGATGCACTGCTAATGCACTTCGTGCAATAATTATCATCATTAACAGGTAAAATGATCTTTAACCTTTTTACCTTTTAACCTTTAACCTTCACTCAACTTCAACAAAGTTATTATTCGAAAGTTGAATGGAAAGATTAAATGATGTCGAAGTGAAAGATCAGGAAAATTGCTTCGAGAATAAAGAAGGAAAAATTGAAAAGAGAATATTATTTAATCTTATGCTAATTACTTTTAAATATGAGCATTTTGAGCATTTTTAAAAGTTAATGTATCGATTTTTAGTAATAATAAATTTAAAATTACTTTTTCAAGGTTAATATATCAATTTTTAACAATAACAAAATTTAAAATTATGAATAATTCTTATCATTTTAGAGAAAAAAAAAATGAAAAAAAAAAGTAAAATTTTATTCAAAAGAATCTTTTGCCATTTACAATGAATTAGCTTTCTTCTTACACATATTTAATATTGCTTAGATGGATATTTCATTAAATTTTAATTTTTCCATTAATTTAAATTACTTATTTAAATTAGCCCATTAATTTTAAATTACTTTATATATGTTTAAATTTTAAATTACATTATAGAATATTTTAGCAATCCATTTGCCGATTTTTATTTTAATTCAAATGACAAGCAATATTTACCTTTATATATAATTCAATTTTGTTTTTTATTCTCAACTTAATGTGATTATTTAAATTGTCCTGAGTAACTTTGACAAAGTAATTCAAGACTAAATAACTTCAACAATAATTAATTAGAAAAAATGAAAGGTCAAAGGTGAAGATAGATCATTTTTTTTACCCATATATTTTTGATACGCAGTTGATCAGGAATAATAATGATATTAATTTCATATCTATATATTTTTTTGTATTTGATCTTTGTTTCAAAAAAAGTTGCATTTTTGATCAATTTGAAATTTTTGCATTTTATAAACTTAATTTTAAAGAAAATTGAAAATAGGAAATCTTTAAAAAGATAAATTTTAAATTGCTAGGATGGGACTTTGAAAACTAGGATGAAACTTTAAATTTAAATTTCTAGGATTTCTAGGATGAAAGATGTTCCAAACTTGCAATAAGTATTGCCAACAAATCATAAAATTTATGTTAAATAAAAAAAAAAAGAAAGACTACTATATTTTCCCAAATTTTGAAACATAATGAAAATTAAAATTAAAACTGAAAGTGAAAAATTTCCAAAAAAAATTTTCTTTTGATTAAGTATTTAGGTACCAAATAATGCATAAATATATGCTATACATATGTGTGCATTATTTAGTACTTAAAATATTTAATTAAAATTAGTAGGAAGAATATATTCCCAATATTCCTCCTGCTAATAAATATTGGATTACATAAAAGGGGGAAAACAAAGTGCTACTTATCAGGATGAAATAGATAATCTTCGGACAAAATTGTATGTGGCCAAGGATGGATAAATAGTCCTAGGATAAAATTCTATAGAGCCAAGGATGGATAAATGGCCTAGGATGAATTGTATGCCAAGTATTCTTCCCTTTAATTATTGGCGCTGCTTATTTAGCTATAAATCTATAAGCTTGAATGGATTTAAATTAAATATTTTTCCTCATAATCAACTATACTATATTCAATTTAGTAGCCAAGAAAATAGAATTATATTTGTGTAAATAATTATATTTCCAGTAATTATTATCAGTACTTTTATTATCAATTACTACAACAATAAAAACAATTATTATTACTACTACAATTGCAATTACTACTACAATAATAACTATTACCATTACAAGTACAATTAATATTGAGAATAACTCTTGCTACTACAATAATCAATAACAATAATAACTATTACAACTACAATAATAGCTATCATTACTAAAATTGCGACTGCTATTGACAATAATTATTACTACTACAGCTATCACTGCTACTGAGAATAACTATTACTACTACAACTAGATTACTGTTGCTATTACAATAATCAATAACAATAATAACTATTGCTACTACAAATACCACTACTACTGAAAATAATTATTACTAATACAAATACGACTAATATTGCTACTACAATAATCAACAACAATAATAATTATTGCTACTGCAAATAATCAATAATAGTAATAACTATTGCTACTACAATTAACACTACTAATGAAAATGATTATTACTACTATTGAGTATAACTATTACTACTACAATCACGATTGCTGTTGCTACTACAATAATCAATAAAAGTGATAACTATTGCTACTGCAATAATCAATAACAATAAGAACTATTGTTACTACAATTAAACGACTTGTTAATGTTTTGGTTGACAACGAAATAATAATGGTCGTACCAATCACTATCACATTATTCAAGATATGCTTATATTGGCGAAAAAAAGAAAAAAAAGGTGGAGAAGAAGGAAAAAGGATGATTTAAAAATAGAAATTTCTTTTTTTTTTAAATCATTTACGGCTGGATATTTTTGAAATTGCAAAAAAAAAAAAAATAAAAAAGGAATTTGCGGTTCATTAAGCACGCAAAATGCAGCACACACGCAGAAATGCACTTTAGAGAAGTGGAAAAATGTCTTTCCATTGTACTAATAATTTATTTGAAATAAACTTTTGAGAAAAAAAACTGAACTAAAATTTAAGGATTAATTCAAAATGATAAATTTGTTTACAATAAATGATTTTCCCGATTTATATTTATTGAATGGTTATAAATTAGTTTCAACATTTCAATTAGTTTATTATTTTGTAAAATATCTTTAATTTGTAAATAAACTATTTATGCAAATAGTAGTGTTGTACTTTTCGTTTTTTTTTTTAAATTTTTTTAAATTTTTTTTTTTTTTTAAACTTTGAAAATATATTGAATTTGTTAAAATTATTCATTCAAGAAAGAAATTATATTTTCCAAGAACGTTTTTATATACCTGAAATATACTTTCCATTTTCATTTTCCTAATATTTTGAGAATAAATATTCAAATCGTTGAAAATTTCAAATGTATCGATTAATTTAAAAAATCAATAATATACTTTTTGTTTCTAATTCTTTAAAATTTTTGAGAATATATTTAATTCGTTAAAAAATATTAATTCAACAAAAGAATTATTTTCCGGTTCTATATTATTAGCATTTTCCGGTTATAAAAATGCTTGAGCACTTTTCATTTAACAATATCAATTATATATTTTCGATTTTCAATTCTTTAAAACTTTCAAAATTGCATTCAATTTGTTAAATGTTAATTCAAAATAGGAATTATTTTCCGGTTCTACATATCACTAGCATTTTATGTTTCTATACTTACTAGCATTTTCCGGTTATATACTCACTAGCATCTTCCGGTCATATATTTATTAACATTTTCCGGTTATATACACACTAGCATTTTCCGGTTATATATTCATTAACATTTTCCGGTTATGTGACACACTATTATTTTCCGGTTATATACAATTGTTAGTGTATTTTCCGATTTTTTAATCCCTTAATATTTTAAGAATTTATTGAATTTGTTTCCGTAACATGATATCTTTTTTTTTTATCATATGCAGATTTGATATTCAATATATAAATACCAAAATAGATAATTAAAAAATTATAAATAATATATATAAACCTACCAGCCATGGATAATTCCGGAAGATTAGCCGGATTACCGGCAAATAACAACGATTCACCTTCCGATAAATAACCGGATGGACGATGAGATGATGATGATGATGCTGCACATCGAATTGTTGTTGAAATTGAATCCAACGAATCATCACTTGTTGAACTATCTCGAATTGATCCTACAAATAATATTGATATATTTATTGATGAATGGATTCCAGAAGAAATAGCCAAAATCAACCAGAAATGTAAACAAAAGCAAGATGGACAAAAGATAATCGGTAGTAGCAGCAGTAGTATTTATGACCTTTGACCCTAAATATCAAAATTATTTCACACTTTCAGTCCATTTCATGTTTTATTTCAAAAGATATGTTATAATTTAAAAAAAAAAAAAAATAAAGATGTTTTGAAATGCTTATAAATTATACATACTAATTCTGTAACTATCATCCTAATTAATATTAATGACCTTTGACATTAACTACCAAAACTATTTCATCCTTTTATCCCATTTCTACTTCATTTCACTGAATATTGTTATTTAGAAAAAAAAAAAAAAAAGAAAAAAAGGTGTGCTTTAAATGCCTTTAAATAAAATTACACCAATTTTTGCAATTATTATCCTAGAAAAAAAAATTACTGAAAATTAATTTTAATTTTAAATTTAATTTAATAGGGAGAACAAGTTTTTTAATTTTTTTTTTCTTTAAATTTGGAAATTTCCTTGCAATAAAAGGAAGTTTAAAAGTAGGAGAAAAAGATACGATATATAATTCTAGTATTATGATTCAAATTTCAATTACTGCTGTACAGCTGGATAAAATAGTCATCTTATAATAAACAAAATTTGTAAGGCTGTAGTGTTGATTAAATTAAACCTTAAACCTACTTAAATTAATTATTCAAATCTATTACTAATTAATGGTTTACTGGCAATAAACAATTTTTCAGGCAATTACTATCAAATATTCGAATTTCATCATTTATTACAATGATATGAATATTAATATCAATAAGAATACGAATACTTAATATTTACTACATATAATAAAACTAAATATTATAAACAAGTTGTGTTTCGAGTTCTCTTTTTTTGTCAGACAATGATTAATATATGGCAATAAGTAATAAAATATAATAAAATCTAATTTTGTTCAAAAATTAAAGTTTTTAAAAATTAGTGACTAGTTGAAAATAATCCAAAAAAAAATGTTTTTCGAAAATTCTAAACTTATTTTTTTTTCCAAATATAGGAACAAAAAATGTTTGATTTATTTCATTCAATAATAGCGAAATTTTTTTTTTTTTTTTTGTAATAATTACGAAAAAATTGAATAATTTTAATAAAATTGAAAAAAATTGGCAAAAACAAAAATTAACAAACAAAAGATAAATGAACTTTTATTTTTGATGAAATGGGAAAAAAATAAACGAATAAAGGATTGTTTACATTTTTTTACAAAATTTTCAATACTTAACGAACAGGTAGATATCTAATTTTCATTTATTAACCTAATTAATCTTTCTAAAAATAGAATATTGTCCAACTGTTTCTAAAAATAGAATATTGTCCAATTGTTTCTAAAAATAGAATATTGTCCAAATCTTTCTAAAAATAGAATATTGTCCAAATGTTTTGATAGTATGAATGAATACCTGTAAGGACAAATGAATGATAGATGGACAGGTAACAATGGTACTCTAATTTAGGACAGAATATGTTCAATGATTTATATCATTATCTTATCTAATGACCGTATCAAATATTCATCAAAATTTTCGAATTTACTACATTTGGTATTATAATAATCTGAAATTCTTTCGCTTTTTTATTTTTACTATTTTTTTTTAAATTACAAATTATTAACTGAAAATCAAATATTAATCATTAATCTGTTATTAACATGGATATCAATTTCTTATTAATCATTAAGTAATTTATTGGTAAAATATTAATTCTTGCTTGTTGATTAATTATTAATAAGATATCAGGTATGCTATTACTTAGTAATAGCTATAAATCGAATAACTATATGATTAGCCAGATATTCACTAATAAAATTTTTCAAATTTAATTTTCATATTTTAATTTTATAATTGTTAAAGAATGAAAATTTTGAAATAAAATTAAACTATCAATAAAATAAAAATTAAACTAACCATATTTTTTAAAACAAGACTAAAAAAACTTGAAATGAAATTGAAGAAATTAAAAATTAAATTAAATTATTTATATATGAATGTACAATTCAAATTAGACTACTAATAGATATTTCTTACAATATCAAATAATAAATGTACCCATTAAGTCTAAATAAATACTTGTCATTTGTTTAAATTAAGCATATTGATAAAAATCCTTTTCAATCGATTTAATCATTTATTTCTGGAATCTTTAAATCAATATTTAAATCAAATATAAGAATTAAAAAAATATAAGAGGATAATAATGAAATTTATTGATTATAATTCATAATTACTATAATATATACACACAAAATTAAGAAAGGAATTGAAAATGTTTGAAAATAAGAAAAAAAAGAGCCAAGAAAGTGAAAAAAAAAGGAAAAATCAATTAGTGGACTTAAAAAAAGAAATTGATTAATTATCATTCTTTTAAGCCCAAACTTTTCAATATTTTTCTTTTAACTATAACTCTCAATATTTACTCGTACTATGATGAAGTATTTATTAGTTGCTCTTTCAAATGATATCATCATATTTGTTTAGAAATTTTCAAAAACAAAACCAATCGATCATTTAATCAATTCAATCAGAACTCTTTTATTTGTCTCTATTATTATAGTATACATTTTTTTTTTTTTTTTTTTTTTTTTTATAAATAAATCAAATGAGCTTTTTGTTTTAATTCTTTCAAAAGTTACCAATTTCTTATTTTTCAAATAAAAATAAACACTTTTCAAGAAAGAATTTTTTAAATGAATTATTAATAATCAAATTTCAGATATTAATACTTGACGATTCGTTTTTTCCTTTTGAACTTTAACAAATGAAAATGAAAGACTTTGTGACATATAAAATTGTAATCTACAGAGTTATGTGATTCTTCATAAGTTCTGTATTTTCGAAAAAAAAAAGAAAAAAGGAAAAGAAACTATTACTGTGTCAATAATAGTGATTCTAAATGATAATATAATTGAAGATATGAAAAAAAAAAAAGTCTAAAAAAGATAATTTCATCGAATCTCAAAAAATTACAAAAAATTTTTGCATATAATTTCTAGAAAAAAAAAAAAAAGTTTACCATTTCTAGTATCAGATGAATGAATATTATTTTGCCGATATGTTTTGCCATTTCTTATGACAATATTATACGGTGGTGGTACCAATGGTATAATTGGTTCCATTGGACGAATTCCTTCAAGATCAGATTCCGAAAAGGTCACAGTATTACCGTTTGAGGTAGTACTACTAGTAGTAGAAGTAGTAGTAATTTCTGATGTTGTCACACCACAAATCGAATCAAATGTCGTCTCCAGACGACTATTTGTTCGTACTGGCACCGGTCTATAAATAGGAATTAATAATGACACGAACAAATATTATTATTCATATTTGGTTCATCCAAAAGGACTTTTAACCTTTAAGCTAATGATGATGACGATGATGACATGACAAATGAGTAAACAATAGGAAGTCAATTATCCTAAAAACATATCGGTCTCTATTTATATATGCATACATATGCACTTATCCGATGTATTCTAACAATCTATGTTAATTGAAATATATCAATTATCATATATAATCATTATAGTTATATTCAAATTATTATAAATAATCGTTACACTTATATATATATAACTATAGCTATATAAAATAGTTAATCATTATATATAATATTATGTACAAATCAACATACAGAATTATTATATATGAACATAAATATATAATCATTTTATTAATACATAAATTATCATATATAATCATCTTTACTATATATGTACCTTTATATATAATAGTTATATTATCATTTATAATCATTATAGTTCTGCAATGATTAGTTGTATAATCACTATACATAATCATTACAGTTATGTATAAGATATCATTTGATTATCATTATCCACAAATATTGATTATGACTAGCTGGAACGGATAACGCATACAAATAAAAATGGAAATATTTGTTTGTTCAAAATCTTAAATCTTCGAAAGTTTTTAGGTTTTTAAACACGCGCCTTATCTATACAATAACACGGCCTATTAGAATGCAACGTTGCATGAAAATTTCAAACCAACCGTTGAAGAATTTGAAACATTGTGCAAAAATTAACAATGAGCATTTACATTTTTATTTGCATAGATTATAAAATATTATTTTGGCAAAAATGATAAAAAATTTCTTCGTTAATTTATATGTAATTAAGAACAAATTGATTTAATTTTTAATCATGCATAAATATAATAATTATGATAAGATGATTAGTTCATCAAAATTATATAAATTATTAATAATAATAGAATTCATTTATTTCAAATAATTTAATTACTTACGGTGCCTTTTTATCTAATGCAATAGTTTTTGTTGATGAATTATTTGACAACGAATTTGTATCATCGATTGGATTATATATAACACTTGCATTATCTGAATCACGACTTCCTGATGTTGTCGATGTATCACTTTGATTACCACCATCTAATTCAGTATTGATTGATAATTAAAAAATATTACTTCACTATAAAACAGAAAAAAAAAAACATTGATTATTAGCATATGAAATCATTTGATGTTGCATAAAAAAATTTATTTTTTTATTTTTATTTTTATAATGCTATTGAAAATAAATCAATCTAGTCAAATTTATTTTGCATTAATTAATTACGTTTCTCTAATTTTTTTCGATGTCAAATTAATTTATTTCTCTAATTTATTGGTTTTATTTTTGGATGTAATTTATTGATAAGATAAGAAAGGCATACCAATGATATTATTAGAAGTTTGTGGTAATTTGATAACTCGATGGCTCATCATCGGACTTACAACACCAACTGTTGGACTTTGAGATGGTATAGTACTAATCTTGGTAGTTTCAGTTGTTGTATGTGCTGATGTTACTGATATATTTGAAGTTGTTACCGTTGTGAAAACATCAGATTGTTGTTGTTTTCCGGTAACAATCTCAGATTGTTGTCCGGAAATGATTTCAGATTGTTTTCCGGATTCCGGATTAGTCGAAAGGCATTCTGATGGTTGCAATGATTCGTCAGTAATCGGTGAATTCTTAGGAATTGCTGTCGTCGGTGACGGATACTTTTTTGGTGATGTCAAATGTGGAACTTTTGGTGCTGAGATTCCTTTTACAGCTAAGATTGGCTTTGATTCCTATAAAAAATAAAAAATATAGAAAAAAATGAATTAATATGAAAAAAGTAATTAATTTAATGAATCTATAAAATTTACGCTATTAATTAAGCTCCTTAATACAATTGATAAATTGGCCATGATATCAGTATTGGAAATAAATATACATAATAAGGCAGCATTTTTATTTATTTAAGTTTTATTTTATTGTAATCCAATATATCATGTAATCAATTTTATTATATTCAATACTTAATATATTATATATGTTCAATTATATTATATTTAATACTTAAGAATCGATACATGTATGTTTCTTTTTTTATATCTTCAGATGATAAAGTAATGCAGCAAAACTGGGAAATGAGCTATAATTTTATCACGTTAAATATTACTAAAATTAATGTATTACTAAATTAATGATTACTAAATAAATTTATTAAATATATTAGAAATTAATTTTTTTATGTGAAGTTTTCTGCATTTACATTGGATTTTCTATTTTTTTTCGTTTTTTTTTTTTTTTTTTCTTTTCCTAGA
This sequence comes from Onchocerca volvulus, assembly GCA_000499405.2. Lineage (NCBI taxonomy): Eukaryota > Metazoa > Nematoda > Chromadorea > Rhabditida > Onchocercidae > Onchocerca > Onchocerca volvulus. The sequence continues at coordinate 3,528,483 of HG738140.1, forward strand.
TTTTATCCATTCTAATTATGTTACAGAAAGTTTTGATTATAAAAAATATCTAAAATTCAAAGAAATAAAACAAAAAAAAAAAAAAAGAAAAATAGAAAGATGAAATAAATTGAAAAACTAAAAATAAAAAGGAAAATAAATTAACCAAGAGATAACTTATTATTTATGATAATTTATTTAATTATAAACATAAGTAGATAAGGAAAATTCAACTAAACAGTATTAGTTTAAATATTTATGATTTTTTTACAAAGAAAATTTTTTTTTTCTCTTTCATTATTACTTTTTTTCAGACATTTCAGACAACATAAGTTTGAGAATGTCAAAAAAAAAAATGTCCTAAGGCTAAAAATGTCCTAATTATGCCAAGAGCATTCTTGGAGTCTTAAAATAGCTTCTGAAAAGAAAAAAAAAATTGTTCCAATTATCAAATATTTTCTTTTTATTTTAAAAAAAAAAAAAAGAAAAACTAATATTTTAAAAGATCAAAAAAAACGTTTGGCTCGAATCAATAAGCCAAATAGATATGTAGCAATATCTATAATAATTCATAAAATGTAAACAATTTTTTTTTTTTGATATTTCTAATGGTAGATTGAATGAATAAAATGTATTTTTAAATTCAAAAAGTTTCGAAAAAAAATATCAAGAAAATCAAAATTTTGGTTTGAATTTTAAAATAGACAAAGTTACAACAAAAGTTTTGTTAAATTATATTTCCTTCATTTACGTTAGGTTTTTTTATTTTGACGTTCTTTTCCTGAGAAAAATTTATTATGAAGAAAACATTACTGTAATTAATGATTTCATGTTTTTTATGCTAAGATAGATATCCGACTATCTTAGCAATAATAAGCCTAGTAGCAATTATTGCGTTAATTATCTATGATTAATTAATTTTAATTATATTACATTATTTCATTTGTAAAACTAAAGAAAACAAAAATTATGAATGTTCAAAATGTTATTGCAAAAGAATAAATATGGATTAATATATAATATTTAATAATTTGTGATAAATTAAATGAACACAAAAGATTTCAACAAAAAAAAAAAGTAAAAAGAAAATTTTAATGGAAAAAATGGGAAAAAATATTTTCATTTAATGATTTTTTTTTTTGTTTGACCATTCTCCTTTTCCTTTTTTTCAAGTCCTCAAGATTAAAATGAAAAGTTTGCATGAATACGAAAAAATTAAAAAAGCAGAAAGATTGAATTGAAGAAATTAGTAAAAAAAAAAAAAAAAAAAGTAGATAAAATCGAAATGATCAATATAAAACAGAAATGCATTTCATGCAGTCAATGAATCCCAAAATCTTTTCTTTTTTGACCTTTCACCTTCCAAATTTTTTTTCTTTATACACTGTTAAGATTAAAATGAAAAAAGAAATGAAAACAAAGAAAAAAAAAACAAAAAAAAATACCGTGAAATTATATAATAGAAATACTAATTTAATGCTAAAAGAAATTAAATCAATCACTTCATTCAAATTTTTGTTCATAAAATTTATTTTTATCCAAAAAATAAAACTTGTTCATTATTTTATAAAAATAAAGTTTATTATTTTACTTTATTATAAAAACAAATTTTTATTTACTATTTCATTTCCTACAAAAATAAAATTTACATATTTCGTTTTATTACAAAAGCAAAGTTTATCTATCATTTTTTTTTTCGAAAGGTTTATTAAAGTTTTTCGAATGTATTGTTATCAATAAAAATACATATATCATAAAATATCATATCTAATTAAATTCTTAAACAGATTAATTTATATTTTTCTGAATTGAAATTTTTTTAAATTACGATAAAGCTTATGTATTTCTTATCAATAATAATAATACTAACATAGTTTTGATAAGGATTATGATATTTATTATTATCAATAATACTATATAACATCCGAATATCTATTCATATTTTTCAAATAACAAAAGTTTAGTTTAAATCATTTTTTCCATCACATATTATTATTGATAATTTTGATAAGATAAAATAAATGTTAAAAATTAATGATAAATGATTAAAACAAAAAAAACTATCAATTACATGTGGACTTGATGGTGGTTGAATTGTTCCACCACCGATAAAACGATGATTAGCAGTTGATTGATGAAATGTTAAAGTGGTTAATGTTCGAATTCGTGGATTTGTGGTACCACTACCGGATGAATTTCTTGATGATGCTGAATTGATACTCATTGAGGATGATTCAGCAGATGAAATTGGTGATGAACTACCAAAACCAGCATATGCTGAATCCTCTTCAGAACTCTTCGAAAATCTGCAAAAAAAATCATAATAATCCATCATCTATTGACTGTTGGAAATAATTTGTAAAACATGAATTTAATTCAAATGAAATGAATTCAATCTCAAACAATTCAAAAAAATTACCAGATATTTTCAGTTCAATCATACCGATGAATAATAATTCATTTTTGTATCCGATTAACAATATAAGAATTACATTCATTCATTGATTTCATTCAAATTGTGTTTTAGATCCGTTATTTGAACGAAAAGGTATAAAGGCAAATTTCAAAAGATTTTTTTTTCAAAAAATTTAAATATTTAAATAATAAGAAATTTGACTGAAAATTATGACAGCCAATTTAATCGAATTTTTCCTTTTCAATTTCATCCAATTCAGGCTTGTTTGAATTGTTGGAATGATTTAAAAAATTAGAATAAATAAAAATTTTGGATTGAAGGACATAGTTAAATTTTATTTTAAAACTAGATTATTTTCATTTTTGTTTCTAGTTTTTTTGTTTATTATTATTTATATATACATTTTTCTTTTTATTCATTTTATTTAAATTAAAAGAAAATTCTGTGAATAATATCATTTCTTGCTACATACCCAAATAGCTGTACTGCTGTGATTGAAAGAAAGATTGATCGAAAAGTTAGATAAGTGTTTACGAGATATGACATGATCAAATTTAAATATGGAATAGCAATATTATGTAGGGATAATATTACAATAAATTATAAGTACCGTAATATTGAAATAAATTATAAGTACCGTAATATTAAAATAAATTGTATGTACCGTAATATTAAAATAAATTATAAGCATCGTAATATTGAAATAAATTATAAGTACCGTATTTTATTTGAGTTTAGGTATTAATATAAGTAATAAAGGTATAATTTTACGATATATGAAATACAATACGTTATGAAGGTACAACGTTATAGGAATGGTACCACGTGTTGCAGGCCCTATGGTATTATACGTCATTTCAATACCATATACTAAAATTATTACTGATAGCCCTAACAGCATAAATATAAATGATACTATTAATACCAGTTGTACTATAATTTATTTTATCATAATACATGCACCGTATGCTATTACGATGGCATCAAACATTCCACTACTGTAATATCATATAGTTCATGCATTACAATAAATTTTAAATACCGTAAGTAATTAAAGTACTATTTATAAACATATTATAATTTTTTGATAAAGTTAATTTTAAATTTATTGTGTTTATGTATTTATAAAAATTGTTTAAATATTTAAAAACACGTTAAGACGAGAATCTTTTGCACCTTATGCTATTATAATTGCATCAAACAACATAACTGTTGTAATATCATACGGTACATATGTTACAGTAATCAAACCATAAGGTACTGTAAGTACCGAAGCAGCATTTGTAATCATACTTTAATTTTGATCAACTATATCAAAAAAAAAAAAAAAACTATTTGCATATTTGAAAACATGTAAATGTAAAAAATTTATAAACATGTAAAAAATTATATGAATTTTTTGAAAAAATTATAAGAATTTTTTGCATAATATGCTATTAAAATGGCATCAAACACTACGATACTGTAATATAAATACGGTGCACGTAATACAGTAGCAAAATTATAAGGTACGATACGTACCGTGAGTACCATTGATAATCGTACTGTAATTTTGATAAGATAAAATTTGAAAAATTTATCATATTAATAAAATTAAAAGAAATGATTTATATAATTGAAAAAAAAAAAAAAAAGATTTAAAGAAAGGAAAAGCTTTGAAGAACCGTTTATTTTTTGCAGGATCAAGATTATTCGCTGGTTGTATTTGTTGAGGAGTAGCAGCAGATGATTGAGGAGTACGATTGGTGGTTGATCGTTTAATTCCGCCTTGTAAAGCGGTAGTAGCATTGGAGCAGGATGATGATGATGAACTACTTTGAAGTGGTAAACCACTTGTACGAGATCCTGTACTACCCTGTAAACAATATCCATTACTGATTATTCATTTATCAGAAAATTAATTAATCAATTCCCAACTTAGCTTCATCTCTTCCTTTTAATTAAAATTTGCTTCAAATTTTTGTACAAATTAAATGTTGAAATTTATTGTAATAATTGAAAATAAAATTCAAAAAAAAAAAGAATAAAGAAATAATCAAGAATACATATATGAAAAAAGTAATCAGTGAAATAATTTGAATATCTTTTTATTCACATAAGAATTGTTTATATCCAAATATATAATATTTAAAAAATTAGGTTATGGAATTAAAATAAAAGAAATAAATGAAATTAATATGAAGCTTGTAATTAGAAATATGTAATCGAATATTTAGAAATAAAATTCTTGACAAATCTTATAAATAGAATTTTTAAAATAAATTTGAGTACTTTTTAATTATCGTATCAATCTAGATTTGATTTTTTCAGCTTTTCCCACCTTCCATTCAAATGTAAGTTAATTAATTAATTCTACTCGTTATGAAAAATATGAAAATCGAAATTATTTATAGATATTACTTAAAGTTTATAAATAAATATACAAGCCTAGCGTCATTTGTGGCTAAAATATTCACTTTTCTTCTAATTATAATATATATAAATATATAAGTAATTATATACATAAGTAACTAATAATTAAACACTACGAAAAGTATCAAAATTTTTTTGTTTATGATTATTTATTCGGCAAAAAAGAAAAAAAGAACTTTGGAATAAAGTCGGAATAAGTATAAAACCTAAAATTGTATTACATATAAGAAAACCTATTTAAAAATTTGATGAAAACAGGTTTCTCAAATGAAATTGTCATTTTAAGAGCTTTTTTCTTTTCCATATGATGTATTCAATTATTATTGATAACACTTCACACTTAAAAATTTGATAAAAATTTTATAAAAAAAAAAATTTTCTTTTTTAGATTTTAAACAAAATATAAAACCGGATATTTTTCATTTTAAACACAATTGATTATTATAACACAATTCAAAAAAAAAAAGGTATGCTAGTCTGAAGAATTATAAAGGCCAAGTTAAAATAGGTCAAATAATTTATTAAATAAGTTAATTAAAGATGAACTAGAAATTTAAATTGATAAAATTAATAACTTGAATTAAAAGCCCTAGTTAATGTGCTTTTCTATTAAAAAAAAAACCTATAAAATGAAGCTATAAAATAAAGCCATTATAGAATGAAACTAGAAAAGAAGCAAAAAATGAAATTAATTTTCTATTAAATAATTCATTTCCTATTGAATAATTTCAAGTCTTTATAATTCCAATGTATCTTCAAAAAATTCATTTCATTTCATTTCCCATTAAAGAATATCAAGTTTTATCATCATTCAAACTAAAAAAAAAAAAAGTTACCAATAAAAAATCGAGAAAGCGGGGAAGATGGGAAAGGAAATGAAAACGAAAAGATAACATATGAAAGGAAGATATTCTATGATTCTTGAAAAATTGTTTAATAGATATTGAAAATAGGAAATGATAAATAGATATTGAAAATAGGAAATGAAAAAAAAAGAGGAAAGATATGAGCAAATTTTGGGAAAAAGGGCAATGAATGAAAAGAAAAATATATTAGAAGTAAAATATATTTTTATAAATATTCATTTCATTTTATGGTCGATAATTCTATTTCAATATTAATGTTTTAAGTTTTTGATTAAAAATTTATGATATTTTTAGCGATTGATTGAAATTTATCTGCGATGTTTGATTGATCAAATTGTTTGAGAAAGATTATTTTAATATTTAGTATTTACATTTCGTATTTAATCATTCCCTTTAATTAATTACTTTGTATCTGGTGGAATATAAAATTCTATATTAGCTTATGGTAAAGGAGAATTGAAAAGATTGAATTTTAGAAAAAAAAAAATTAAAAACTTGAAAAATGAAAGAAATTGGAAAAAAAGTACAGTTAACACGCAAATTTCTTTTAACTTGAATGTTAAAAATCTTTCATATTTTATAAATTTTTTGAAATTATTTCTAATGATTAATTAGATCTTTAGTACATTTATACTTTTTTGCGAAAGAATTAAACGAATAGATAAAAGTTAAGACTTGAATTTAAGAGCTGAATAACTTAAAATTTGATTTAAGATTTGAATAGAGATTTTAAGTCCATTTTTAAAAGTGATTTTTGTGATGTTAATTATCTGTGAAAAATTAACCTAAAAATTTCAGTGATCTAATATTAGGAGAAATGATATATAATGTAGTAGAAAACTTGGATAATAATAATTGATTGAATAATATTTGAATAAAAATATATTAAATTAAATTTGCATATCCAATGACTGAGTTGTAACAATTTGAATAAAATATACAGAATTTAGAAATGTTAAAAAATAATTTATTGAAATTAACATAAAATGAGAAAATGATTTATTAAGTTTACGATGATTTTTAGCATCTAAAAATTATGATAATATCCGGGGAAATTGATGTAATTGCTGATAATAATCACTTAAATAGATAATCGATTTATAGTTATTGTAAGTTATCAATTATCACTTTTTCATATAGTTATTGATAATTATTACTTAAATAGCTAAAGTATTCTTCCGGATTAATATACCAATGTTATAAATGATTGCCGTATATCTGTTTAATAATTAAAATTAAATCGAAAGCTTTAATTAGCAAAAATTTCGGACAATAAAATCAAAAAATTACGATGATTAAATAAATTATTACGAACAAAAATTAAAAATTACTATGATCATGATAATCTGATAAATAATGGAAATCATTAATTCTTAATGTTTTTAAAATTATCAAGCAATTTTAAAATTATGGAGCGGAAATTTAAAAGGTCAATTGAAGCTATCAAGGGTGATACAGGTGGATATTTGAATATTCAAAATAAAAAGAATAATCAATCAATCAATCAAACTACCAGGTGTGTTTTATTTCATATTAACCAAAAATTGTAATTTTATTCGGGTAATATATGAAATTTAATACTATGAAATGAAATACTTGAAAATAAAATATATCGGAATAACGGAATATTATTTATTATTTAATTGATTATTTAATTATTTAAATATACGAAAATCTAATCCATATACAATTAATGTGTTTATTTCATATTTTATACTCATTTTTCACCTTTTTTATCCTTTCTTCCCACGGAGTTCTCTGTTTGAGATAAAATTTGAGAGAAAAAAGAAATGGACGAATAATTCCGGTATTTAATTATCCTCACATTATTATTAATGTAAAATAATATCATAACTTGTTTTTGAAAGAATTTTATTTTTTCAAAAATTATATATCAAAATTGTAATTGAAATATGAAATGAAAATTTTCAACAACAAAAAGACATCATCGATTTAATCTTAATTTCATTTCAGGAAATTGGAAATGAAAATAGGAAAAAAATGGACGAAGAATGGAAAAAATTTATTTCAAAAATTTATTTGAAATTTAAAAAGGGAAAAAAAAATATGAGAGATCGATAATAAAGGATGAAAGAAAATATTCTTGACAATCGGAAAATTACATAACTTTTCGAATGTTATTTAAGTATAAATATTCCAATAATCAATAATCAGCTTATATCGATTGATTTTAGCAGAAAAAAAAAAGAATTAAAAATTAAAAATCGCAATCATTCCACTTCTCTCACTAACTTTTCTTCAAAGGAATAAAATTGTTAAATATTTTTGTGTTATTCAGTAAAAAATTAAAAATTTACAAATTATTTGATTTTTCTCATTTATCTCTTCTAACAAATTCATTTTAAATACTTTTTTTCATCAGAATATATGGCAGAACAAAAATCAAAAATAAGAAAATTATTTAAGAAGAAATTAAAAATTAAAAACTAAGATTTATTCCTCTCATTAGTCTTTATGTAAAAAATTGATTTTAGATTTTTCTATATATTTAATCCAAAAATTAGAAACCACCCATTAAAATTATTCTAGTTCCATCATTAATATTTCTGTAACAAATCAATTTCAAACACCTTCATATTATTTAGCAAAAAAATTAAAAATCAAAATTGAAATTCACATTCTCTCATTAATCTTTCTAGAAAAAATCAATTTCAAAAAAATTTCAAAAAATTAAAAATTAAAATCATCCATTTTTCTTTCATTAATATTTTAATCAATTTCAAATTACCTTTATAGTATCGCGTGTAATCCCCGGTGTTACCGATGTTGTACCGGGAATTTTCCGGGAAACTTTCGTACTACCACTTTTCGGTTTCATTAATCCGGAAATTTTTCCTGTTTCATCGTTATTTTGATTGATTGATAATTTCGAATTTTTCATTTCAACCATTGTTGCTTCGCGACGAATTCCTCCCGCTCCGGTCACCCCATATGATTTGCCCTGAAGGAAAAAAAAAGTTAAGAATTTTTTGAATTAAAAAAAAAAATATTTGGTAATTGGGAAAATTTGTTATCCAAAAAATTGAAGGATGCTTGAAATTTTTGTTTGGAAATTTGAAAAAATTGAAATTTTAAAATTTCATTTAGCATAAGTTGCGATTCTTAAAAAAAAAAAAGGAAATTAAAAAAAAAATAATCAAAAAATCAACAACAAAAAAGAAATTTTTCAGCAAAAATCATTACAAAATTAAAATATTTGATAAAAATAAAACAAATTCTTTTAAATTTATTCAATAATTACAAAACTAAAAAAAAAAAAAATTGTGGAAATCGATCAAACCAGTAAAATATATAATTAAATGGAAATATAGTATAAATTAAAATTTTAAATTAATTAGTTAAATATAAATTAATAAATTACACATTGTATCCATTGTTTTATTGGTCATCATACTTCATAATCCTATATTTTTCTTTCTTTTATTTTAAATAAATTTAAAAAAAAATTTTTTTTGAACAAAAGTGGAAAATTTTGAAAAGTTCAATTACATTTTTAGCTAAGAAAAATTAATCAAAATGAAAAATTTTGACAAATTTGAGAGGAAATTTTTTTGAAAATATGAAAAATTATTTTTTCCGACAAAAAAAAAAAAACTAAAATATAAAAATTTGTTGAAAAGTAAAAATTTTCTTTATATCCACATTGATAATACAAAAAAAATTATAATACTAAAATTTGTTGGAAAATAAGCATTTTTTTATAAATATAAATTATTGACAATTTGAAAAAAAAAATCTAAATTATGAAAATCTGTAAAAAAAATTTAGAAATTTCCTTTTTATAATATACTGTCAATCAAAAAAAAAAAAAGTTAGATATAAAAATTCAATTTTATTTCTTAATGATAAAAATTAAAAAAAATCAAAATAAAAATATTTGTAAAAAAAAAAAAATGAAAGTTTCTTTCATACATATATTCAAATATTAAAATATGAAAATTTATTTATTTATTATTATTTTTTTTAACCTGAAAATTATTTCTTTCTTTTTTTTTCCTTCTTTTCAAATTTAATTAATCAAAATTTTTCATGCAATGAAAAGATAAAAAGTAGAATAAATTTATTTTGAAGAATTATAATAATACAAGTAATAGAAATCTAGTTTTATTAATTATAATTAAAAATCAAATCAAATCAAAATTTATGTGATTTAGATTTTATTTGGTTGGCATAAATTAAATTTTTTGCATAGTTGAAAACTTTTTTTTTTTTCTTCAAAGTCTTTTCTTTCTTTCTTTTTTTTTAGAAACTTTTTCTTTTATTTGTAAAAAAAAAAAAAAAAAAAAAAAAAGAAACATCCAATTTAAATAGGAAAACGATAGACATATTCTATATCTAATATTTGAAAAAAAAAAAAGGAAAAGAGAGGAAAAGATGGGATTTTCGATTTTTTTTGAAATAAAAAAAAAAATAAAGAAAAGAAAAATGGAATGAAAGAGGAATGAAAATGAACGAATAATGTTGTAAATAGGAATGTTTTTATCTTTTTTTTTTTTCTTTTAAAAAATATTTCAAAAAAAAGAGAGAAATATCTCTTTGAATAGATCTTTTTTGGTTATTTTTTTTTTTTCTTCCTCTTTTTCGTTTTTTTTTTTTTTTTTGAAATCCGAAACGAACAATAAAATTTGATAAATTAAGCAGCGGATTTGGAGGACCGATAAGTGATATCATTAGTACAAGAGGATTGATAAGTGATATCACTAATACAAAAAGACACGGATAAAATTATTGATAATTGGTGGAAAAGCAATAACTGATAATTGATAGAAAAGGAAGAATTGATAATTGTTAGGAAAAGAAAAGAAAGAGAGCGAAATGAAAATATGCGAACAAAATCGATAAGTTTTAGATTTTTTTGATAAAAATCACAAAAAAAGTGAAAAGAAAGCATTTGCTTTTAATATGTTGAACCACAAGATTTACATTTTTTTTTTTTACTTTAAGTAGAGAAAGAAAGTAAAAAAAGAAATATTTCACAATTCGAGATATTTAAATTAAAAAAGTTTTTTAAGTGATAAAAGTTCAAAATCATTGAATCAATTTTTTTCTTGATTTATACAATTTTTTATGCTTTGACTCTAAAAAGGGAATAAAGAATTTCTTTTGAACTTTTTTTTAATTTTAAAATTTCAAAATTTTGATTAATAAAAGTTCAAAATCAATGAACCGATTGGTTTTTTTTCTCTGATTTATGCAATTTTTTATTATTTTTTATTTCAGTATCTTTTGATTGCAAAGCAAATTGTAAGATATTTGATTTTGTCATAAAAATTCTACATATTAGAAGAAAATCGATTTAATAATTTCGAATTTTAGTCATTTAAAAAATGAATTAAAGGTATTTGATTTTCATTTAAATTTTCAAATATAAAAAATTCAATTGATGTAAATGTCGAAATGTTTTTTTCAGCCCTTATATGAATTATATTCGCATTATTATTTTTGAGTTTGGTAGTAGTTTAAATTGGAAAAAATTAAATAATTATAAGAAATTAAATCTGATTTCAATTAAGCAATTGAATTCAATTAAATAATTATAGGAAACCAAATTCAAATTAAATAATTATAAGAAATCAAATTTGATTGCAATAACAAACGAATATTATCGGAAGAAAAGAAGTGACCGATGAACTTGAAATATCAAAATAAAATGAAAATAACGAATGAATAAAATTAAAATAAAATGTACATACTAATTAAATCGAAGTCAACGAAGTTAATTAATTACTTGATAAATTAGAATTAAACAATTTTTAAAGCACTTCAATTATAAATAATGAATTATAAATACGAAACTTGATAAATATACGAAATTCGTAAATCAGTTCCGCAAATCTGATCTATGATTAGATTTTATAATTATCAGACAACTTTGGTATTAAAAGTTGGACTAATTAAAAGTTTTCGTATCAGAAAAAAAAACAAACTTTATCTTTATTCCCGCCAAAAAGTTTAATTTTGAGCATTTTTTGATTACTGTTATCAGTAGCACTGCTTGATGCAGAAGTTGATGGAGCTGTACTGATTGTTGATGATGGTATTGAGGAATATGTTCCGGAACTAGCTAATGAACTACTTCGAGATGATGGTCTTGAATGTCCATTATTGTTCAATCTGAAATATAGTTCGATTTTTTGATATTTAAGTACTAAATTAGAGTTATTTGCCGAAATATTCAAAAGAATAATAATTTTCAATACAATTTAAATTTTAATTGCCAATTTAAACCTACTCATAATACTTAAAAAATACCAAATAAGAATTATTTTGAGTTAGAATATCTAAAATAATTAGTTATCTACAAATGAAATTACAGTTTCAGATTTCTTTAAGCTCTAACATTTGCAAAAGGAAATTGCATTAAAATTAATTGGAACTAATTAGAACCGATTTACTTAAATGTATATACACTCCAGTATATCTATACCTGAACATATATTTGTATTCAAATACCAAATTCGAGTAATTTGTTACGATATCTAAGGAAATAATAATTGCTAATACTTTAAACTATAATTTGAGAATTATTTAAGCTTTATCATTTCGAAAGAAAAAACGCTAATTAAAGTTGTTTATACTCAAGTACTTGAATTTCAATATATCTGTGCTTAAACATATATCTTTTTATTAGACTGAAAAAAAAAATGCTAATTAAAGTTATTTCTACTTAAATTTTCGTATTTATACTTCAATATAATTACATTTTAAATATAACTTATATTTAAATACCAAATTTGAGTAATTTGTTAAAATATTTAACAAAATAATTCGTTGCCAACAATTGCAAGCTATAATTTGAGTTTTATTTAAATTCTATCATTTCGAAAGAAAAATTGCTAATTAAAGTTAAATTTAATTACAAATTTCAACTAAGTTGTCAAATTTAAAAAAAATTGCTAATTATTGAAATCGAACAAACCCGGATGATGTTTTAATTGATGGTGGATGAACACGTACAGTTGGTGCACGAAGTGCTGATGCTTTTGATGGTGCAAGTTTCGATGCAGCTGCAGTTGCACTTGCTGTTTGCAATGAATAACCTGAAATATTACATCGTATTAATTAATTAATTAATTAAGTAAATTAATTTTCCTATTTTTCTCTAATTAATTTTGAAAATATTTCCGAAATTTTTCATACATACATATACAATAATAAAAATAAAATATTAAATTTTGATAAATTTTTTCGAAATAGAATTAGTAGAAGAGAGAGGAAGAAAAAAGAAAAAGAAATTAAATTAAATTCAAAAAAAGGCCAGAAAAAAGCGTAAACTAAAGAAATTTGGCTTACAATAAAATTAATTATTAAATAACAAAAAATTTCAAATATTTGTTCAAAAAAAAAATTAGATTTAACAGGTAATCAAGATTTAATTTGAAACGAAAGGTGATAAAAAATATATAACCGAAAATATTTGATTAAAATAAAATTAATTCCTTACAAAATAAAAATACAATCTAAAATATTTTTAAAATAAAATTACTTGTTAAATAACAAAAGTTTTATCCTAAATATTTGTTCAAAATAAAACTAGTTATTCATCAAATAAAAATTTAATCAAAAATAATTATTTAATATAAAATCAATTTGTTGAATAATAAAAATTCAGTCTTGAATAATGTTTATTAGATAATAAAATTTTGGTATAATTTAAAAGTAAAAAATTAACTCACATATTGAAATTAAATAATTCAATTGTTAAAATTGAAATTAATTCAAATACTTAAATTCAATTTAAAATAAAAGATTAAATTTTGAAATCAAATATACGTTAAGGGAAAGTTTTGAACTGAAAATATAAATGAAAGGAAAAGCAAAGTAGTATTAATGACCATGAAGAGAATAGGATGTATATTATGGTATCAAAAGGGCAGAAAAAAAAAAATAAAAAACTTTCTGATGATATTCGGAGAATAATACATTGTAAAAAAGAAAGAGAGGGAGAAAGAAAAAAAGATAAAAATTGATTTTGAAGGTAGAAATGATACAAAAAACTTTTATTTGAAAAAGAAAAAAGAAGAAAAAAGGGAAAAGTTTTACAAAGAAAATCGATTACTCATTATGAGTATTTAATTATTGATAAGCGAATTTAAATAATGATAATATTGAATCACATTAGATAAGGCACTGATATTATTTGATAATTTGCGAAAATTGCTATCAAAATGAATGATTGGCCAAATTTGATTATTTATTGATCGCTTATAATATTTGTTTCCACTAATCGATGAATAATGAAATTTAATTACTAATTAATCGTTGAATAAGTAATAAAATTTGATTACTCATTAATCGCATACTAATATTCGCTTATCAGTAACTGGAAGATAATCAGAATTTAATAACAAATATTATGAGCATTTGTATATTATATGTAATATATTTAGATTAATGTAAGTATTAGAGCTATAATATTTTAATTGATAATCACTTTTATAATATTCGTTATCAATACTGGATAACTAACAAAATTTAATTGATTATTGATTAATTAACATGATAGAAATTGATTACTCATCGATCGATCAATATCGGATGAATAAGAAAATTTGATCACTTAAAATCATTTATAATTTCGTTATTATCATTGAACGATTGATAAAATTTGATTATCCATTGATCCTATATAGTACCGATTATCAATTATTAGATTATTAGTAAAATATGATAACATAACAGTAAGTAGATGTTTGAGTAATAGTAACAAATACCAAATTTTATCAAATAACTGATATTATTTGATTATTTCTCCAGGATTAATTAATTCTTTCATTACTGATATATTATCTAATTCTTCAATTACTTCTGTTGCAAAATCTTCTTACCTATGGAAATTTCATTTAATTATGTATGCTAAATATTTTCTCCTCCTATAGTTTTATCATATCAAAATTACATATATCATATCGAATTATTGATTGACCATTAATGGAAAATATGTTTTAATAGGTATTTTAATTAAAATTTTGAAAATAATTCCAAATTTTTTTAATTTTTTGAATTTACTTAAAATTTAAATCTTAATAGAATAAAAATAAAACTGAAAATAGATTTTATTTACTATTATTACATTTATTTAGTTCACACTCACTTTTCTCTTTCTAAACAATTATTTCAAAAGCCTTAAATAACCATTAATTAGTGCCAAGCGATAATTAATGCTTTACTTCATTAGCAACAATAGGAAATAGACTAGTGGGATATTTGCTAGGCCAAGAATGCATTCTTGGCCTAAGCATTCTTGGCCTAGGAAGCATCATGTATGTCATCTTATTAGGACTACTATTATAAACCTACTACTTGCTAGTTAGTTATTATGCAAATAGCTTTCACAAATTTGAAGAAGCCTAGAAAGCCTAGTAAACTTTGATTAAAACTAAAATTCCCACATGGAATAGATTATGACTATGAAAAATGAACGAAAATTGTCAGGCTATTATTAGTAGCGTCAAAACTTAAGATTGAATTGCCCATAAATCAGTTCTCATGGAATGGAAGTTTATTTTTTGAATTGAAAATTCAAATTTCAAAAATTTATGATTTCTATGAAACAATTTTTCTAAATAACAATCTTTTAGAAAATTTATTTGAAAAATTTGAATTTAAATTAGATTTCACATTACAAAGTAAATTGCAAAAAAAAAAAAAAGTTAATTTAATTAATCTATAGAATAAATACTACTACTTATGCTACTTTTATTAAAATTATGCTAAAATTTTACTACAAAATTTCACAAAAAAAGATGAAATAATTCTTTTTTTAGAAATAAAAATTAAATTAAAGAGAATTAAGTTTTGAATTAAATTTTAAAGCAAACGATGAATATACAAATAAAATTATTTAACGAAATAGCAAAAGTTTTAAACGAATTGATAGAATAGATGCTAAATTATGCTACTGCTACTAAAATATTTTTAAATTTTATAACAAAGTTTCTTAAAATTCGATTAAATTACTCTTTTTTTGTTTTTTTTTTTGAAAATTTTATAACATTTTTTTTTGTTTTTTAATCACGAATATTTGGAATAACAAACGAAAAAATCGAAATTAAATTGAATGAAATTGAATTTCAAACGGATTTATGGATAATTATTATATTATCACAAATATATATATTTTCCTAAGCAGAGAAGTAACAAAAGTAATAATCACATACAAATATTTCTCCGCTTATCACCAGTGATAAACTTTTAATTGTGATAAAGTTTGCTTAGGAAAATTATATATATTTGTTTAAACCAAAGATAACATTATATTGATAAATGGAATTATAAAATTTTTCTATTTCATTTTACGATTAATCAAAATCAATTCATGAATTTTGCATGCAATCATGAAAAATGCAGCAAATGCATGCAATCATGAAAAATGCAAAAAATGTATTCAATCACGAAAAATTAATGCAAAAAATGCATGCAATCATGAAAAATGAGTGCAATAAATGCATGCAATAAAAAAAAAAGAAACTTAGAAATCAGCCTATTTTGAAAAATAAGAAATGAAATAGTAGAAATTTGAAATTTCAAATCTGAAATATTCTGATAATAAGAGATAAACTTTTAATACTAATTTAAAATTAATAATTTTCCATTCATTTCATAACTTTTCGTTGTTTACTTTTTTTTTTTCTACCAGCGAAAAATATTTGAATTCCGAAATTTAATTGCGAAATTTTTTTGATTTCTGAAACAGAATCTGAATTTGCAGAATGTTTTTTTTTTTTTTGTTTATTTCTTTAGTTTCTTTCTTCTCAAAAACTTTTCTACTAAGATAAAATATTTGATTAATTTTGAAAATTTCAAATTTCAAAATTTTAAACGAGTTTTTAAAAATTTTAAACAAGAATTTTTGCAGAATATCTTCGGGATATCTCGGTCAAAAGAAATATCTAGAATGAAATATCGCAGTCCAATTTGTGCATTTATATTTATTCCAATAAACAGCATAATCATTCATTATTTCACGATTTTTTCAAATGACATAATCAGAATTTTACTCACTTTTCAAAGTTTATTTTAAAGTTTAGTTAATCGTCTTTGTGGACAGAAAAAAAAAGAATTCTCTAAGGGAAATTAAATTTTTTCAAAAGGCTTTTAATGGCCAACTTCACACGATATAAATGGTACAGTAGTAAAAAAAAAAAAAAGTGACATCTGAATTTTAAATTTCAATGACACCAGAAGTTTGTGAAATGTTTCGTCCTTTTTTTTTTTTTTTTAAATTCCCTGCGGCTTAAGAATTTGTCTGGAAACTTGGCGGTCAAAACTTTATTTTAAAACTTAGTTTGTTATACAAAACTAAAAAAAAGTAAATTTTCCGTCTTTTTTTTGGTCAAAAAATTTCATGAAATTTGACGATTAAATTATTTAAAAAAAAAAAGTTATAGTATACGAAAAAGTGAAATAGAAATATTATGGTTTAGTTTCATTGCTATAAAATATAAAATGCAATAAATATATCATATTTTTTACTTTATTTCTTCTATACTACAATTTTTTAATTTTTAAATATATAAAAAATTTAAATTTAGAAAGAAAGTTAAAAATAATAAGTAAATCTTATGTCTGTGAGATTTATTTGTTATTTTCGATTTGCTTTCGATATTTAATTAATCATTTTTTAATTTATTATCATTTTTAACTTGCTTCTTCAATATTTTAACATTCCGTTGATTTATGTTTTTGTTTATGAATATTTCTAATCATACTTAAAATCATCTATTTTTCTTTTTTCTTTTTCATTTTCCTTTTTGAAATTTATACTAACATTATTACTATATTTTTATTAAAATTAATATTTTTTATCATTATCACTATTATTATTACTATTATTATTACTGCTATTGTGATTACTATAATTAGTATTATTATTATCATTATTATTAATTATTATTCTTCTGATTATCATATCGATTGAATTAGATGATAATATGCGTAATATATCAATTGATTATCTAACTTAAATACTTGAAACTCAAATAAGTGCGATAATTAATTTCAGATAACACTACTGATACAAAAATTTCATATATTTAGTGAATTTCCCAAATAATAAATGGTAATTTTTTAATTCAAAAAATTAGAAAGGAAAGAATAAAAATCGGGAAAAAGTAATAACGGAAAAGAAGAAGGGAAATTTATAGTTCAATTCCCATTAAGTTCTTTTTTTTTTTTTCAAAAAAGTTCTCATCCATTAAAAAGAGAAAAAAAAAACGTCTAAAATACTATAAAATATTAATGGAATTGTTCAATTTTTTTTCCAATTTTTCTATAATATCGAAGATAAAATATAAAATGATAATGACAAAGTTAATTCAAATATTCGAGAAAAATTTTTAAATTTTTTAAATAATCTAAAATCAATAAATTATTTAGGCCAGCATTTAGCAAAAATATTGCAAAAATTTTCTTAAAGATAAATAATTTTGAATGAAATAGTAAAACGTAAACAAACGATGAAATATGATCGAAAAAAAGTTGTGAGTAAAAAGTAAAGTCTAAAAAATGAGCCAAGCAAAATTTATGGCCAAAAAAATGAGCCAAAAAATTTTGCCTGAAAATTTTTTTTAGATAAGTCAAAAGAGAGAAAATAGCCTAACAAGATGAAAAAATTATACATAAAATATGAGAACTTTTAAATGGTTTTAAAATGATTTAACAGACAAAAAAAAAAAAAAAAAAACATAAATCGAGAAATTATGAGAATGAAAAAAAAAAAAATCTAAAATAGTTAAGTGAAGAAATTCAAATGGAATTGAAAATTTGAGTCAAATTTGAACAAAAAAAAAAAAAGAAACTTGTTTAAAGTTCAAATTCACAAATTTTTTGGAAATTTTTTTTTTGCCAGTTTTTCAAATTTTGCAAATTTCTGTCAATTCAATTAAATTAATTTTTTAATTAAAATAGATCTAGTATTATCGAATACATTTGTATACTTTTTTTATCAATACATTTTAACCGGATTATAGTAGAAGAAAGCTTTTTCCACAAAATAACATGATATTATCTCCAAAGATTTCCAACGAGTTTATAGATCAAAGAATAATGTGATCTCAAATTTATCGATCAAAATATGTTTTTTTCGAGATTTTAATATAATTAATCGATCGAAAAATTGAATAAAAGATGAGATCAATCCAGCAAACTTGTACTATAATTAACAATTTTAGTTTGAAATTTTTGAAGAAAAAATCAAATATTATATCTAATCAATTCTGTATTATTTTTAATATAATTGTAAATTTTAATTAAAAATTTAAACTTATTCGTTTTCCTATTACTTTTATCATGCTTTTTACAAAAAAAAAAGAAAAAAACTTCGTTGTTCCAGTTACTATTCACATTAATTTTTAATTATTTAAAACATTTTTAATATACTAAATCAAAATTTAAATTAAAAAAAAAAAAACTGACTGATTCGTCCGAAATAAAAAAAAGGAAAAAAGTAAAATTTGAAAAATGGCTCATCTTGTTATTTTTTTCCAATCAATAAAAGTTTGATTATATTTTAATTAAAATTTAGCAAAAATTCTCTTTCTTCTTATCTCATTCCTCCTTAATTTTAAGAACAGTTATCTCTGAGAAGAAGGAAAATTGAAGAGTGGAAATTGTCGAGAATCGAGAATTCTTAAATATCAATCAAGATATCGTGTTGTTTACACATATTTCATAATTCATTTCAAAATGAGGTGATTGATCTTTGCTTTCTTCCATTTCAATAATTATCGTATCTTTAATTAGATAAAATGAAATCAAAGAATTGTAAGCTTTTGAGCTGAACGAGACAGATGTCAACTTGACATTATCGAATAAATCGCAAATATTGTAAATATGTCATCCTAATTCAGGCAGCTTTTAACTCTCGAATTCTCGAGATAAACCCAATCATTCAAACAAAATACAGTTAATTATTCACACTTATTTTTGTTCCATAATAATTAAACAACGAAATAATTAAGAAATAAAATTAACTGCTTTGCTTCCTAATTTATCTCATTAGCTCGAATTGTTTATTAGCTATAGAAAAATTAATTTGGACTTTTTTCTCAGAAAAATTTTAGGATATATAATACTGTAATTTGTAATCGAAAAACGAAATTAATGAAAATTCATTATGTCAAGAAGAAGAAGAAAGGAAAATTTTTAAAAAATTCGAAAAAGAAAAAAAAGAGTAATTTAATAAGTTTAATAAATTAAGTTCAGATTAAGAATAATTTAATAAGTTTATAATTTTTTAGGAGTTAAAGCAAGGTAATTAGTCAAATAATTGTGATTTTTAGCAAGATGATACTAATTCATTTGTGCAAAATATTTTGTTACAAAAATTCAAATAATTTCGAATCGATAACCCATTTACTAAATAGATAGATAAATAAATTTAATTAATTACATGATGTGCAAATCAGCAAATATGCAATTATGTTGTTATGGAATTTTACCATCAATGATTTAAACAAATTTAAATAAAAGCAAAAAAAAAATTTGAATTCATTATCAGATATTTGAATTTAAATAAGAAATAAAAAGTTGCATAAACTGTTATATGATACAACTGTGAATTTTAATTCAATTAATAAATTTGATCCTTATTTATTTCAATTATTACTGTTTTTGAAGTTCAATAAAAGAATAATTGGAAAAATAAAAAAGTTTCTATCATCTAATAAAGCATTAAATTGCAAAAGTTTACATCGATAATTTTGAAGAAATTTAATTACATATGATATGCAAAAGATTAAAATGATATCTATTGATAAGAAATACGCAAAAATAATATCTACTGATAAGAAATATCAATAATAAAAATTGAATTTATTACTTATATAATTACAGGAAGCAATTCTAAAAAAATAAGGGTTAAAAATTATCAAATACTAATAATTTAATGAATAGAAATTTTTATATGATAGAAGATGATAATAGTGATGATAATATATAAAATTTAATTGATAATGTTGTGATAATATTCAATAAATAGGTTAAAAGAAATTAGTCAATTATTACTGCAAACATGCAAAACTGCATGCTGCATGCATTCGCAAATTATCGTAATCTTTGCGACAAATTGATTTTATGTCAATTCGTCAATCAAATTTCACTACAACGATCTGATCTATCATCATCTTTTCTCTTGATTATTGTCAAACTTATATTTACTGGGAAATTTTTATTCGAATTATTTCATTAACTATTAAAATTTCTATAAAATTTTTGTAAAATAAAAATTTTTTTGTTTAGAAATATATGTAAATTGATAATAATAATTAAAATCAATTTTTATTTTTATTTTTTTTGATTAAAAATTTAATCAATAAGTTGAATAATTATTGTTACAGGAAAATGATAATGAGTAGAATGAATAGGAGTTAGATAATGATGTAGAATGTAGGGAATTAAATAGAAGAGTTAATTAGGAGTTAAATTTTTAGAGGAGTTAATTAGGGGTTTGTTACGAATTAATTTTATTAAATTAATTATTATCATCCATTAATTAATTTCGTTTTTTTTCTGGTGACAACCCTTATCAGAACTGAAATTATCAATTTAAACGTAAATTCTGTAAATTTCGATTAAAATTGAATGAAATAAAAAGAATTTAAAATTACGATCTTTTGTCATTGTTTAATAAAAATTATTTAAAATATTTTCGCATTACATTTCATCTTTTTTTTTTCGTTTCTAATATTTATTGTTTTAGTTATTTGTTTATTTTTTTAAAATTCTTTTTCATTCATACTTTTTCTTCTTATTTAATCTTTTTACTGTTTTCTTAATAATGCTGCACTTTTCAACGAATATATAAACTTCATGAAACAATTATTAAACTTTTTTTTTGATTTATTAATTTTAATTTATTAATTATATTTAAAAAAAAAAGAAAAGGAAAGAGTGAAAGAAATAGATGAGATGATAAGAAGTATTATTGAAAAATGAGGAGAAAAGAATGAAAGAGGCAAAAAAAAAAAATTATCACCAAATTTTATCAGATGAAAATTTACGATATTTATGTTAGAGAAAAGGTAGGGAGAGAAAAAAAACGAGCTACAAATCGATTGATCTTATCTTTTATTTTACAAATAATTGTATTCAATCATAAAAATTAAATTTTAAATAATTTAACTTTCATGTCTTACTCGAAATACACGCAAAACTATAAGTAATATTTTCAACTAAATTATCAATTTTATCAGAAAAACCTATCAGATCGAAATTTTATTAAATAGAAAGTAATCTTATCACTGCTCAATTCTTAAATTAAGTTTAAAAAATTTAGCAATAAGTTTGATATACTAGCGAGAAAAATAGACAGAATCGATATTACAACAAAAATTATACAAATTACCGCGTAAATTTTATCAATTGGAAAATGATCTTATCACTTTTTTTTTTTTTTTTTTTTTTTACAATAGCAGCTATTCAATCGTTAGAATAAATTTTAAAAAATTTATTTACGAATCTCACGTATTCAGTAAGAATACACGTATTTTCACGTATTAGAATTTCACGCATTCAGTAATTCCACTTATTAGAGTTTCACGTATTTAGCAGCAATATATGTGAAGTTACAGTAATGTTGCGTTAAAATTTTACAAATGGTCGTGTAAATTTTTTCAAACAGAAAAATTACTCATCTAATCTTTTTTTCTTTTTTTAAACGTCTAATTCAATAAGCCCTGAAAATGGATGAAGCTTGAACGGAACGCTCATAATTTAACGTTTGGTTCATCCTATAGCATCAAATCTACTCAGGAAATACGTGTTTTTCACGTAATATACGTGAATTCAAAGACGACACATCATTTTTACAGAAATTTTCGCAAAATTTGTAGCGTAAATCTTTATCAATTAGAAAGAAAAGTAAAAAATACGGAAAAATTCAAAAGGACAAAAAAAATAAATAAATAAAAAAAAAGTTTCACCTTCTTTGGCGACAATTCGTGTCGGTGTTGTCAAACGTGAATTCGTTGTAGCCGTTGTTGTATTTGAATGAATTGTCGTCGTTGATGGACGAACGGATGGCGATGGCAGTCTGAAATTTTTGAAATTTTAAAAATATATATTATTTTAAATATTTCAAAAAAAATATATATATTTCTATCCTTCTGTCTGTAATATGCAAAATTTATCGCTTAACTTTGTTAAAAAAAGCAAAAGTTCGAAAGAAATGCATCATTATTTAAAATAAATAAAAAAAAAAGAAATCAAAGTAATAAATGAACTTATAATACTTTTTTAAATTTCGCGATATTTATGACAAATATTCGTCGAAATAAAACTAGAAAAAAAAATGATTTTAGAAATTCAAAAAACAAAAAAAAAAGAATGATATCGAAGAAAGCGATTCGAAAAATTTTTGCGAAAATTTTTTATAAATTTTCGCAAATAAAAATGAAATTTTGTTTAGCTTTTAAAATTTATAAGCTAATTTTTTTCTTCCGAATCATATTAATCATTTCCCATTTTAATTCTTTTCCAGTTTTTTGATTCCTGATATGCCAATTTTACTAAAATTTTTGAATAATCTACAGAAAAAATGAAGAAAGCTAATAAACTAATTATTACTTATCTTCATTTATTTTTTTTTTAAATTTCTAACATTGTAATTTTAAATTCCAATATCTGAAAATAATCTCTACAGCAAACTTTTGCTAATTTCTTAAATTTATGCAAAATGTAAGAAAGACTAATAAACTATTCTTTGGCTATTAATTATCATTAATCTAATTATCGCTAATCTTAACTACTAATTAATCCTTGACCAACTAATTATCATTTATTTATTTCATTTCTGAGTCTAATATCCAATTTTTCCTAAAAATTTCTTGAATCTATGAAAAATTAAACAAACTTTTAGTTTATGATAGGATAAAATCTAGAACTTGGCCAAAGTTGCTGCTCGCCAGCCTGACAAAGCTATTTATTTCATCTCATTAATTGTCACATCGATGTCATCTCATCCATTTAGGCCTAGACTTTAGTCTCAAAAGCTTTCAAACTTTCAGCCTAGAACACTCAATTCGATCCGTTCTTCGATACTATTACTACTACTACTACTACTACTACTAAGTTGAAAGTATTGAATTACAATTTTGTTCATTTCCAGGAAATATCCCATTGTCTTTACGACTAAAACTACTATTATCGTAATACTACTGCTTTTATTAGTGTTATTACTTCTAATACTGCTTTTTGCTACTACATTAGTTACCACTTTTACTACAACAACTACAACTACTGCTTACTTTTACCACAACTGCTACTGCTTTTACTACTAATGCTATTACTGCTACAATTACTATCGCTTTTATTACCACTACTACTACTACTGCTTTTGCTACTACAACTACTATTTTTATATTTTTATGACTACAATACTACTGCTTTTACTACTAGAACTATTACTTCTATTATAATTACTATCATCAATATTACTGCTGCTTTTAATATTAATTCCATAACTATATTACTACTACTACTACTACTACTGCTATTACTACTATTGTTACTGCTACTGTTACTGCTACTACTACTACTATTACTGCTACTGCTGCTGGTTACTGCTACTGTTACTGCTACTACTACTACTACTATTACTGCTACTGCTGCTGGTTACTGCTACTGTTACTGCTACTATTACTACTGCTACCACTACTGCCACTGCTATTGCTGCAATAATTACTACTACTTTTACTACTAATGCAATAATTATTATTATAACTAATATTAGAAAATTTAGTTAATTATTCTTAATTTAGCCTTATTCATTTTAATTATTTTATATTTTTATAAGTAAGATGTAATATGCATCCTCGATCAAACTTTATATTTTCTAAAGCTAATCAAACAATAAACTTAATTAATTACTTTATCATTATCATTTGAAAACTTGATTACTTAAATTTTACGCAGCATTTGGAAAGAAAAAAAAAAGAGAAAAAGAATTAAAATATGTCATTCATTATGATGAGAGAATATCAGTTCATTCCTATTTAATTATCGATATAATATACATATATCAATGTCGGCAAATTTTAATTTTTCATTTTCATTTCGTTTTTTTTTTTTTTTAATAATTTGGGGCCGCATTTTTCTCATTCTTTTAATTTCTTTCTTTTTTTTTTTAGATCAAAATTTAATTTCTAATTAAGATGGTTCTAATTCTTGTAGAAAAATAATTCTAAAATGAATGCAATAAATGTTTTATTTCAAGGAGAAATTTTTGATCGGACAAAAATTTGCATAATTTGTAGATAATTATTTCGAAAAAAAAAAACAAAAAAATTTGAATTTTTCTTTTTTAGAAGGAAATTTTTGAAAATATTAAAATAATTTAGAGATAATGCATTTTTTTTATATTTTTTATACAGATCTGTAAAATTAATTAATATTGACAAAAAGATACTTCAATTTAATTAACAAAATTATTATTTTTTTTTATTTCAAAAGGAAAAATTAGATAAAAAATCAGGAATTTTTGATGTTTATAAAAAACTTTTTTTTTTTTAATGGATTTTCAAATTATTTAAAGCTTGCAAATAATAATCAATTTATTTCAAAACTTGATCGAAATGCTAATTATAATTGAAATTAGATATTTATGAATTGTATTGGAATATTAAAAAATCTTTATATGCATCCTATTATTATAATGTGCAACTTTCTAATTAATTATGCAATTCCGCTGCATGGATTCTGCATGCTGCATGCATCTTAACTCACTAAACATATTAATATTATACATTTTTAAAATAATATGAATTAAACTTGTAAAGTTCTCAAAAAAAAAATCAATTATTGAATAAATGCATAAATAATACAAATGCTATTGTATAGTTGAGGTTTTATGACTTTGAATTATTTTTAAATAATTTTTATATACCTTTATATCATATCAAATATGATCCCTTCGCTCATTTCATGGCTCATATTTATTCCTTGGCCCAAGTGATTTATTATTTAGAGCCTATCTTGGGGCTCATTTAGACTATAAATATTGCTTTTTGAACAGGAAACAAATTTGAACAGTTTTAAGAATTCAAAATCTGGCATTAAAAATAATAAAAATAACTGGTTGTATTAGAAGTATATTTGGCCACAAAAATTATTAACAAATGAAATGATAATTCAGGAAATTTAGTGACAAGTGAAAGATAAAAAGTTTGATAACGATAAGTTATCAGAAATTATCAGTGATCAAAGGAAAATAATCATCAAAAACTGATCTTTTAACAGCTAAAAAAAAAAATAGCCGAAGAAATAATATCAGCTTTTCTGCGATCATTCACTCAGTATTTTAGAAAAAATTGGAAAAATACAAGTTTGAACTTTGACCCTTAATATATGTTCAGTAAAAAATTTCCATAATTTTAAAATATTAAAAAAATATACAGAAAAGTATCGATTTTTTCCTTTAAACGAATAAAATTTTTCCGGAAAATGATGAATCCAATTATAGCAATTAATTCTTATTAAATTAATACTTTAAAAAATAAAGAAAAAACAAAAAACAATTCAGTTATAAAATTACGGTATTAATTCCTTTTAGGTTAATAAAATATTTGCAAAAAAATTGGAATTAAATTATAGCACAAAGATCAATAAAATAAACCAATACCGAAATTAATTAATTCGAAAATTAAAAATTTGTCTGAAATTATTCGAAACTTATAACAAATGATTTAACCGGATAATATCAATGAAGCAAATAAGATTGGAAAATATATTTATAGTATTAATTCGTTTTAGGCTAGGTAAAATATATTTCCGGAAAATTGGAATTAAAATTTTTAAGCATAAAATAATTAGTAAAAAATTCATTAAAAATTAATTTAATCGAAAATTAAAAATTCGTAATTATCCGAGATAATTTGAATTAGATCAATCCCGGCTGATATATATGAAGTAGTACAGGAATGGAGATGATAAGAACTGATTTTTACTGATAATTTAATGATAAAATCGATGACAAATCGGATTTTAAACAAAAATACGGAAAAGAATGAGAAAAAGGCACTGAAATGGTAAATGATAATTGATGTTTACTAATGATGGTTTTTCTTTTTTTTTTTTTTTTTTTGGTAAAATATTTTAATTTGTCGGCAAAAATTTCTTTGGGCGTCGAAATAATCGCCTCGAAAAGGATGAGTTAAAAAGGAAGAAAGACGTATTTATCAAATTCGACAAAAATCATTTTCAAAAAAAAAAAAAAAAATTTTAGAAAAAAATTAAAAAAAAAATAAAAGTAAACAAATAAATTTATAAAATTAAAAAAAGCAACGATGTCATACTTGTTAACTGTCCACTCTCTTGTCATTTTCTAAAATCAATAAACTATAAAAATGATTTTTTCACAAAAAAAAAAACTTCAAAAATTTAGAAATTTTACGATGGAAAATTCTCCTCTTTCTTCAAAAAAAAAAATTGATTTTATAAGTTGTTTTAAAGTTTCGCAAGTATTCTAACAAAAAAAATAGAATTTTATGGCTTGAAACGAAAAAAAAGTAGAAATAAACAAATAAATTTATTTGTGAAAAATGACGAAGCTATGTTTTTTTTTTTTTTTTTCGTTAATATCAACAACTTTTGTCATCTTTTAATATCACGAAAAAGCTATACAATAAATGACCTTTGCTATTAAAAGTTTATTTTAAAAGAAAAGTTTTAACAAAAGTTGGAAAACTTTTTTCTTTTCCTCTTTAGAAATTATTTTTTTTTGTAAAATTTTAAAATTTTAAATAAATTAATTTTTTTTCTGAAGTTTTCAAATTTCTAAATAATCCTAAAAGATTTTTATAGTCGAGTGAAAAAAAAAAAAACGAAAAACAATTTCAGGCTAAATAAAAAATTTAATAAATGCAAAGTGATTGATGATGGCAAAATTTTTGGAAAGAAAACAAATCGATCATTTTCCGTGTTCGGTTTTTCTTTTCTCATTTCGATTTTTAATTTCTGATTTTTTTTTTTCGCTTCAAAATTTCACTTTCAGCTAAAATAGCAGCAGCATTTTGATTTTTTTTGTTTGAAGGAAAAGTAATACGGATTTAATGCCGAAAAAAATCAATAAATCTTGAATCATCAGAAAAACATCAAAAAAAAAGCGTAATTTAAAAGAATTTTAACTTTTTCCAAAATCTTTTTTTTTTTTTTTGATCTTTTAAATACTTTATTTGAATTATTTGATCCAGGTATTTTAAGGTTACTAAAATAATTTACTAAATTGTTAAGATAATTTATTGAAAAATACTAAAATAATTTTTGGTAAAATAATTTCTTTCTTTTTTTTTTTTTTTATAAACAAAACAAAAAGAGTAAATGTATATAAACATTAATACTTTGTTTATATTTTTTCATAAAAAAAAATCAACTTTCTCGACAAAAGTTTCATAATTTTTAATTTGCGATTCATTGGGCTTAATGACTAATTAAACTTGAAGTTTATAATACGACCTATAATTCGGATTCGTTATTTTGTAAAGCTAATAACTTTAAATTTGTAGTTTCGAAAGTGTAAAAACTTTGAACTTATAGTTTTGTGAAAGCACAACTAACTTTTAACTTGCGATTTAAAAAGTTTGATAATTTTGAATTTAAAATTTAAAAAGATCCAAAATTTCGAAATTTATTAATTAAAAATAGAATTAAACAAAAGAATTCAATTAAAAGAAAAAGAATTTCATAAAATTTCAAAACTTACTTGCTATTAGGAGGCATTGTTGGTCTTCCTGTATCTTTACTTTTCTTCGTCTTTAGTTGTGCTACTTGAGAAGTAGTAATAATGGACGATTCAGAAGATTGCACAACTGCTTGAAATAGTAATTAATTACTAAAATTTAAGAATGTGTAAAGGATGGAAAGATTAAACTTTGAGATAATGTCTTTAAAATTTCTAAAATTAGACTATGAAAAGATTATATACATTAAATAACTTAATTACTTAATAAATAAATCGAAATTTATTGATGAAATAAAAAAATTACGAGAGGAATAATTGATAAATTCATTGTATATTTTCATATTAGTTGATAATTTGATGATAATATTGATAGGAATTTGATAAATACAAATAAATGTTATGATAAGAAATGTAAAATATTATCGTATAATTTGAATAAAATTAAAATTAAAATTAAAACAGAAAAATATTTTTTTTTTTTGAAAAATTATTATTTATTATAAAGCTACAATAATTATTATTACTTATTTTAGAAAAAATGACATTTTCAGATTGTTTTTTTAATTTTTCCAATTAATTTTTTCAATAAAAACTAATTATTGATTTTTTAAATTTTACAAACTTTCCCAACAATTTTTGAATCGAAATTAATGCTACAGAAATAAGAATATAATTTGTTAGTATAGTGAAAAAAAGTATTATAATTAAGTAAAAATTTGAAAAAGTTGTAAAAGTTTCAACAAATTTTTTTTTACAATTTCGAATTAGCAAAATGATTTAATAAAATATTGGAATTGAAATTCTTTTTTTTTTTTAACTTTTTCGATTTTGTTTTAACATTATTACAACATACCAGTCGTTACAGATGCGTTTCGTAACGATTGTTTAATTCGTTGTTTATATGTTGATAAACCGTAAAGTAACGAAAGAATTGCACCCAAATGACCATTCAAAATATCTGCAAGAAAAAAAAAAAATGAATTCCAATTTTAATTTAAAATTTATTTTTTATTAAGTTATGGCTTGAATAATATCGTCTTACATTTTAGAATATCTGTAAAATGAATTTTAACTTAAATAATGTCGTCTTCTAATTTTAAAATATTTACAAAAATAAATTTCAATTACATTTAAAATTTTATATAGTAATGAATTATAATTCAAATAATTATAACATTTCAAATTCTATTCTTATTTATCGTCTTTTTTTTTCCTAAACTTCCTTTATTTATCTTACAGGAATAAATGTTAATAATAGTTTTAAAATAGAATTGATAAGAATATAAAATGATTATTGAAATGTTAGTAATTTAATTACAATCATTTAAATGTTAATAATTTTAAAAATAAAATGAGTAATTAGAATTTTAAATAGACAGCAATGGAAAATAATTAAATTACTAACATTTCATGAAACTCATTTTACGAAACTTTTTGAAGTTAAAAATAAACCTATTTTATTTTCAATATCAAATAATTAATTAACATTAATTTAAAAGGTCAAAAGTCATGCATAATATTTCCAGGATTTAATTGCAAAGTATTTATTAGCATTTCTTAATTAATTCTTAATGTCAATTATCTTTCTGATAGAAACTTTGCTTTTGTTTTTTGGCAGTTACTTAACAAATTATTAGCAATGAATTATTGTTTATTATTTTGAAGGTCAAAGTTCACATATATTTCATTATGAATATTTTACATAGGCTATTTGTCGTTTAGTAAATAAATATGTATAAGTAAACAAATAATTCTTTTCATCATTATGTATAATATTTCATCATTTTTTATTATCTTAAAATTGTTGAAAAATAGATTTTCAATTTTGAAAAAAATTAAATTCGAAAATTTCATAAAACTTCTTCCAAATTTAAAATTGCTATTTAACAAACAGAATATTAGCAATGCAAACATTATGCGCATATTTTTGGTCAAACAAAAATTTTTTATTCCAAATGAGGAAAGTGATGGTGACAGAGGAGAAAGAGGTGACAAGATTTGTGACAACGGATGACATTCATATCTTACCGGGACATCAGACAAGTGAATTAAAAAAAGAACGAAAAATATTTTGAAATTTTAAAATTCAATTTTGAAATTTTTATTATTTATTTTTAGTTTAATAAATTTTTGACTAATTTCAGTGAATTCATCAAAAAGTGAAAAAGAAAATAAGCCTAAAATTTGAAGCTTTTTTTTGAAAATTGTAAGAAATAATGCAAATATTTGAATGAAATTTGTGAAAAAGCAAATGAAAAGCACTGAAAATGTTGATAATACCGTGATAGAGCGGGGGAGAGAGAATGGATGTGATTGAATGCACGTATCAAATAAAAACTTTTTATATTCAACCTTTTAAATATAAGTGCATATTTGTATATATGTATATGTGTTGTGTACATATATGTATGTGTGTATGTATATGTATGTGTGTATGTGTATATTTCTGTACGTGTATGTGTGTATGTTTGCGTGTGTATGTATGTGTGGACATGCGTGTATGTGTATGTATGCGTGTGTATGTGTTATGGGTATGTGTCTGTATTTATGTATATGTGGATGAGTGTGTATTTATATGCGTGTGTATATATGTATACATGTGTGCATGTGTGCATATATGTATGTATGTGTTCATGTGTATTTGTGAATGTGTGGGTGTGTGCATGTATGTGTGTATATGTGTGTGTATGTGTGCATGTGTGTATGTGTTTATATGTATGTGTGTATGTAAACATTTAAACACATGCACACATACACACATACATAAATAAAAATGTGCATGTGTGTGTACGTATGTGTGTGTATGTATGCGTGTATGTGTGTGTATGTGTATGTGTGTGTATGGCCCATATCAGGAAATAGTAAAATGAAGGTTGGAAAAATTTGATGATAGGCAGGCTCATAAAAATAAGCATTATTCCTGGCATACAATCATTATCATATCAAAAACTATTCTAAATTTATCAATCAAATTCAATAATTTAAAATATTTAAAATTATTTGAATTATATTAAATTGGTCGTTTACAGAACGGAAACTTAAAAAAAAATAATCATAAAATTAGCATATTTTTTTAAATTTACCAACAAATTCATTTAAAATATTTTAAATGTATTAAATTAATTGCGCATCAAACTGGAAATTAAAAGGGATATTTTATTGAGAATTTTTCCAAATAACTTCGATAATTGAAATATTCTTAATAATTATATAATTAATTGTCAACAAAAAAAAAAAGTTCGTATAATTTAAAAAAAATTTAACTTACAAATCAATGGTGAAGGGAAAGAGAGAAAATTGAAATTTCATCAAAGTATATCGAAAAAATTGTTTTGCTTTGTTTTATTCAAAAAAAACAAAATAAGGATTGAATCTTTCAATCGAAATATCTTTTTAAATGATTCATCCAGAAAATATACGAAAAAATAAATTAATAAATAAGAAACAACAAGTATTACAACTAAAATATCATGTCTTTTTAATTTAATAGAAAAGAAGAAAAAAAATTAATATAAATTGAATTCATTGATGGAACATAATTATAATTTAATCGATAATTGATAAAATTTCCCAGGAAATTTTTTTTTTAAATTTCAATAAAAATGGAATGTTATTTTGATAGAATTATAAGAAAAACTGTTATCAGGTTCATTTTTTTTTTTTGAAATTTTGGTTAATTGGATAAAGAATTATTTAAAATTAAAATATTGCTAATTTTAGAATATATTAATATTAGATAAAATTATAATAGCAAAGTAATAATGAATGCAAATAATTGCTAAATTTTATTTGAATATTCAAAAAAGCTAAAAAGGAGAAAAATGATAATCGTTATCAGTGATCTATGTGTATGAAATTGCAAACTTCACTTACACTGATAATCGTTATCATTTCCGCATCGTTTAACTATTTGGTGATTTGAATATGTAAAGTAAAATGATTAGAATGCTAGCTATAAAAAAGATTGAATTGATAATACTTAGAAAATTTTTCAAAAAATTAAGTTTAAAAAAATAAAAAGAATTCAAAAGCTGAAATATCAAAATGATCCAAACGAGAAAAAAATTTTCAAATAAACCTTTTTTTGTTAGTATAGTAAATTTAAATTAAAATTAAAGATAGAAATTAATCCTATTTTTGTATGATTTTTTCCTTTATATCAGATATATTGGAATTTTTTCAAAGCTAATCAAATTCCTATCAATAATAAAAACTGGAAATCAAAAATGAAAAAAAAAAAGAAATCTACTTCAAAACATGTAGATATGCTATCATATTTAAACTTAATTTAAATCCACTAAATTTAAATTCAAAAAAAATTAATCGATACTTTTTTTTGAAAATTTTGCTTATAAATTCATTTATACTTTTATCAATATATATTATAAATATGCTCTAACATATACTGCTATATTGAAATTTAATTCAACATAAACTAAATCTAAATTTGAAGTAAACGAAAAAATTAATTACTAATTTTAAAAAAAATATTTTTCTATATTTCTTTCAACATATATTATAGATATGCTCCATTGTATACTATTATACTGAAAATGAAAATTAATTTAAACAAAATAAAATTCGAAATCGAAATAAACAAAAAAATTCCTATTAAAAAAAAATTTTTTTCCTACATTTTCTTATCAATATATATGATAAATATGTTTTATCGTTAATAATAAAATGATGATGGAAATTATTCATAATCTGTCCGATCGCTTTTTTTTTTAAATTCATTTTTTTTTTCCTCCTCCTTTTCATTCGCTATCACTCGTCATTCTCACAAGGTTTAATCGGAATCAGAATAAATAATGATGATGATAATGATTGATAATGACGATGATAATGATAATGATAACATTCCAATAATTCTTCGATGCTTGAGAAATCATTGAATATTAAACGGAATGATTCATCATTTATTTTATCAATCGTAATGATTATTTAATTTATTCTAATCTCATAACTTCATCGTTGACATAAAAACTCTAAAAAACTTTGAAATCAATAAACTAATTTAACAAGCTATAATTTGAAATCAATAAATTAATTAAATTAATGAAAAAAATTTTAATTTAAATTTTAGGAAGAAGTAAAAAATTAAAAAATTTCCGCTATTATTTTAATCATTCCAAAATCTTCGATCAGTTTATAATAAATTATGTAAATCGAAAGTAATGCATGTGAAATGTTGAAAAAACGATAAAAATAATTGAATAATTAAGGCAAAAAAAAAAGTTATAAAAAATTCTTTCATTTCCATATGCAATTTATCAAATTATTGATTTTTTTTGCAAACTTTTTTTTGATGATATAATAAATTGATCGAAAAAAATTTAATTGAAGGTTAATAATCATATCAATAAAATAAAATTTAATTAAATAATCATATTACTTAAATTCCTAATTCATTTTAATTAGTTTCTTCATTAAATATTAGTTGTCGGCGAAAAAAAAAACAAAATTTTTTCAATTCTTAATTTACATTCAATTATTTCATTATCGAAATAATTGACAGACTAAAAGTTAATGAAAAGTTTGTACTCATTTACAACTTTTTTTTTCTCTTTTCCTTCCTTTTTTTTTTTTTTTGTTTACTTTTATAAACGAAAAATGATTTTTGTTTACTTTATCACTAAGTAAACAAAATTTACTACCATTTTAAATGACATATTGGTAAGAATTGAGGTGAAATGAGGAAGGAATTGAAATGATATGATTATTTCATATCTTATTAAAGTTGCAAAAAAAAAAAAAGGGAATTAAATGTTGAAAATTTTATTTGTAAAAATGAATTTAAAACTTTTTTTTGCTATAATTTTTAATATTTGCCTTTTCAATAATTAGCAAATATTATCGTCAATTCATTTAGTTTGTAATAATTTAATGAAAACTTGTGATATGATAAATTGATAAAAAGAGATAAGCGTAAATGATTTGTTGCTAAAATATCAAAATGTCATTTTTATGGTAAAATTTTTCATTTATTTTCAATCAGATAATAAAAGGACAATCTAATTTGTTTATAAAATGAAATTAATCATAATTTATTGAAATTGAAATAAATAAAAGTAAAAGTATTAAATAGAAAGATATATGCCAAGAAAATGATTAAAAGTGAATTAAATTAAATTAAATTATTTAATTATTAAATTAAATTATTACTAATGAAAATGATTAAAAGTGAATTAAATTAAATTTTGAATCATTACATTAAATTAAGGTATTATTAAGTTAAACTAAAAAATTAAATTAATTAAAATTGAATTCTTTTGATGAATTTCATTTATCATAATGTAAATTAATTAAACTTAAATTTTCTCTCTTAGTGATTGATTTTCAAAAAAAAAAAAAAGTTTTATCAAAAAAGTGATAAAAAAAAGATAAAATTTTTATCAGAAAATAAAAAAATTGCAATGATTCATTTGTATTTGTACAAATTTAAATAATTCAATTTCTTTTTTCATTTTTAAAATTTTTGATGTGAAATTACGAATTTCACATCAAAAGAAATATCAATGACACATACATTTTTTTAATCTTAGATTTTCATTTGATAGCCATTTTATCAAATATAATGTAAATTTTCGTTTTTTCATTTTTAAAAAAAAAAAAAAAAGAAAACTTAAATTTATGAAAATTTTGAGATGACAAGATGAATTTCACAAGAAGTAAAAAAAATTTTAACCTTCATTTTAGTTGATTCATATCAATCGTTAAAATTAACGAATCGAATTTTATGTGAAATGATATTTTAATTTTATTTTGATTTAAAAATATCAATCGTGAAAAAATGGCAAAATTTATTTGAAACAAAATCTTGAAAATTTATTCAAAAAATTATTTTTTCAAATTTTTGAAAAAAAAAATTGATGAGAAAAGTTTTCATTTCTAACAAATTTTATGCTAAAAAAATTTTTACAATTTAAACAAATTTTTTCCTTTGAAAGAGGAAAATTGCTATCATTGCAATCATTTATCTTCATTAATTAATGATAAGAAATTTCGAATTTTATCAAAGAAGAGGATTTCAGGAAGAGTAAAGTAAGATATTAAAAAAATGAAATCATTTAAACAAATCGAAATTTATTTCGAACTTTGATCAAATACTATCACTATTTCCTCAAAATTACATCCATCTTTTGTTTTAAATTGATTGAATAATTGAATTCTTATCATTGCACTTATCAGTTGTTTAACTCGGAGTAGATATCAGATAATTATCGTAATTATTCATCGTGATAATTATGATAATCAATAAACTTGAAAAACAACAAGTTAAATATCAATTAAGTTATCTATGATAACTGATTATTTTGTTACTATTTTTATCACTCATGATTTCGATAATAATATTCGTTATCGAAATATCAAATTTATAAAAAATCAATTTTCAATCAGTCTCCTTTCATTAAATATATTCTCTTTAGGAGTTACAGCAAAACTTCAATCATTTGAAGTAAATTTCAAATAATAAAATTATTTTGTGACAAATAGAAAGAAAAAACTTTGGAAAAAATTAATCAAAAAAAAAATCATCTTGTCCTTGAAATCAATCAACTTTTTTTTTCGTTTAAACTTGTCAATTTCTCTCTATAAATCTCTGAATCATCAATATTTCAACTTGATTTTACCTCATTTGACCTTTCAACTCATCCATCCGTACAAACCTATTCGTATTTCAATCATTTTTTTTTCTTTTTGTTCAAATTATTGAAAAAAAAAATGATTGAATGAATAATTGGAATTTTAAAAATTTCCGAAAAAAAGAAAGAAAGAAATAAGAAAGAAAAAAATTGAAACATTAAATGTGTTAATGTGCTTCGATCGAAATGACGAATATTTGATGAATCAAAAAATTTGAAGCGTTTCAAAAATCGGTCGGTTTAGATCAAAGCAAGATAATGATAAAATAAACAGATTGGAAATTGATAAGAAAAGAAAAAATGAGAAATTATAATTTTATTCATCGTTTAAATATTTTCAATAATTCATTAGTATATTTTTTGGACCGGAAATTTTAGCAATTTTTAATTCATTTGATGTTTGCCGAAAATTCAACAATTGATAAAATTGTTAGCAATATTTTAGCAGTTGATGAAATTGATTATCATTTTATCACTAATTATTACTAAGAACTTAACATGATTATGATTATACTGCAAATCATTATAATTCTAATATAATTTTAATTTTTAAATTTTGATCATTGATTTATTATAAATGTTGGTTATCATATTTTAATTAATTATAAAATTTGATTCGTATGCTTCGTTGAATATATCATTTTCTTTGCATGAATCATCCTACAAATAATCAATATTATCATATTATCATTATCATTATCACTATCGCATACTAATGTAGATACTTCGATAATAGTATAGAATCTTTTCAATTCATAAACTGCAAAATGATAATGCTGTTATTTTGCAAATCAACTTAATTCGACTGATAAGATCAAAAGGAATGATTATTATCACTACAATCAATATCGATTACTAATATAGTTATTTAGTATTATCATCTTGCACTTCATGAATTGGCAAGATCTGAACTATTGATTAAAATTTGCAAATTAAGCTAAATTCAATTTAATTGATAAGATCAAATACGAACGAGGAGGAAAATTTTGCTGTGACAAAATGATCAATCACTTTGTGATAAATGTTGAATTCATTAATTGATCTTTGTGTCGTCTTAATTACAATCAATTGATTTATTATTTCTTAATTTTTTTTTTTTTTTTAAATTATATCACACTTGAAGATTTAATTTTGCAGTGCAATATAGCTAATTTAAAGCAATTAAATGAATATTTTAAATTTTAAATGATGTGATTTTGTTAATTTTTAATAGTTGAAGTAATTAAAACATGAAAAAAAGAAAAATTAAACTATCAAATATCACAAATATTTACAAAACTTCCTTCTTTAGTTTGAAACATTTTTCGAAATAAAAAGTGAAAATTTCGAAAATTTTAGTTTTCTTTTTTAATTGAAAATTGAAAAAAAAAAAAAATGGGAAGAAATTTGAGATTCAGCATATATTTTGGAAAAAAAAAATTAGATTTATAGATAAAAAATCCAGAAATAATTAACCAAATATTTCATAGTTTTAAGTGAAATAATCAGATTGAAACTTACGTAAATGACGTAAATAAAATGCAACAACGGATGATCCATAATAGTTAAAATTTTAAAGCCGAATTTAGATAAAAAAATTAAATTCCACACTTACATTTAAATAAAACCAAAAAAATTCCAATTCAATAATTTATTAAAATTAAATTTTAATTAAGAATTGTTTTTCAAAATTTTTTTAAAAAATTTTAAAAATTATATGCAATATAAATTATATTGTAGCATACGAATAATCATTTTTCGAAATTTTTAACAAAAAAAAAAAAAATTGAAGCAAATTGTAATGAAATAAAAATACTTTTAAAAAAATAATCAAATGATATTATTGAATTCACGCGAAAAAATATCAATAAATTATTTTATGGTATATAACAAATTTCTATTTCAAGGTCATCTCAAATGAGAAAAAATTATAGAAAATTAAAATATTTCGAGATAATTTGAAATGTTGCGACAATGATGTCATCAATTTCGATGACAAATTTAATATCAAATATATTACATGATCAAATATTTTAATAACAGTTCCTACAACTATTTATTCAGTATTCAATTATTAATTATCTAAATTATCCGTAGATATCTCGATTAATGCCAAAAACTTTTATCGTAGCCATTCTTCACAATTCAATTTTACACAATGCTCAGTATATTCGATTATTGATTCGAAATGATTGAATTGAAATTCGAAATTTGATGAATTTGAATTTGAAATATTATTTGAAACTAATAAATTTCATCAGATAAATATATCTACAAATACATTTTTACATTACGTACAAACATAATTATACAAATTTCCACAAAAATTGTAATTTTCTTTCTTTTGATTTGAAAAAAAAAAAAAAAAGTAAACAAAAGGAAGAAGTAAATAAAAAGAAAGAAAAAAGGTAAATAAAAGAAGAAATAAACAAACAAAAAGGAAGAATTAATCTTTTCGTTTAATTTTACTTTTTACATCATTTTCCGTACATGTTTTATGTAAATATTACATTTTAAATTATTAATTTTTTAATTAGACGAA
Organism: Onchocerca volvulus; assembly: GCA_000499405.2. NCBI lineage: Eukaryota > Metazoa > Nematoda > Chromadorea > Rhabditida > Onchocercidae > Onchocerca > Onchocerca volvulus. The sequence goes on from HG738140.1 coordinate 3,567,019, forward strand.
TGAAAAAGAAAAAAAAATGAGAAAAAGGAGAAATTGGGAAGATCAAAGAAAACAATTATTAGAAAAAAAAAATGATAGTTTAAAAAAAAGTTACAAATCAAGGCAATCGATAATTTAGCTGAAAGAAAAAAAGAAAGCGAAGGTTGAAAAAAGGTGAAAAAATTTTTGTATAACAAATTAATTAGTAATATTTTAATTAAGCATTATGTTTTATTTTTGAAAATTTAGAGAAAAAAAGTTTTTAATTTTGTTTTATTGAATTTAGAAACTTTTGTAATTCAGTTTGGCTTAAATTTTAATTTTTTTTTTTTAACTGAAATAATAATTATATATCTATTTTTTATATATTTATGTACGAAAATGTTAATAGAAGGATTTGATTAAATACAAGTAAACAAAAAAAAAAAAGCAAACAAAAAAAAAAGAAAGAAAACTAGTAAACCAAAGTTAGACGAAAATTAAATTAAAATAAAAGTAAATAAGAAAAGGAAAAAAACTGAATATCTGTCAACAATTTACTATGAACTAATTAATGGACTAACTAATTATCATGAACTAATTAATTTTTAGTTAATTAATCTTAAATACACGTACAATGCAATCATTTAATCTATTTTTTATCTTTTTTATTCTTTTCAAATCATATTCTTCTATTTTTTTCCTATTATAATTTTTCCTACTTTCTTCATTCTCATATTTAGTTCCCGGTATTTGTGGTAAAAAAAAAAAAAAGAAATCTATCATTCTTATCATCATGTCATCTATCTATTTCATTCAGGATAATTTAGAAATTTAGAAAAAATGTAATTTATAAAAATAAGTAATTTACAAGCAAGTAATTAATAAGTAATTTATGAAAAATAAGTGATTTACAAGTAATTAATAAGTAATTTATAAAACGAGTAAGTAATTTACAAGCAAGTAATTGATAAGTAATTTTTAAAAAATAAGTAATTTACAAGTAATGAATAAGTAATTTACAAGCAAGTAATTGATAAGTAATTTATAAAAAATGAGTAATTTACAAGTAATTAATAAGTAACTTACAAGCAAGTAATTGATAAGTAATTTTTAAAAAATAAGTAATTTACAAGTAATCAGTAAGTAATTTATAAAAAATAACTAATTTATAAGTAACTAATAGGTGCTTTATGAAAAAAAGTTTAATTTTATCAATTATCACTAGAACAATGTTTCTTCTTTTTCTTTCCAATTAAAATAATTCCACTTTTTTCTTTTTTTATAAAAAAAAAAGAAGGAAAAAGAAAAAGTGAATACACAAATATTTGTTTTAAGCTAATTTAAATTGTCATTTATCGATACTCAATTATTTTGGTATCAAAATTTATGTCAAATCAATGAAATAGAAAAAGAGAAAAAGAATTTATGCGACCTAATTAAATCATTAATTAGTTTGCAAACAAATTAAATTTTTCTGTTCACGAATTTGTACACAACGCTATTGCAATAATCATTATTCAATAATTGAGATATTTCTAAAATTTGACAATTTTTTTTAAAATCTAACAAAAAAATAACAAATTTGAACAGAATCATGATTATAAATCATTACACGAATTGTCAAAAAATTTGAAAACTTAAAGACTTGAAAACTTGAAAACAAAAAACTTGAGTACGAATTGTCAAAAAAAAATTGTTGTAAAAATTGAAAAAAAGAAAAATTATAGAGAAGGAAAAGTAATAATTGCTGTAAAATAAATAGAAACTTGTCATTACCAATCACAATCATCATTATCATTATCATTATCATCATCATCAACCAAAATAGAAAGATAAGGATTTGCTGTTTGACGATAACCTTGGCATTTGCATATGACCTTTTTCACCACTCAATTAGTACGATTGATAATAATTACCAAACTAATAAATACTGTAATGTTCAGTGCGAAAAAGTATTTTTATTATTTTAGTAATTTAATAATAGAACTTAAATTTAATTATCTTTATAACTATTAATAACTTTTAAGTAAATAAAGAGATATTTAAAAATATTACTTCCAATATTAATATTAAATTTTCGTAATAAAAATTTATTTTTAAATTAAAATTTCAAAATTTTATCATTTAAAATTGAAGATTTTATTCTAATTAAGCAAGAAATAGCACATGTTTAATTTAATAATTTTATTACCTACTTACTCTCTTTTACTTTTTTTAATTAATAGCTCTCTTTTATTAATTACTCTCTTATAATTTATTATTTTATCAAAACAATAATTATTTTTTCACTTTATTTAATAATAAAAATTTTTAGAAGAAAAATTTTCCACTAATTCATGAAGTAAGTCGAAAAATTCTCACAAATATAACTCACCGCAAAAGTTTCTGTTCATAAATCAATTCAGATTATTAATTTCAAATTATTGAGAGCGGGAAAGAGAGGGAGAAAGAGAGAGAGAATTAAAAAAGAGCGGCAAAAATTTTCATCAATTTATGAAGTAAGTAATAATGTTTCCGGAAATATTCCTCTGCAAAGTTTTTCGTCTGTTCATAAATCATTTCAGATCATTAATTGCGAATTATTTGAGAGCGGGAAAAAAAAGAGAGAGAATAAAGAAAAGAGAAGTGGAAAAAGCAAAAAAAAATTTTAAAAGAGAAGAAAAAATGGAAGTTTATCGAAAGCTATGAAGAAGCTAAAACTAATCATCAATTCTAGCATTCAACTTCACAAAGTGTCAAATTTCATTGGCTGCGAACGGAGAAGCGTTGTTATCGCAAAACGAACGCTACAATTTCGGTCGCAAACGAACGATACAATTTCGTCCGCAAACGAACGATACAATTTCGGCCGCAAATGAGCGGTACAATTTCCACTAGTTTTGGGAAGAGAAATTTCGTTGTACTATCGCAAATTTCGCAAATCAGTTTATCACCATTTAATTTAGTAAATGACAAAACGTTTGCTTTCCATGGTTTGATTCTTTCATCAACTTTGAAAAACTAAAAAGAATTGAAAATATTTATGAGACAAAAAAAAAAAAAAAAATCCAAATTTAATAGAAAAATTCCAAAATTATCTCATTAAATATTTTGTTTCATAGCTAATAAAAAATTGAAAATTTAAATCAAATTAAATTAAAGTAAATTAGAATAACTAGTTGAGACTTTTGTCGGGTTTTTATTTTTCTTCGAAAAATTGAGTTTGCAAATCAGCTTGTCAATATTTGATGTCATAAACAGCCTATAGTTTGCTATAATTTTGATAACAAATTCAAAAAACTGAAATTGTTTGAAATATAATTATAAACAACAAATATTTTATAGGATTAATGATTTCTGATTATTTTATCATTATTTCTTTTTAATTATTGCTTAACATTATTACACAAATTTTTGATTATTACGAGAGAAATAAAATATATTGCTAACTTATCATTAATTTATTAAATTAAGTAAATATTTTCCGGATTAGTATCATTTTCCGGACCAATATTATTTTTCCGGATAACTAGAAAAATTCCAAGTTCAATTGTGACTAATAAATTAGGGATGAAAGAAAGAAAAGATAGATTGATTGATGATAAGAGCAATAAGATGGAAAGAAAAGAATGGATATTCGTAAACAAAGCAAATTTATAACGTGGATCTGATCCGTCAATCCGATCCGATCCGTCAATCCGATCCGATTCGATCTGTCTTTTGTAGTCCATTGGCCTATTCAATCTTAAAAATGACAATTTCAAGGAATAAAAATGATCAATGAAATTGGAAAACGAAAAGATAACAGTGTTGATTTATGCGACGAAAGAAAGGAAGGATGTGACAGATTAATTCTAAAAGTGATAAAAGATAATAAACAAGGGGACAATTTCGATGATAATATCAAGACTGATAATGATTGATTTGATTAATCGAGAATATCAAAACTGAAATTGGTTGATTCTCGAGAAAATCATAGATATGAATAATTTCATCGGGTGGATAAACGATATATTCGAATACCTCATGGGAATTAATTTCATTTATGCTAATCCTTTTCCACATCTGTTTATTGTCATATTAATTCGACCTTTCACCTCAAATTTCTAGATGCTTTTTTTTTTTTCTTGTGAAATGAAAATTTATTCATTTTTGATTACTACATCATTAAATTTAAAATTTAAAATGAACAAATGAAGGCAAAAGAAAAAAATTTTAAATTGTTACTTTCTTACTTCAAAAAAAAAAAAAAACGAAAACTTTTACTTTTTACTTTATGTTTTAAAAAAATGGTTTTTTTTCTTCTAAAAAAAAGTTTGATTTTTTTCATTTCTTTTTCTACAAATTTTGACGAACTTACAGACTTAATATGTACTTTTTTTTTTTTTTAGAAATTTAAAAAATTTAAATTTGTGTTAAACATTAAAAAAAATATTACTGCGAAAATCTTCTCTGTTTCTTCTAATTTTCTATCCTCTAAAATATAACGAAAAAAAGTTTTTGTTAATTTTAATCTAAATTGATAGTTTTGTTTTTCAATTTTTTCTTCAATAATTATTTCATTATTTTGATTTAATCCGTCCGAATATTATCGAATTACTCCCTTCCGAATTTGCAATTTATTTGATTTTTTAATATCTTTTTTTTTTTTTTTTGAAACACTCATTTTCATTGATTTATTAATGAAAAGAAAAAATTCACCAATTAAATAATTTATCGTAAAATTTTTGTTTTGCAAATGTTATAAGTTGTTCATTTGTTTAATTTGGGAAATATTCGCAAAAAAAATTCACGACAAATAAAATAAATCGCAAATTTAATTAAGAAATAGTTCAGAAATATTTGGATAGATTAACAAAAATTTTTTAAAAAAAATTAAAACAATTTATAAAAAAATTTAAAACTTAGATTATAAAAAAATGCTGAAGTTTACTCTAACAATAATTAAGCAATGAAAATCCATATATTTAACAAATCTTCTTATCATTTTAAATTCAAAAAATAAAAAATTTATTCAGAGAAGTTAAAATGATGTGAATTGCTATTTTTTCATTCTTCCGTTTTCTTTGAAAAATTCTGAACTTTTATCTTTTTTTTCTTTTTTTTTTTCGAATGAAAAGTTTAATTGGAAATCTTTATTTAATATCAAAATTATTCTAATTTAAAATAAAATCAGCATAATTTTTAGCTTGCGACAATTTCCACCTTTTTTTTTCTGATAATCGTTATCAATATCATATCAAATTATTTTATTAAGCTATTACCGTTTGCAATAAAATTATCACATGCTTAAATAACTTTTCGAAAATTTCCGCAAAGATTTTGCTAATTATCACGGCTGAATAAGGTAACAGTTTACTTAATATATCAAAAAAAAATTTGAATTTTTCAAATTTTTTTTCGCAAACGTGATAATTAATAAATCTTTAAGAAAATTATCAAAAAACCATAATCAGTTTGATCAACTCTTCCTTTTCATAAATTTTACCGCAAGAAAAAAAAAATTGCCGCAAAATTATCACATGTTAAATTATCATTTGAAATTTTTCCTATACAATTATTTTTACTCTCAGCAAATCATGATAATAATCACTTTCCTAACAAAAATTATCGAAAAAACAAAAAAAAAAAATTCTATCTATTATCAATTTCATCAACTTTTCTTTTTGATAAATTTTGCTACAAAAAAAAAAAAACATTCATTTTTAACCTCCGACTAATCATGATAATGATCATTCTCCTGATAAGATCAACGAAAAATTCATTCTACTATCAATTTAAGATCAACTTTTTCTACTTTTTGATAAATTTTACTATGAAAAAAAAAAAAAATTGAAAAAAAAAGAAGTAAAAAATTTATTGAACATTATACAGAATTAAGAAAAACGAAATATGCTTTCATATGTTGAATATTATTTAAGAATATTTGAAACAAGTTTTTTAAATGAAAAAATGTGCGAATATCGATGACATTGAAATGACATCAAACATTTTTGTACCAAATTACACGTATACCGAAAAATATAATTAATTATCGAATTACAATAGACTACTAAAACCATATATTTCATTTTATTTTACATTTTACCGAAATGTCACCCATTTTTATCCGAACGAACACTTCACTTAATATCATTTATCAAAAATGAATTGAGCGAAAGAAACAAGTTATTGAATAAGAATTAAAATGATTAAAAATTTGAAAAATATGAAATTAAGTAAGAAAAAGGAAAAAGTGTAAGTAAGTAAAAGTGAGATAAAATAAAAGTAAGTGGAAGTAAAAGTTTCTTTCTTCTTTTTTTTTGTTTATTTTTATATTTATTACTTTAATTTAACAAATTTTTTTTTTGAATAAAAAAAAATTTGATAAATTAAAATTATAAAAATGGAAAAATTTCTTTCATATTTTTCAAATCATTAATCAATTTTAATTATATCATTTGTAAATTTTTTTTCTGAAATATAATTGTAATTTTAAACAATTTTGTTTTCTGGGATGAAGAAATTTGATAATTAAACAAATTTTTGAATAGTTAAAATTATTAACGGTTCGAATGGTTTGGGAGGATTTTATTTCCCATTTTTTAATTTTAATTTAATAATTTCTTTTTTTGTCTTTAAAGAAAGAAATTTGATAAATTATTTAGAATAATTTATCAATTCCAAGTTTCTCTGTTTTACAATTTTTAATTTAATAAATTTCTTTTTAAAGAAAAAACAATGACAAATTATTAAGGATGATTATCATTTTTGAATAAAGAAATTTGAAAAATATTCTGAATAATTATGATTTACAGGTTTTTTTTCATTTTAATTTCAATTTAATAATTTCTTTTTTTTTTTGGAATCAAACAAATGATAATTATTTCGAATAATTATAAGTAAATATTTCGGCAAAATAGCCTTAGTTTTATTATGGTTACGATGATTAATTAAGATAGATAATTAATTAGTTACGTCAAATATTTCAGAGAATGATATCAACAAAATGATTATGTCGTCATTTGTATCAATTATGTAAATTTCAAGATTAACTATTCATCTTTTTCATTTCAAGTAAAGCGATAATCTATTAAAATTCAAATTAGTTTATTCTATTTTGATTTGAAAAAAAATTTTTTTATTCGAATTTCAACCTTTATCATCCAGAAAAAATTTTTCTTTTTTGAAATAAGTAAATTTTGAGTCTTTGTAACAAATGCTAAAATATTCTTGCTACTAAAAACGAAAAAATTTCAAATAAAAGTATCGAAAATATGAAATTAAAATAATACGACAAAAAATTTTTAACTTAAAAAATGGAAATATCAAATAATACTTTTTACTAATATTTCCATTCTATTCAAATTTCAAAAAATTACAAACTAAAAGTATTCGATTTAAAACTAATGACAAAGAAAAAGACTATAAAATTTTTTAATATTCGTAATACTTACCATTTACAGCAACTTTAGATATGTCAATATTTAGTGATGCAACAAATTGTAAACATCCAGCAATAATTTCAGCCTGTAATCAAATAATTGAATTAGAATAATGGTATTTGAATTTCTAAAAAAAGAAAGTAAAGATGCATTATTTAGATTTGCTAATTGATATTGAAATACTCATAAAAATGATAAAAGCTATTTCGGTACTAAAGTATTTAATAAAAATGATAAGAATTATTTTAATTTCGTTCTATCTTTTTTTTTAAGCTAACTCTGCCTATAAAACAAATAATTGAATGAATAAAATATAATAATTGAATTGGAAAAGTAAAAAATGCATTATCTAAATTTATTATTTTCTATTTTAAATTTTTATAATACATTATCTAAATTTATCATTCATATTAAAGCATTGATAACAGTGATTAAAAAGTTTTTTTAAAATGATAACTAAATTTTCTTTTTTTTTTGCTTCCAAAAATTATGAATAAAATTTTTATGAAAATTTCAAATATTTTTTTTTTTCTATTCCGGAAGTTAGAAGAAATTCTGTCACATTTCGTTTAATGAAATCATTTAAACTGAAAAATTTTCATTGTGCTAGCAAAAATGGAACATCATTGACAAGTAAAAATGATGAAAATTGAAATTGATTAATTGGATTGTTAAAATTTAATAATGATTAATTAGGTTTGTTTAAAAAAAATTTTTTAAAATTTAAAACAAAATTCCATCTTTTTACTTTTTCTTTCTTTTTTTTTTTACCAAATTTAATTAACAACAAATTAATTTAAATATCAAAAAATATGTACATATATGAGTAAATAGATAACAACAAGAAAAAAAACATTTAATATTGGGATCATTTTAAAAATGATCAATTTAATTAATTATTTCAAATATTTTTCAATAATTTTTAAGAATTTTTTATATGGTTGATTATATTTTTGATTAAATTTATGCATAATTAATATATTTTTATAGGTCTAATGAATATTATGAAAACTGAAATTAATAAAAAGTTTTTAATTTTAAGTGTAAATTGAATTTATTACGTAATTAATAATGGTATGAATTTAATGAATATTATGAAAACTAAAATGAATGAAAAGTTTGCCGAAAATTTCGAATTATTTCTGTGAAAATTTCCAGAAATTTTCCCAGATAATTAATTATAATTTAATTAAATAAGCATATAAATTAATATTTGGTTTATGAACCTGATGAATAGTACGAAAATTGAAAACGAATAGAAAATTCGTAACAATTTTAAAATAAATATTTTTGGAAATTTTCGCTAAATTTCGAATTTTAAAATCATCGTTAATTGATAATAAAAGTTTCAAAGAATTGATGGACAATGTTAAAATTTGTTGAGTGAAATTCTTTTTAACAACTTTTATTACTTCCGATTTGAATCATAAAAATTGCCAAGTTTTTCAATTCTTTCAAGATTTTTTGGCGAAAAAAAGCTTCGGTAGTCATAATTTTTTAAGAAAAAAAGAAGGTTAATCACTTGTACTAAAATTTACGAATTTAAATTAAAATTTATCAAAATAAAATTTATCGAATTACACAATTTTGAAATTTCGCTAAAAAATTTGCCAAAAGTTCGGTCCCATCTTCTTTAATCATTTATAAAAAATTTAATATATTCATATTTTATAGTAAAAAAAAGTTACTGAAAATTTCAACAATTGTAAAAATTATTGATTTTTCAATCAATTAGACACAAAAAAAAAAAAAAGAAGATTTGTGGGGAAAAAATGAAAGATTATAAGAGATAAGTTTTTTTTTTTTTTTTTTTTTGAAAATGCTAATTAAACGATGTTAATTAGACACGGAAAGGTACGGAAAAATGTTGAAAGAAGCTGTGCAAAGTTTGTTTGCAAACAAATAAAACTTAAACTAAAAAGCTTGATAAACTTCAAAAAATCGATAATGGAAATGAGTGGAAAATGAATGGATTAATTAAGAAGAAATTTTGAAAATATTGAAATATTACTACGATGAATCTTTCACAGCAATTAAAATGATTGAATAATTAGCAAAAAAGATATTTCAGAATATAATAATCCGTCAAAATTAATGAAAAAACGATTTTTCTAACTAAAATTCCGTGCAAAATCAAAAATTAAGCTTGAATTGTGAAAAGTAAAGTTTATTTATTTTGCTGAAATAAACACAACATAGGATTGTTGGATCGTAAATTAATTTTAGTGGAAATTACATTTTCTGAAATTTCATTTCCGCCCAAAATATTCGCTTATTTTAATTTTGAGCCGCCAATTTAAAATTAGGATCAAATAAGTTGCTTTAGTTTTGCATTTGTGTAAGAAAATTTATTTAATTTTTTAAATTCTTAAAAATTTTTTCATACTTGAAATTGAGCAAATCGGAAATTAAACTTGAATTGTTAAAACTAATGTTTATTTGTTTGCTATGAAATAATATGAAATAATAAGATTGCTGGCTAGCAAATTAGAAATTTTGCAAAAAGTTTGAGGAATAAGCCAAGATTTAATTAATTTAATTAAATGACTAATTTTTTCGCACATATAAATTAAGTTGAATTATTTGATCCGCATTGGATCACAATTTCCACTATAATTTGAATATTTTTTCACGTGCGGTAAGTGGAAACGTGTAGCTTCACGTGTGTTTTTCACGTGTAAATTTGTTGTCATTACTTATCATTGTAATGGATCGAAACATGGAATATTGTTATTATACGTATCATTATCAACACCGTATCCATAAAAATAGTTATAAAAAATTAACGATACATGAATTTCTTCATAAAGAGTTCAAAATTTAATTTTAATATCAAAATTTTTTATTTAATTTTTAATTCAAAATTTTTAGTTTTATTTTTAAATTTTCAATTTAACATTATTAATTCTGATTTATTCATCACAAAAAATTTAGAAGATTATCAGTTTATGCTAATCTTCTTATTCTGATAAAAATTACATGCCTTTACCGATTATTTTTCATTTTAATATTTCGAATTGAATTTCTTTTCATACAATTTCCTTTTGAATAATTTTAGTGGACAAAAAATAAATAAAGAAATTAATATTTAAATAATTTAAATTAATTAGTCAATTAGTTCATTTCTTTATTAAATCAGTACTTTTTCTTCAATAATTATAAATTAAACAAATTAAAAATTTTTTCTTTTAATCTTTTTCAATCCAGTTAAATGAAGAAATAAATGAGAATTTTTGTTTAAAATATTTAAATTTCGAATTAATTATTATCCTTGATAACAACTAATTTTCTATATTAATTATTTAAAAGGAATAAGTCATTAAGTTTTATGCAATATTTTTGATTGTTTTAAAAATTTTACAAATAAAAATTTTAAGTAATTAATAAAATTCTTTTCATAATAATTGATATAAAGTGACAGATATATATGTAAATATATATTTATAACAATAAAGCAATTCATTGAAATTAAATATTTTGAAAGAAATAAAAGTTGAAATTTTAAAATGAAAATTAAAATTTCAAAGGGAAATTTATCAAAATTTAAACAATTTTGAAGTAGCATTTTAGTCCTTAAACTTCAAATTCCATCATCATCATCATCAAAGAGATTTTGTTAAGAAAATTAAGGATGATTCCAAACATGTGTAAAAAAGTTTGGCTTTTCAAGTTTGATGTTGAAACTTCCGACTAATTTATGATCAACCGAATACTTTTAGGAATTTGGAATATTGTTGCATCTCGACAATTGTTATCTTCAAATTCTCGAAATTTCAAAATCCACAAAATTCTTTTGAAATGTCGTAAAAACTTAGCGAAATGACTTTTTCTGTTTCCTTCTTTCTTTCTTTTTTTTTTTTTTGTTCTTGCTTAAAACTTTGATCGAAATACTTTTTTTATTTCAAACTTTGATCGGGATTTGCTTTTTGTTCTAAAAATAGCGAAAAGGAATTTTAGTTCGAATAAAAACTATTTGATTTGAAATGAATTTCAAATGAAGTGAATTATTTGATTTCAAATGAATGAATTTAATTTGAAATAATTTTGATTTGTTTTAAGAACAAAAGGAAGAAAAAGTAAGGCATATCGAGAAATTAATATATGCAAAAAAGAAAAAAAAATGGAAAATATAAAACGTATAGAGTAATTGAAATTATTTAAATGTATGATTATGAGAGAAATTCAAATAGAATTACTTAAATTAGTGCTAAAATCGAAATGGATGGGGATACATGAATTGAATTGAGGAATTAAAAATTATGTAAAAATATAATTATGATGAAGTTCAAATGGGATCATTTAAATCAGTGCTAAGAATCGAAATGGATAGGAATATATGAAATGAATGGAAATAGTTCGAATAGATTACTTGAATAATCATTAAAAATTGAAAATGGATTAAGGTTTAGAGTTTGAATGCACATTGTAATTCCAAGAGATAGTAAAAAAATATGACACTAAGCGAAAAAAATTATTTTCGATATTCGATTACCGAAATGATTTCTCGAAATGACTTCAAAATTGATTCATTTATAATTCATTTATTTGAAATCAAATAAGTTGACTTGAAGTTTTTTAATGAACTGAAATGTTTGCATAGAATTGAAGTTTTCAATTCGATTTCCTTTCAATTCTAAGTCATTAAAAAATTGCATGATCTACTATTTAATATTTAAAAAAATCAAGCAGTAGTTTAAATTTATAAAATTTTAATTTTTTTATAATTTCGATTCATAAACTTGGACCTTTTTAAACTATTAATTTATAAAATCAATTTTTTATCTCTTTCGCTGATAACATTTTTAGAATTGTAATTAAAAAATCAATAAATAAATATAAAATTTTGAGCTACGATTTTCTTAAATTTAACAAATTCCATGCTAAAAATTTGTAAAGAATTTAAAAAAAAATGAAGCATTGATTACATTATTGTAATTAGTATTCATGGAAATATAGTTTAAAAATTGTAGCTTAATTTAATAAATTTAAAATCGAAATTCTCTTAAATCATGAAAATTTTAACAAATTTGAAAAAATTACAAAAAAAAAATTAATAAATGAGGCAGTACTGTTACAATATTCATGAATTACCGAATTAAGCAATAGATTTTCCTTATTCTTAAAAAATTTAAAAAATTCGAATTAATTTTCACAAATTAGGCAGCAAAAAAAAATTCAAAAAATAACGAAATGAAGTGTTGCATTATATTTTCAATAATTATCTAAACAATAAATTTTAAATTGAATAAAAAGAAAAATTAAAAAAATAAAAAAGTAAAAAGAAAAGTAAGGCATTATATTATATTGCAATAATTATCTAAAAAGATCATTAATATATTATTTTTATTATATTTGTAATAATTATCTGAAAAAATCGATAACATTATTTAACAAACCATTCTAAATAAATTTTAAATTAAGTTTTAAAAACTTTTATAGTAAAATAAGATTTTTTGAAGAAAAAAAAAAAGTAAATCGATGCATTATGTTTACAAAATTTTGTCTCAAATGAACTAAAAACCTTAATTTAATTTATCAAATTTGAAAAATGATAAATAATACTCAAATTTGTTGTTTTTAACTTAAAATCATGAAAATCAAAAAAATTGAAAACAATTTGGTTATTTTGTATTTTTAACATAATTTAATTTCTATTTTAGTGTAAATTATATTTTTTAACGTAATTTTTCCAATTTTACAAAATATACAATCATCATCGATTTGGCAATGAATATTAAAATGAAGAAGATTTTAAAGTAAACAAAGAAAAAAAAATTAATTAATGGGCAGATATAAAGTTGATGTAACAGATGTCCATCATATTTAATATACTGGAGAACTAATTAATCATAAATCATATACCAGAAAATAATCATATTCATTAATTAAAATAACATTTTATGAATTATAGTTGGCATTTTCTTTAACTTTTTTCTTTTTTTTTGAAAAGGTTTATGTTTATTTTTAATTTCTATCTTTTTAAAAAGAGAATGATTTTTTAAATTAAAAATTCATTTCATGTCTCACAGAAATTTTTTGCATTATCACTATATATCTTTTTGATAAAGTAATTAATTTAATTTTCTAACTACTGAAAAATTGAATAAAATTAATTGAAAAATTGATTGAAATAATTCAAATAAACAGTTATTGAATATTTTATTTTTATTTTACTAATAAGGAATAATTTCGCTTTGCAAATAATTCATTGTTCTATTAATTAGTAACAATGAAAAGTGAAATTAATTACTAATTAATTAATTTAAATATATTTTAAAAATATTTGTTATTTGATTAAATGATTTATTTTTTAGATTCCTTTATTAATCTACTTTATCAATAGTTTTTTTACTCTTCAACTCATTTTCTCCATTAGAATTTTGTTTACCGTGTTTTTTTTGATTTTAAATGAAAGGTCAAAGTTCAAACCGGTTCTGTATTCCCACTAATTGTAGTGTTAATTCGTTCTTCAGCAGCGGGAACACAATCGAATGCTAAAATTCACATAGATTAGCTTAATATATTTGACAAAAATTGATAAATATTCGTATCGAAAAATCAATTCGATAAATTTTTTTTTTGAAATGATTAAATTAATTTAAAATTATATATTTCAAAAACCTATTTAGCTAATTAATTTAATTAATTCATTAATTTTGCTGCTATTTGTAGTTGAATGATTGATGATCAAATGTAAACTATTTCCAATTTCCTTAATAAAGTTCAAAAAGAGAAGAGCGGACAAAAAATTGATCGATTACAAAGGAAATTGAAATATAATCATAAATAAAAAAATAGTACAATTATTCAATCAAAACATATGAACTAATTTTATTTGACTAATAAAAAATAAAAACAAATAATCAATAACTGATAATTTTTATTTCCTCACACATAAACAGATAAGTGCCTAATCAACCAAAGAAGAGCTTATCAAACTAGAAAAATTAAACTTGAAAATGATAAACGACTAAGTAATGCAAAGTTTGACGTAAAAAATAATTTTTTTTTTTTGATTTCTGATTAAATTTTGTTTGAAATAAGCAATCGATATATAGATGAATGCAAAAAAAAAAAAGTGTAATTAAAATTTACACTTAGGAAAAAAACGAATTTATCAGCAAATAATTTCAGCGATTTTTAGAAAAAGAGCAGGAAATGAAATTACGAGTTATGGGTAATTAATTTATTTCATGTTTTGTTCTAAAAAATTTTACCTAAAACTTTTTCCTAAAATGAAATTAAAATGGAAAATTTTCGAAAAAAAAAATCCAATTAAAAGACAATTAAATTGAAATGCAATTAAATTTTTGCTGAAAAGAATTAGAAAAAGAAAAAGAAATGGAAATGTTTTTTTTTTTTTTTTTTTTAGGAAATATTTTAATCAAATTTTTCGATAAATTGAAATAATTTACTAGGAAGCTAAATGTAAGACAGTGATGATGAAAAATATTTTATTAAAATTTGAAATAGTCGAATAACATTTTATGCAATCGCAAATTGAGAAAAGTTAATTTCGAAATGTTTAATTAAAAATACTAATTTTATTCATTATAGACTATCCATGAGTAGATCTGATTACACTTGTTAAATTTGTTAATTTATGCCTCATCATTTTATCAATTATTTAAATTTCCTAAAAAATTGTTAGAACAAAATGGAAATTGGTCTGACAGATTTAATTAATTACTAGAATTTGATTTATAAACTAGAAATATTAACGAGAACAAAAAATGAATTCAATTATAAAATTTATTCTGGTTTCCGATTTGAATGAAAGATGGAAAGGTTAAATTAGAAGAATTCGGTCAGAAATCTAAAGGTATTAATTAAGCCAAGCAAAATTTGAAAATTAAATAAGGAATTAATTTGAAGAACGCTCAATTCAACTTAAATAATAATTGGTTGATTGTTGAAGCGTTAAATCCGAATTAGCGAAAATTAGGTTATTTTGCGAAAGCTTTGGAAGAAATGCGAAAATTATCGCATACAACAACAAAATTAGTTTGTTTTCAAGTGCTAAATTTATATCTTATTCTCATCATTAATATAATAAATTTGGTTATTAGTTTGTTTGAAAATCGTTATTTCAAAAAAAAATTTTATGATAAGTTTTTATTTCAAAAATTGGAAATATTTGATTAATTTTGTACAAATATCATTCAATTAAGATTTATTTGACATTTACATAAATAAAAGTTACATATTTACTTTTTTTTTACTCCGCAAAAACTTGTCCAACTTTTTTTTACTCATTAAAAACTTTACAATTTAAAAAACTTTTCGAATTTAAAAATTTTTAAATTATAAAAGAAAAAATTTTTTAGACTTACTGATTGCCTGCAGAAGTGTTACAAGTTTACGTGGTTCACGTAAATCGTTCGTAAGATCATTGATCGGTTCTACTCCATACCGTATCAAATGCCGATTTGACCATTCCGTATAAATCTGAAAAATTCATTCAATAAATTTAATTTATTCCGAAATTTTCAAATTAATTAATTTTTAAAAAAATTGAAAACTTTTTTCTCAGCGATTTATCATAGAAAATAAAGCATATTTGTAGGATTTTTTCTTTCTAAATTTTTTTCAAAAATGAAAATAAAAAAATTTGAAAACAAAAAAATATGAAAACAGAGAATAAAAATTTTAATAATTATCAATAAATAGAATTCTACTAATCAGGTTTTTAAAATAAAGATTTTAAGAATTGTCAGCTAAATGATAATAAAATAGTGATAAGTAATTATCACTTGCAAGGAAATGATGCACAATACATGCTATTGATAATTAAAATTTGCAATCAAAATTTCAACGATCAATGATTATCCAGTAATAACAATTTGTGGAATGATATCAACAATTGTTAATTTTAAGGAAATTGCATCAAATAAGTTATGTATTTTTTAATATAATTCCTATGAATATTATAAATATCAATATAATTTCTACTAATATTGATTTAATTTTTTAAATTATTTCGAATTTCTAAAATATCTGCTAATTTTAACATTACTTAAGTTTTTTTTTCTTTAATCGCTATTTTTTTTTTCTGGAGAATATTAATGTCATTGCAATTAGCCTTAATTTTGTGATTAATTAATTTAATAAATCTCCACCAATGATTGCAAAATTCATTTATTTCATCCCTTCAGAAATAAATTTGTGGTTTTTTTGTAGACTTCAGATGAAACTTTATTAATTAATTAAGTTAGTATTTCGTTACTTTTCCAGTACTTTTTAATTATCTATTATTTTATATCATATTCAATTCATATTTATCTGCTTTTTATTTTATTTGCTATTGCGGTATTCATATTTTGTATTATGTTTTTTTTGTTTGTTTTGTAATTGTCCTAAAAGAATATCATTCGTAAACATTTTTAAAATAATTATTATGAAACTAATTATCATAATTAATTTTTAGAGTAATTATTATAATTATCATGAAAAAAAATTTTTAATAAATAATTATCATAAAACTTAGGATGAATAATTGATTTCTTTTTATGCCAAAAATTCAATCATTTTGAACAAATTTATTTTAAATCAAATTCTGTTCAAAATTCGAATTTTTATCAGCGAAAAGAATTTACTTTATCAAATATTATTTCCGGTACTATTAGATATTATTGGAAATGATATTGTTACATATTGGAAATGGTATTTCGATAAAAGTAAATTCCATTTGCTAATAATATTCCATTATTTGAATTGTTCAGACAGAATGCATGTTTTAATGAATTCATTAAGAGCTTGCTTTTAACAAATATATCATTCAAGGCTGGTTTCTTCACAATAAATAAACTTAATTACTATCCAATTAAAATATATCGGATGATTATTCATTATCATACGATAGTATTGCATTCGTTTGCGATTTTTTTCGTCAACAACCAGCCCTTCAAATATGAATAAACAACCGATGACCTTTGCCCTTTATTAGCTAATAAACATATTTCTTGTACATGTTTAAGAAAAACAACATGACCTTTGTCCTCTCGTAGCTAATAAACATATTTCTTGCATATGTTTAAGAAAAACAACATGACCTTTGCCCTCTAGTAGCTAATAAACATATTTCTTGCGCATGTTTAAGAAAAATTACATGAACTTTGCCCTCTCTTAACTAATGAACATATTTCTTGCATATATTTAAGAAAAACTACATGACCTTTGCCCTTTCTTAGCTAATAAACATATTTCTCGCACATCTTTAAAAAAGCTGAAACTATAACTTGCAAATAATTAGCGATATATGAAATTAGTAGAAAAAATTTACAATTCCTGGAATAAAATTAGAAAATTTTTTGATTAAAGAGAAAAAAAAGAAAATATTTGATAATTTTTTTCTTGCGAGTTTTTTTTTAACATTAATTAACAGCATTTAATTTTGATTCAATATTTTTGATATAAATAATATAAGCATTTTAATAAAATCATTAATTCAAAACTTGAAATCATGCTTGAAATTACATAAAAAATAAGTTGTGAAATGAACAAATAAAATTCAAAATTTAAATAACACAAAAAAAATTTTTTGATTTACGAAATTTTAGATATTTTTTCCGAAAATTTTCTTTAACATATATAATAAACGAAGTTTTTGTTATTATGCGAATATTTTATTTAAATTATTAGAATTGCAAAATATTTTCCGTGTTAAAAAATAAAAATAAAAAAATTTAATGAAAAAATTAGCAAATGCTATCGAATTCTGATCTTGCGATAAGTTAATGTGATGAAATTTGAGCAAGTATGAAAGGATACGATCAATTTTTGACTTTTAAAATCATTCTGATAGCATCAATTAACAAAAAAAGAAAAAAACATTTGAAGACTGAAAACAAATTGATGAACAGAATTTTTATTTTTTTCACTTTTAGCTTTTGCGAATTTATCAAATTGCATGTTTTTTTTTTCTTTTGTCTTTGCGATAATTTATTTAAAGTTTCTTTAATGGAATTTTTTTTTTCATTTTTTCTTTATTTTTTACGACAATTTGAAAATGTACTTTTAGTATTTGCAAATTTTGAAACTCTCAGAAAAAAAATTTTTTCTTACCCTTTTTCTTTTTTTTTTTTTGGAAAGAATTTGCTGAAAAGATAAATATTGAAATGATGTACAAAAAACTTTTGATGAATTGATATATTTTCAGTATTTATATGTATTGATTACGATATTTGTGGGTACGGTAATTTAAAATTACCATATTCACGTTTCTGGATATGGTAATTTCATATAAGAAATAGTTACATACGATACTAATATGCTTAAATTTTCGATAATATTTCATATCGCTTATTTCATTTTTATTACATTCGAAATGATTTTTCCATATACACGAAATATTCTTAATTTTTTATTTTAAATTTTTTTTTTAGACATGCAGAAGCATCGCAATATGTAAGTAATTTAACAAATCAAGTAGTAGCGAAATTTGATAAAATTCAGTAAAAAAATTTTGATGTAAAAATAGAATGATCGGAAATTAATTTGAATAAAACTGAAATGAAATAAAGTAATGAAATTTGAATATGAACAAAAATAAATTAAATTAACATAAAAAAAAGCATATTGAATAATAATATCTATTGGATTTATAAGAAATAGCGAATTCGTTAATAATATAATTTTATCGCAAAAACGATTGAAAAAAAAAGGAATTTTATTTTAATTGAATTTTATAAAATCAACTTCCACTAATAAATTATATAATCTGAGATAAGATATTATATTTATTGCGAACTTTATTCGATTTATTAACTTTTTGCATTTGAATGAATTAAGTCGAATGATCAGCTAATTAATTAATTAATTAATACGAAAGTTTAGCTGAATAAAATAGATAATATGCTGAGAAATAAGCATAAATACGATTTATATTAGTAAAAGATTTGATCAAAACTGTGAATTTTACTTGCTTCGAATTTCATCCGATTTATTAACCTTTCAAATTCGAATAAATTAATTAAATGACCGATTAACTAATTAATCAATATGAAAATTTAGGTAATAAAATAGATAATGAGCAGAAAAATGAGCATAAATATGATTTATTTCAGTAAAAAATTTAATCAATACCGATAATTAATTATCATAAGCTTGAAGGGAATTAATTATCCAAACAGACACATCTGGGTCATAATTTAAATTTTATGACTGAAATGAAATGTGTCAGTTGCTCAATTCGATGAAATAATAAAATGAAAGCGCCCCGAACTGATTTATTTGAATAATCTTTTATCTTTTCCTATCCAGTATTTCAGTCTTCTAATTGTGATTAATTTTAATTTTTTTTTTGAATTAATTAAATTTTTAAGACACAAATTTTTTCGTTATCCGTCACTTTAATATTATGATTTTAATTAAAATTATTCATTTAATGAAATTTTTTAAGATTTATTATCGAAATAATTTTTAATAGATTTACTAGAATTAAATCATTTCACAAATTTTTACTAAAACTTCATAAATTTGGAAACTTCACGAAATAAAAAATAAATTTTTTTTTTTCAGAAAAGGCTTTTGATGATAAATGAAATTTTAAAATTTAATAAATCGTAAAATATTACCAATGATTTGTGAATAATCTTGCAGATATGATAATATGATAATAAACGACTAGTAGACATCTTTAGGATGCTTTAATTCAATCGGATAATTAATTAATCTAAATCATTTAACTTGAGCAAATATTTATTTCCGATATATTTTCAGTACTAATATGCAAAATTAAAATCAATTATCTTCGATTTTTTCCTGATCTTACTCTTTTATAATTATCAAACCATTTCATTTAATTTAGCTAAATAACTGAATAACTTGAATTATTTTATTCTTTGAAGGTCAATTACAATTTAAATATTAAACTTTCGGGCACATTTTCACGAATAATGATACTGAATTAAATTATCATTTCCGGTTTTAAATTATCATTAAATTATCATTACTTCATTCTATTTTTCTCTCCTTGCATTTTAATCAAAAAATGTTGAATTTATATCAAATTTTATTAAAATAAAATTAATTAAAACAAATTAATTAACAAATTAATAAATTACTAACCTTGATATATTTATTATGTTGATGTATGTACAAATATTTCGCATACGATTTTTTCATTCGTTTCATCGTCGCAAATTAATTAATAAATTGTAATAATGGATAATACTAGTTTTGCAGAATTGCGAAATTAAATGACGCAAAAGCTAAATGTAAAAAAAATTTTTTCAAAATTGAAAAATTATTTGCTCAATCAATTTTTAAAATTGCTGTGAAAGTAAGAAATGGAAATTAATTAATCAATTACTAAATGAATGAAATAATTTTTATGAAATTGGACAAATATAGGATGAAAAATGAAAATGAATATGAAAAATTTTTTTTTTAAAAATTCAAAATTTTTACTAGATAAATCATTAGGATGATTAGTTACAGAAGTAAGAAATGACGAGTAATGAATTTGAGGATGTTTTAGAGCCAAAGAATATAGATGACAAATGCATAATTATGGCCTAGGACACGGGGACTAATTGAATTTTCGAAATGCTGGACATGTAATGATGAAGCAATAATGAATTTTGTTCCAGTACCATATAAGAGCCACAAGAATATTAGTATTAGTTAGCAAAATTTGAGGCCTAAAATGATGACAAGGCTCCATAAATCTAATTCATTTTTACTACTACTTCAATTTTTAAAAAAATCTTTGTTCCTTCGTTTTTTTCACGAGAACGAAAAATTGATTGAAAAATATTAACAAGTAAAATTTTGGCTCCAAACGGATGGCCAAGTCATAAAAATATTCAGTATTAGTTAGCAAATTTTAGGCCTAGCATGATGACAAGGTTACTAAAAATTTTAAATTATTTTCACCCACGAAATTTGATATAAAATTTTTTTCTTCTTACTCGTTTTTTTTTCGAGAATTAAAAATTGATCGAGAAATATTAATAGGTAGTATTTTGGCTCCAAAGAAATTGCTAAGCCATAAAAAAAATATATTTAGGCCTAGAATGATGACAAGATACTGTACAATCTTCAATCATTTCAATTATTTTTATAAAAAAAAAATCTTTTTTTATTTCTTTTTTTTTTTCGAGAATTGAAAATTGGTCAAGAAATATTGACAGGTAAAATTTTAACTTCGAAGAAATATAGAACATTGTATAATCTGCAATATCTTTTCAAAAAATAAAGAAAAAAAAAACTGAAATGAAGAAAAATGTCTGATGATTGTTGTAATTTAATTTTTTTTTTTAATTGCTAAATTTTTTTTATTTTTTTTCTAATTAGTTATAATATTTTTTCGGAATTAATCAAACAAATATCAAAAATAGTCTTTAATTTTTTTTAAATATCAAAATACTTTCTAAAATTTTTTTCCCTTTTCTTGATTCTTTAAAATTGATAAAAAGGTTAGCTATAAACGAAGGAAAAAGTTTACTTAAAAAGGAAATTTTTTTTTTACAAAATCTATTCGGAATGAATTTTTTTCATTTTTTTTTTTGCATAAAAAATTTAACTGAAATAAATTTTTGCAAAAAAAATTTTGAATAAGAAAATAAAAATAAAATTATTTCATAATATTTTTCAAAAAAAAGTAATTGATTTCTAATAATCCTGTACTTACATTTTAAGAATTAAAAGTCAAAATTACTAATACGATTGTTGCTTTACTGTAATCTAATTTTTGCGTATAATTTTTTGAAATAAAAATTGAAAACAAAAATTTTCAAAGTTTATAAAGGATTTGATTGAACTATAAAAAAAAAAAAAGGGAATGGAAAAAAAAGCGATGATTTAGGAATTTTAATATTATCAATAATTCAATATTAATTAAACAGACTTCAATTTGTTTGCTTATCATTCATCAATTTATTAAAATTAAACCACATCCTGGCTTAGTTTTAGTTTGTCTTTCTTTCTCTAATCAATCCTTCTGCTAATTTAAATATAAACTTTACATTTCAACTAATTAACTCCTTAAAATCTCGACTAATTAACTTCTTGAAATCTCGACTAATTAGCAAAATGTCTCAAAGTGTTCAAGAAATGAGAAACGTTCAATTTATTCCGTAACAATAGTAGCAAAGTTGAGAAATACCAATTCTACTCAATCATATTCATCTTCTGCTACTGTCCCGGATTAAATCTTTTCACAAATTTTTAATCAAATATTTAGCTAAATTTGAATTTCATTACTTAAATTTCATTACATAATTTAATTCCGAAGATTTTCCATTTAAAATTTTTAATTACCTATTCAAAAAGTAATTTTCTTCGATAAATTATTCAAAATTCTTAATAATTTCACAAACAATAATTTAAATAATTTATGATAGCAATTTACTACTAATTCTTGCACAAGAATATTGATTTATTTTAGCTTAAAATTTCACAAATAATGTAAATTTTATCAATTATTTTTGGGGAATAAAAGGAAGAGAGAAAAATTAAAAAATTCACCAAAATTTGTGAAAATTCAAAAAATTTTTTCAACAATTTCATTTTTAAATTTTGCGATGAATTTTACCCAATATTTCAATTTTCTTCACAAACATTTTTGTAAAAACTATTATTGATACAAATTTTATCAATTAAAAAAGAAAGAAAAAAGTGCTTTCTACTTATTAGAACTTTTTGGATAACTTTTGAAAGTCAAAAACTTTTTCCAATAATTTCAACTTTGTGATAAATTTTTCCGAATATTTTTTTTTATTTTCTTTGTTAAACTATGAATACAATTTTATTGCAATATATCATGTTTTGGATTAATTAATTAGAAACAGAAAATAAATTAAATCATCAGAAACATAAAAACAACAATATTTACGGTTTGAAGGTAAAGGAAATTGTCGTATTCAAAGATCAAATCAAAAATTTGATTAAAATTAATTAAGAAGTTTAATTTTTTTAATTCGCTTGATATTATTAATTAAAATTAAACTTATTAATTAATCGATTAATTATATAGTAAAAAAGGATAAACTGAAAAAAATTAATAATATCAAACGAATTAAAAAAAAAAAAAGCAAATTATCAACAATTTATTCTTGACGATAATATATCGTGCAAAAATAAATAATCAGAAATCAATTTTAATTTTTCGAAATTTTTCCAATTGATTAAAAATATCTACAAAGATCCGTGAGTTTCAACATTTTCCTGCCTGGGATACGTAAGTACTTAAGAACAACAATAAATAATATCTAATATCTAATGACTTAAACTCAAAATCGACAGCTGTTCCCATTCTAATGCCGAAATTAGCTTTGCCAAATTCCCGAAGTTGTTAAATTAGTCGATAAAACTAAAGCATCCCTTCTTGTAATGATTCATACCGTTATCTTGCAAATAAAGATGTACTTCCGGTAAAACTAATGTTTAATCAATTATTTAATCAAATTATTAAATTAAAATTTAAAAAAAATTAATTCGAAGACAAAATAAAAATAAAGTTTTAATTAAACTTTTTTTTTTTTTTTTAAATAAAAAAGTGCAAAGGAACAATAAGAAATTAAATATATCGTATAATTTTTTGCAAAAATTTTGATTTGAATCATAGATTTTTTTAAAAATCAATAAATAAATGTAATTAATTAAAAATCCATGTTTAATTTGAATCAAAATAGATATTATGACTTTTTGAAAATTTACCATTTGTTAAAATTTGAAATTGTTTTTTTAAAGCCTCTTTTCAAAATGAATCATACCGTTATTTTAAAACAAAAAGTGTATTTCCGATAAATCGATATCCAATGAATTATTTGATCAAATTAATATATTAATTTTGAAGATAAAAATTTTAAAAAGAAAGTTTCGATTGAAAATTTTTGAAAGAAGAAAATGGTGCCAAAGAATAATAATAAATTGAATTTGCAATATTTAACAAGGATTTCAGCTTGATTTATAAATTTCTTTTAAAGGTAATAAATGAATATAATTAATTAAAAATTTATTTTTATTTTAGCTAAAACAGATATTAAAATTTTTAAAGATTATTACTGTGTATTGAATTTGGAATTTTTTTTTCTAAATTTAAATTTTTTCAATATATATTTAAGAAAAAGTTACAAAAATCTTTTGTTTTTGAAAGAAATTACCGGTTTTTTCTTTTTTTTTTTTTAATTGAAACAGATTTGGAAATTTTTTTAAAACATTACTATATGATAAAATTGAAAAAAAAAAAGATGGAATTAAGATGAAACTAGAACTCGCAATATTTTTATAAAAAAAAAATATATATCATTTTTCGGGAATTTCAGATTTCTTTTTTTTGTTTTTTATCTTTTTTTTGTTTAAATAAGATGCTTAAAATTCAAATGTTTCGAATTTTTAAGTATTTTAGCATTTCTACTTTTGCATAATGTAATTAGCATTTAAGAAATATAATTATTTGAAAACATGAAGTGATATTGTATTTTATTTGATTATTTGAAGAAAAAAAAAAACTAATTAATTCATAAGTTAGTTTCATACTTGATTACTTGAAAACTTAGTCCACATTTGATTATTTGAAGAGAAAAACTATTTAATTCACAAATTTTGCATTTTTTTTAACACAAATTATCATATTTATTTGATAAAAAATTCGAAATTCCATAACAATTATTAGTTTTTAAGTTGAAAATGAAGCAAATATTGCAAAATTTCTGATTTTAGGAATTAAAAAAAATACTACTACAACAATAATGATGAAAAAATAGATAAAAAGAATGAAATTATGACATTATTCAAAATCAAAAGTTTTTTTTTCCCACAAAAATAAAAACTAAAAAGCAAGCACTTTTCGGATTCCCCAATGAATTGATAAAAAGAGAAATAAAAACTAATTCAAATTTGTTTTTTTTTTTTTTCTTTATTTTTAGGCGAACAAGAAAAGAAATAAAGGAAAAATTGTTGTGTCCATTTGGAATAAATCTTACTAATCGAAATTTTCAAACATTCCTTCTTCATTTCAAACAAGTTTTATTTACATATTCCATCTATCCCGGCAATCCCCGGAGTGTATTTAATCAAACTATCAACTATCATAGCAACAAATTGTTGTAGTTCGCTGATAAGACAAATTCTTGTTCAAATAATGAGAAAAATTTATGAATAATTTTCAAAATTTAAATTTCAAAATAAGTTAAATAATGCAAAATTTGCGATGTAGTCGTAATTTTTGTCTGATTCATTTCAAATAATTAGCAAATTGAAAAATTTGACCAAATGTTCATTTGTTTAAATTTCAGAAACTTATACTTATTGGTAATTTAATGCCTTTTTACACTATCTTTAATCAAACTGTCAAAATAAGACAAATGATAAGGCAAAGGTATCGATTATCATTGATATCGGATTACCGATAACTTATCAGTGCATATGAATATTTATTTTAAACTATGATATATTTTTATGAGATATTAATATGCTTTTTACATTATCTTTTATCAGACTGTCAATACATCACTAATTTGTGCTTATCGTAAATGATAATATCAAATATTGATTATTTTTAAGGTCAAATTACTGATAGCTTATCAGTACTTATGAATAATCATTTTATACATGGCTTATTTTTGTAAAATATTGATAATACGCTTTTTTAAAACTGAAATATCAAAATTTTTCTCATAAGATCTTAATTTTTTATTAAGATAATTAATTTAGAATACATATTCTAAAATAATTATTTTTTAATGAATTTCAAATAAATGTTAGCATCGAAATGTCATAATTAAATGAAAAGAGAAAATATTAAATTGTAATGTTCGAAAAAAGTTTTATATAATTAATTTTACTAATTAATTTCAAATTAATTGAAAACAATTAGACCGATGATTGTTTCGATTATTAAAATGTAGCTAATATCAATTACAATTAATTAACAATTCTAAGTTAAAAGATCATTTTGAAATTTTTGATATTTCAATCCGAAGATTTTTTCATTCACAAAATAATCATTATTAACTATTGCTATCAATTAAATTATTTTAACTGAGTTGAAATTAATTTAAAATATTCCGATGATAATTAGTTTGATAGTGAAAAAAGCATCTATTATCAGTAATGATTATCAAAAATTATAATTAAAAAATAGTTTAATTGATCATAATTACTTTGAAAATAAAAAAATTTTTGATCAAAATATCGAAAATTCCGAAATTTTTTAAATTTTAATTTTCTTTAGCTAAAAAAAGAAAGAAAAAAGAAATCATATATACTAACTGGTATAAGTTCTCGATTTGAGGTCGGCGCCATTCGATCAATTGTTTAATTGATCAATTGCTGACATTTTCTTTTTTTTTTCTTCAAATTATTTCGAAATTTCAAAATTCCTGAAATTTAAATTTAGCTTATAAATTAAAAGTCAGATTTTAAATTTTCTATAAATTTTCAAAAAAAAAAAATGAAAAATAGAGATAAGAAAGCAGTATTTGGAATATGGACAACTATAAAAATAGAAAATGTAAAAAAAAGGAAAAAAGTTGACAAATGTCGTGACAATTGACGTTTGAATTTGAAAAAACGAAAAAAAAAAGAAGAAACTGAAAACTAACGACAAAAATAAAACTAACATTAAAATTTAAATGTAAAAAAATTTTCCGGATGATAAAAAATTATCAAAATTATCAGTTCTAAAAATGATAATTTTTTTTACCGATAACAATAAGGCACTATTTTTTGCAAGAATCTAAACGAATTGTTCCAGAACTCGAGAATCATTAATTATTATTCGAAAAATGAGCAAGAAATTAATTAGCCAGTTCTACATGAAATTTAAATCTGCCTTAAAAAGTTTTAATTTAAATGTAAAAAATAAAAAGAAAACTCTCTGAAAGATGAAAAATTATCTTTTTGGACAAAAAAGAAACTTTTAAAAAAGAGCAATAATAAGTTGCATCATTTTTGCAAACAGCCTAGCCTAATTTTTCGAGTGCTAAGTAATCAATCAATCAATAATACAACAAATTTGAACTTGGCTTAGCATTTAAACTTCTCACCCTTTCATCTGTCCCAAGTTTTGGCAATTCAAGAATTATCATCCAACGAAAATAAGCCTATTAACCAAATTTGACAGATTGTTTATTATGGCCTTAAGTCTTACGAAGGAATTTCGATTTTGAAAAGCATTTTATTATGTAAAACTAAAAGAGCGCTTACGACTAATGAAATTTGAAATTTAATTTCATATTTATTTCAGTCATTTATTCCATTTCCAATTAATTTATTTTTTTATATAAATTTTACTCGTGATTAATTGAAATTTATTCTTTTCTTGTTTTTTTCCTTTTTTTATTCTTTGAAAAATTAAATAGTTGAATTTAATTCTTTTAGTTTTTCCTTAAATTTCAATATATGAATATAAATTTTTGTCTAAAAACTTGCGATTAATTAATATTTTCGTTCTTTTTTTTGCTTTCTTTTTATTTTTATGAAAAAATTGATGTATTGTAATTAATTTTTTTCTTTATCTTTAATTTCAATATTTGAAAATAAGTTTTTGCCTAATAATTTGCGATTTACCAATGGTTATCTTTCTTATCTTCATAAAACTAATTAATTAAGATTAATCCGTCTCCATTTTTTTCACCAATTTTTAATATTTGAATATGAATTTTGTTCAATAATTTGTGACTACTCAATATTTCTGTTTTTTTTTTCTTTTTTACTTTTATTTCTACAAAAACTTTATTTTCATAGAGTTAATTAACTAAAAAATATCTTTTTTTTCCTTTCAATTTTAATATTTTTCGAATATATTTCTGTGGGTTTTATTATTCTTTCACTTTTTTCTTTTTTTTTTTTTTTTTAGATAAAGCATGAATATAACTCTGTCCAATAAAATTTAGAATTAATCAACATTTGTCTTTTACATTTTTATGATATTAATTAATTCAAATTAATTCCTTTTGTATTTTTCAATTTCAAAAATTCATTCAATTTTCAATATTCAAATATCATAATTTTGTTCAGTATTTTTTTTTTTTTTTTTTGTATATTTCAAAAAATGATATTATATGAAAGACAAACAGAAAATCGATTTTTTTTTTTTTTTTTGAAAAAAATTTTTGACAATATTCTTATCCATTTCATTTCATTTACAATATATTGATATAAATGGAAAAAAATGGATAAAAAGTGAAACTTCCGATGAAGTTAACAAGTTTTTTTCGATCAGTTATTTTCTTTTTGAAAATTGCCGAAATATCATTTTCTTTGATCTATTATCATCATCTTGTATCGATCAACCTTTACATAAAATCAATTTTTTTTTTTTTTTTTTGAAATGTAATATAGACGATGACTTTATCGATTGCCTTGAAAATGTTCAATAAAATTAGCTAATCATTTGAGCGGAAATTTATGAAATGAAGAAAGTTAGTGAAATCAACGAAAATTAACAGAAATCAATGAAGATCAATGAATTTTTGGAAGAAATTGATCGACAGATCGATGAAGGTCAATGAATGATTGCTTTAAAAATGTTCAACGAAATTGCTAATTAATTTAGCAAAAACTAATGAAATGAACAGAGATCAGTGAAGAAAATTGATGGAATTCGATGAAAATCAATGAATTTTCAGCATAAATTGATCAGCAGATCAATGAAGATCATTGAAAATCAATGAAAATCAATGGTTACTTAAAAATGTTCAACAAAATTGTTAATTATCTTAGCGAAAACTAACGAAATGAGCTCGAAGATCAGTACAATCAAGGGAAGATTAACGATATGAATCGATGAATTGAGCATAGATTGGTCAAAAACTGAACAGATCAATGAATTTAGCATCGATCAATCAAATCAATAAACAATGAAATAAACTGACATTAATGAATTCAGTAACAGCCATGAAAATTAATGAAACCAAAAAAAAAAAAAAGATCGGTAGAAAAGATCAAAAAAAGAAAAAAAAAGATCAAAGTCAATGATGATCAGCGAAAATGATGATTAATTGGAATTAATAGAAATTAGCAAAAATTGTTCAACAAAAATGCAAATTTTCGCTGATAAATTTGATCATATCAATTGATGCAAATTTTCGCTGATAAATTTGATCATATCGATTGTTTATGGAATTATTTATCATGTTCAATTTATAAAAGATTAGTTTAAAACCAAAAAAAGCTATAAAATTGTGATAAAAGTTATCTTTGATGATAAAAATCTTAAAATATAGGGAAAAAATTTTATGTAGAAATGATAAAAAAATATTTTAAAAATTGATTGTTGATTAAATTCATGTAATTAAACTTTTCTCTGGAATTGAATTTGCAACAAAATTATTTACGGAATACGAAAATTCTTCAAATTTACAGATTTTTTTATGAAAGAAAATTATTTGTAACTTTTTTTTTCAAAACTAAATGAAAAATATTTCATCAAAATTTTCCATCTAATAAACAAAATTAATTTAAAACCTGTCTATGGTAAAAAAAAAAAAAGAAAAAATCCTATGAAAAAAATTCATTTAAAAAATAAAAAAAATAAATTTATTCATAAATATTATACGTTTTCAAATTTTGACGAAGTATTTTGAATTTTTTAAAAGAAAAAAAAATTTTTTTTTCCCATATCTTTTAATTTTCTAATCTAATGAATGAAGTAATTTTAATGGAAACGTGAAAATTTTTTGAAAATTTTCCCACGAAATACCAAGCGATGTTCCAGGCTGCAATATTTTTGTCCAAAATTAAATTATTATTAAATTCAGTATTTTTTTTTTGAATAAGAAGAACTGAAAATATCAAGAAATTTCTTTTCAAACTTTTCTTTAAATTTAATAAAAAATAGTTATAGTAAATTTTCAAACTATTATATTTTTTATTTTAAAAATACTATATTTTTAAAAATTTTTATAAAACATTATTTTAGATAAATTATTCCATAAAATTCGTTTTGCATACATAAATATATCAAATGATTGTCTGAAAGTTAGCAATAAAAATACTCTTTCTTTTTTGTATTTTCCTTATTAGTTTGGGCAAAATTTGATAGAAAAGCTAATAAAAGAAACCAATTTTTTATTGGAATGAAAAAAAAAGCATTGAATTGAAATGAAATGAAATGAAATAAAAAAAAGCCAATGAATTCAAATCCTTTCTTTCTTCCCTTTTTTTTTTTCTTAAATTGCACTACCATTTATAAATTCGAAATGCTTCATTTTAGTGCAAAACAAACGATTTTAAGCTTGTCAATTCCGATGCTAAAGAATTTAATGTGCTCATAAAAACTTGATTAAAATTACATCCAAAACGAAATAGATATTTGTTCGAAATATAGCTTTTAATTGAAAATTAAAAAGAAATGGAAAAAAAAAAGGAGAAATTGATTGTGAAAAAAGAATTAATAAATGAAAATCAAATTTAAGCACAAAATAAGTATTTCATTGATTAAAATTTTGATTATTTCTTTCCTCTGTTTTTATCCGGTACTATGATAAATGTTTAAATGAATAAGTTGGAAATGATATTTTAATCAAATAGCATAATTTTAGACTTAAGATATTATAATTTATCATTCTTATTGTACGAGATAAAATTTATTAATTAAAATTAATACGATTAAAAAAATGGAATTTTGAATTTTTTTCGTTTATTTGAAAGACAAAAAAAAAAAAAAAACAAGTGAAAGATTGTTAAATTTTTAATTAAGCTTGAATTTGAATACATTAAAATATGTATAATTTCATCATCCATATCTAGTGGGATAATTTTAATTGTTTGAAAAAATTGAATTTAAAATTTTTCATTCAAAAAAAGGAATATTCAAAACTTAATAAAAAAATATTAATTCTTGTATTTTACCTTAATATATCGATTACATATAAAATGATATATTGATGTATCGACTTACTGATGTATCGATATATCGATATATCAAATAAAGAGTTAAAAAAGGAAATCGAATTGGAAAAAGGCTAAACATCGATGTGAATTTTTCTCTTCCATCTCATTGCTAACCAAAAAAAAAAAAAAAAGTTAAGAAAAAAAGGATGAGAAAATGTTATTTGTGATATATTCATGTATCCCATTTTTTTCTATTTTTTTTTCAACAAAATTTCTATCAAAAATCTTTCAGGAATTCCGGTTGATTGAATAATCTTTCAGGAATTCCGGTTGATTAAATAACCTTCCAGAAATTCCGGTTGATTAAATAGTTTGTACTTGTTTTTGATCAAGGCTAACGAATTTAAAAAATTTTCAATTTTTCGGATGTCAAAAAATCTTGAATATTATAATAATTCCATAATCTGCAATTTCGATCATTATCTTACATGCAATAATTGGAATCATTAAGTTGAAAAAAACTGAATGAAATAAGAAAAAGATTAGGAAAAGGCAAATCGGATTATTTCGCAAAATAATAACAAGTAATTCGGAAAAAAATCGCAAGAATTTGATCATTTGCTCAAAATTAGTAAAATATCCAATCATAACTCGCTTGGCGAATGAATTCAGTTATTGTTCAATTGAAAATGTTATATTATTGATTTGATAAAGAAAAAAAAAATGACAGTTTGCTGTTATCATTTGAGAAGAAAAAAAAAAGGGAGAAAATTATGAAATTTCAAAAGATAATGAAAATAAATTTGTAAAAAGTTAGGAAATGACACGAAATTATTGAATAAATTCAAATCGTATAATAAAAATAGTTGAAATGACAAATTTATTTGATCAGTTATTTATGATTATAAAAAAAAAAGAAATATTTAAAAACAAAATAATTGCCATATTTGCTTCTGAATAAAAATTTGTGTAAAAAACTGCAATAAATTACTAATTTTTCATAAATAAAATTAAAAATATTATGACTATCAAAAAAAAAAAAAAAAGTTTTTATGAAAGTTGATTTAATTTGAAATGATTAGAATTAAAATTCATAACATAACTAAATTATAATTAAATTTCAACGAAGCTTTTTTTTTTGTTCCGGAAATTTGACATAAATAAATAAGCGAGTAAAATAAATGAATTAATTAATAAACGATTTAAAATCAATAGCATAAACGTATCGATAGTTAAATGGTCGAATGAAAAACAGAAATTAAAAAAAAAAAAAAAACTTAGAATGTTTTTAGGAAATAAAATTAGAAATAAAATGGACTTATAAAAATTTTCTTTCTTGATTTTGATAAGTTTTATCAGTTATTTATTACTTATTTCCTTCTTTTATTTTTCTCAAATCGATTATATTTCTCGCAAAATTTTAAAGAAAATACCTATACCTAAGCGGTTATCATTCTTGCTAGACTTTTATCTATCCGGTTATCACCCTTGTGAAAATTGATCCTGTCCGGTTGTCACCCTTGTGAAAATTGATCCTATCCGGTTATCACCCTTGTAGCAGTTATATCTCTCCGGTTATCACTCCTGCAACACTTATATCTATCCGGTTATCACTCTTAACAGTTATATCTCTCCGGTTATCACTACTGCTACACTTATATCTATCCGGTTATCACTGTTAACAGTTATATCTCTCCGGTTATCATTCTTGCAACACTCATATTGTACGGTTATAATTCCCGCAATACTTAAATCTATTCACTTATCATTTTTGCATCATCCGTACATATTTTTATAATTTACAATTTCAAGATGATCAAATTGTTCACTTAAAAAAAGAAATCAGTCATTTATCAATGATTGTAAAAGAAGATTACCAACCATTTACTGATAATAAACAAGTTTTATACTTTTAAATAATTTTAAATTTTGTTTTTTGATTTAATTTCAAGTTTTCCTTTTCTGCTAATATTTCAATTTCTTATGAAATGATATGACAAATACACTGTAAATGTTACATCTACCCATTTGAAGAAAAACAAAAACCTAGATTAAATAATCGGTAAAATTATGAAAAAAAGTCGAAACAACAAGTAAAGCAATTTAAAATTTTTCAATAGAAATTTTATAACATTGTTAAATTCAGAAATTCATATAAAAATATTCAAATATTAATATTTCCAAATAATTTGATATATTTGAAAAAGTATTTTTTTGAAATTATTCAATGTTTCAAATGATTGGAACTGATTGATTATATTTATGTTATAAAAATGCTATCAACTAATTTTAAAAAATAAATTCTGTTAAATTTAAATCGAAATTCTTTGAAGCGAAAATTTTGTTGAGATATTTTATTCTTTTGTTTTTCTTATTACAGTTTTATTATTTCGATGAAATTTGGATAAATTTTTGTCACATTTCATTTCCAATCATGAGCAAAAATGATTAATCAATCAAATATTACATTTAAAAAAAACAATATAAATGAAAGTTCAAAGGTTATTATCAAATTTTTACATTTAATAACACAAACCTTTCTGTTGGTATCCAATTTTCCTATGCTTTCCAATCAATAGTTGACAAATGAGGAGCAAAATTTTTGAACGATATCACGAAAAATGATGATACTGAAGTGAAAATATGGCAAAAATTGCATGATTAGAATCAGTAACAGTTGAGCCAAGTTGGGCCAACAACAGTTGTAAAGCCTAGTCGTTCGATTTTCGCAAACACGAAATGAACGATGATGAGCTGCTATTGCTGCTAATAGCGACAATTGAAATTTAATGCCTAAAATTTGCTTCATATTGGCTAGCTATCTTTTCGGACTATTTAAAGCAATAGTTTAGGGCTAACAAATGAAAAATAGTCGAGGAGAAAGCCTAGAAAGAAGACTAAATATTTCATTCAGGCTTACTTGTTGGAAGAAAATAAAAATGGAATAAAAGGAAGATGAAAAGTGTATGTTGCTGATGGCCAAGAAAAGGACTAGGCTACCATCGATGAATACTTCAGAAGCTATACAAGCCTAGTAATGGTTAATGTTTTCCCTGAGGATAAGGAAAATGGAACATTTTTGGCCAAAGAGATACTTTGAGGAAGAGATAAAAGTATGAAGGAAAAAGGCTAACTGATATTTAAACTGCAAATCGCTTGGCTGTCAACCATCGGGGTAAGTTTGATAATTTAATAAAATTTTAAAATTTATGACATAATGAATATTTGTTACTACAGAATGATAATTTGATAAATGATAAGGATAAAATAATAGTGATCAACTTTAAGATAGAATTTACATTTTTTTTCTTTTTTTTTAGTTTAATTAAATTATAAAGATTTTTTTATTAATTTCAATTTTAAATTTAGTTTTACTGCTAAGAAATAATCATTTATCATTTAACTTCTATTATTTAATTCAACAATTCCATATATTTTTTTATTAAAAATTAAGTAATTATACGATAAAAATTATAAATCTTCAACGACAAACTTATTTAGTTAAATTTATTCGGTTGAAATTTTTGAAAGGAAATTTCTATTGCAATTTTTTTTGTTGCCTGGAGAAAAGCCTATAATTTATCAAATATTCAAAGCAAAAGTTTAAAATTTTAATTTTTTAGCGTCGACTTTGAGATTGTTTCATTTTATATTATATTTCAAAATTGTTGCAACTTTTCAGATCATTTAAGTTCTCATTTTCCATTAAATGTTCAAAATTGAATCAACATTTTCAACTATTTCTCAGATTATAATTTCTTTCAAATATCCATTAAATTTTTACAAATGTTTCAAGTTTTTAAATTCTTTCTTAAATTTTCATTTTTTTTTAAACTTTTTTCTGATCATTCTTTAGAGGATGGCACGAAAACATTAGCATATGCAGAGATGCATGAATAGGATTAATTATGTCATCAACTTTTTCAGCATCTTTTTTTTGGAGAAATAATTTGAGATCTTTTAATTTATTTAATTTCAAAAAAAAACTGATATTTAAATTCTTTTTTTTTAAATTTTAATATGTATAAACAAATTTTTCACAACAAATAATTCGTCTTGATCGACTCAAATTTTGTTCACGCTTTTATTTTTACTTAATCATAGAAAGAATTTGATAATTTAAGATCAAAAAATTGCAATATTTCATAAGAAATACCTGACATTTAATTTCAAAAAAAAAAAAAAAGACTGAATTAAAAAAGAATGAAAATTCTCAACTGGAATAATAAAACTGTTTTAAAATACCTGATATATTTGATTAAATTTTACGGAAATTTAAAATGATAAAATTCTTTTAAAATCATTGATTTAAATACTTGATATTTTTGATATTTAACTTGATAATTAATCTTTTACCGAGTGTCACATAAATTATTATTATTATTAAATACTTGATTATTTAACTTGCCCATTAATCATTTACCGAAATTAAACATCAAATTATTCGTTTTTTTTTTTTTTTTTTTTTAAATTATACTGATAATAATCATTGCAAGAAGTGATACGAAGACATTGTGATATCGAAAGTCGAGAATTTTCTTGGAAATAAGGAATCAAAAATCGCGAATTTTACTCAAGAAATAGCAGAATATTATTCCTAATTGCCTAATTAAGAATAGTATTGGAGTATATTAAATCGTATAAAATTACAAAAAAAAAAAAAAAAAAAAAAAAAAAAAAAAAAAAAAAAAAAAAAAAAAAAAAAAACGAATTGCGATAGGGCCAAGATAATAGAAATAATGATATAAATAGAGGCGAAAATGAGCCAAGCGATAAAATAGCTACCGTTTCATTCTCTCTCATCCATTTATGTCAATCCCATGATGATAAATTGATATTTGCTTGATTAAAAAAAAAAAAAAAATGCCTCATTCATGTCTTTGCACTTGGCTATTTAGTTGCTTGGCTCTTTTTTTTTTTGATGATACTAATTCATCATGACAGCATAATATTCATTGACAATACTTTTTTTTTTTTTTAAATTGTACTATTCTATCTACAACAATAATAAATTTTCTAAGCAAATAAGAATAAATCAAATTCTTTCCTAATATGTACAGTCATTTTTTTTTTCTTGTCTAGCAGATATGATTTAAATGATATTTATCATTTATAGGGAACAATTTATTGTGACAATCTCAATCGACTGGCCCAGTAATCAAAAAGCAAATAATACGAAAATAAGCCAAGAATGATCAAAGCCTAAATAGAACGTTATTTGCATAGCAAATAACGTATAATTAAAAAAAAATTCTTATTATTTAGAAGCTTGTTTTATTTTAATAGCAAATACAATGAATTTTCAAATAGGAATTGAAAATTTAATCTAAATTTTAATTTTCAATTTTAAATTTCAAATAGAAATTGAAAATATAAAGAGAATAAGAACAAGAAAGCAATATCAGTACTTTCAGTTAGACAATGATTGAGTATTGAATCCGATTTTTATCAAAAATTAGGATCGGATCAGTTAATTATTATTTATATATAATTTAAATTTTCATTAATAAAAGCAAAAAAGTGTTTGAAAACATTTAAATGTTTTATTATATAATATTCTTATTAAAAATAGCAATTAATAATAATAATAAATTTATAATACATTATGATAAATGATTAATTAACGGTGATTGGCAATTAAAGAAAAAATGAATATTTTAAAATAAACGGGAATAATTATTAAAATTCATGAAATATTTAAGCTAAAGTGAAATTTTAAAATTCAAGAAAGATAAGGAGAGGATTAAATGTTTTCCCTCTTTGAACTGAGCATATTTTGAATTTAAAAGAAATAATTTCGTCTTGAAAATTAAAATAATTTATATTTAAGAAAATTTTTGTTCAAATAAAAATCGACATTTTTAGCTAAAAGATTAAAATAAAATCAGTAATAAATTTTAAAAATTATTGAAGATTTTTCAGAAATTGTTTTTTTTGAATTTAAAAGGTTCCGTAACTTGTAATTTTTCCAATTTAATACATTACTCATTGTTATTTACAATGCATTTATTTGTTTCCTTCTACTTGAGTTGTTTTTGTATATTTCAACTGGAAAATTTTCAAAATATTTTTTGATTAAAATTGAAAATAAATCAAACTTTGAATAATCAAAAGTTTGAAATGCTTTTGATTGATAAATATCGAAAGATTAAATTAAAATTTATTAATGACAAAAAAAAAAAAACTATGAATTCAAAAAAAAAAAATATTATAATTGAATTACTACTAAATTCCTGTCTAAAAAGAATAATAATAGTAATGAAATGAAAATATTTCATTAATGTAATTGAATAATCCTAATGATTCTGCTCTAGGAAAATCTTAGAAAATTTTTTATGGAATCTTAAATAAAACTTTACACATCATTTCCAGTTACGGATAATCTATTCGACTTCGTTTTGGAAATTTTCGACAAAATTTCATATATCATTTTAATTTCCGGATGATCAATTTGGTTCCGTTTCCTGAAACGAAGCTTTATGTATTTGAGTATTGATTTATTTAATTTCGTTTTGAAAAATCTTAAAAGTTACTCTGCATATTACTTGCATTTCGGATGATTTATTCGGTTTTGTTTTGCCAGACTTTAAAGGGAACTTTTTTTTTGTCATTTTAACTTTCAGATAATTTAATCCTCTTATCACATGACTATTTATCATATTTATGTATTTCTAATGATTATTGGCGTTCAATGTCCACTCAATGTCCTTTGAGTTTTCGTTAAACAATTTATTCAAACAATTGGATAAAACAATATCAATTGTCGCAGCTTAAATATTGGACATTTTCAACAATATTTTTATCATTTTATTGATTTCTTTTCCATTTCTAATTCGGTTTTCTATTTTTTCTGTTTTTTTTTCTTTTATTTAGAATAAACCATTTTTTTTTGTCAATTTGCAAAAAAAAACTTTATGAAAAACGATTTGTAGAAAAATATTTTACGAAAAATGATTCGTAGGAATGAAATTATTACAAAGATGATTTTAAAAAAAAAATCAGAAAAATGATTTGCAGAGGAAAAATTATTATTATTTGTAAAATAAAAATAAGTTTGTTCATGAAAAGTAATTTTTACAATGCTTTCGTTTTAAATTCAGATTTTTTTCTTGGGTTTTTTCGTTTTCTGATATGTAAATATATTTCATTTAAACTAAATTTTAAAGACAAATTTTTGCATATGTAATTTTAACTCAAATAATTCAGTCGAAAAATTACTAATCAATCAGTATTAATGACCAAAAAAATGCGGTAATAATT
This sequence comes from Onchocerca volvulus, assembly GCA_000499405.2. Lineage (NCBI taxonomy): Eukaryota > Metazoa > Nematoda > Chromadorea > Rhabditida > Onchocercidae > Onchocerca > Onchocerca volvulus. The sequence goes on from HG738140.1 coordinate 3,605,427, forward strand.
TTCTTTATGAATCAATAATTATATTTTAAAATTAATAGAGCAAAAATTTCCATTTGTAAAATAATTTATTGGCTAATTATATATTCATTAGTTTTCTGCAATTTATTGAATTTCTTTTCATTTATCATTTATGTGAAATTGTTTGATTAATTATTATTTTCGAGTCAATTTTGACTATCATTTCTTTTCAAATATTATTTTATTATGCAAAAAAAAAGAAAAAAAGCTTCCATTATTATGAAGTACAAAAACATATTCAATTATTAAAATGATGCTCACTTATTATTTGTCATCAATTAATAGTTGAATATATTGCTAATTAATCTCGTTTTCTGCTCTGAACTTATTTGTAAGGCATTTATTGTTCTATTATTTATTGCTACAATAATAAAACAAATTTACTTTACAAGATTATTGATGGATGTATTGTTTTGAAAAAATGAATAGAAAAAAGGAACAGAAATAAGAAAGATTATTGTCTTATTAAAAAAACTTCAAAAATAAAATTGGCGAAAGATAAATTATTTCTTTACACCAAATAAATAAGCACTTTTTTTTTCGAATAATTAGCTTAAAATATTGCTTTTCTACCAAATCAATTTCATCTATGTACATTATCATTAATGGCTAAATTAGCAATAGCAAAAAAAAAAAAAATTCTAATTATTTGTAATAATACGATTTATTTATTTCTAATCAGCCAAAAGAAAAACAAAGTAATTCTACTTTTCATTTTACTTTCTTTATCCAGCATGCATTGGATGATAATTAATTGATTAATTGATTATAGTCATTTCTGAAATTACTAAATTTAAGAATGATTAAGTTAAATAGGACGAGGAAAAGTTATTATCAAAAAAAAACTATACGCTAACAATGATGATAAATATGTAAAATTGGTACAAAAAAGAAAAAAAAATTCCCGCTTCTAATATGATATGATTATTAAAATAATCGAAAATGAAAATATTCATCAAATCCTTATCAGTGTTTACAGCTCCTATCATTGTATCATTTTATGCCGCAAGACATCCCAAAATTTCATTGTAAGCCACCGTACCGAAATATTCAATTATCTCAAACTTGGGTAATTAAACCTCGGCCTAGACCTGTTTCACTCTTTTGTGATTTTCTTGCATCCAAAAACAACTTGATTAGTATTGCAAAAGTTCTCGAAAAAACGCGATATGTCTAAAATACCTGGGATTCCTAGGCCATCTCCGATTCAAGTGCTAATCAAGCCCAAAGTTGCTTAACTTGACAGATCGGACGAGATATCATGCTCTCAACGTGATATGATCATAGACATAATCAAAAACGAAAATATGTATCAAATTCCCATCAACCATTTGTCGCATTGTTGATCGTGCTGCTGTTGTAAGACATTTCAAAGTTCTATTTCAAGCGAAAACAGCGAAAAAGCCTAGGCCAAAATATTCAATTACCTTAAACTTGGCTTCTTGGAAGAATAGAACACAGAAGCATTTATATTGAACTTTATAAATTATAAAACTTCTGTTTCAAAAGTTCTTAAATGATTTATTTTGCAAGTTATTAAATATTTAGTTTTCCAATTTATGAATTGATTAAATTGAGAACTTAAAACTATCGTTTATTTAGAAGATCACTTAAAAGAACATGATAATATGAAATTGATATCTGGAAGGCATTTGGAAGATTTCTTTTTTCTTTTATTTGACTTTTTAAAATTTTAATTATAAGTTTTGTATTGATCAGGTTATTTTTTGAATCTGAAACATTTGTGTAAAGGCATAATTTTTGTGTGCAACCGAAAGTAACCATATTCAGATTCTAATTAATATTAGATTTAATTAGATAACGATGAGAGAATGCATAAAATTAGGTTATGAGATATAATTTTTAAAAATTTTTAATCTTTTCATATTTTTTATTAATAATTTTATTTTTTAACATTTCTTTAATCATCTTTCTATTGTTCCAAAAAACAAGTTTGATTAAACTATTTGTAAAAATTTTTGCAAGAATTAATCATAAAAAACTTTAACAAGTACTTATTATCACATAATTTTTAAAGCAAAAGCATTAATTTCCGTCAAATAGCAATTTATTATTAGTAAAATAAGATAAATATTATTGACCATATTTTCGTCAAGAAATTTACTCAAAATATTGAGAAAAAAAATATCGACAAAAGTGACACTTTTCTCTTATTTAGATGTCATTTTGCTTGATGATATGAATATTTCAAGCAGATTTAAATTTCAGATTTGTCAAACTATCATGACAGATTCGGGACGGATAATTTCGAAAACTTTCATATTTTTGTTTGATAAATAAGTCTTTTATTTTTAGCTTATGAAAATATATCGAAATATATTTCAATCCTATATTAATGTTTTCTTTCATCATCATATCATATCTTTTATTTTTGGATTTTGCTATTTTGAAAAAATCAATAAAACCGCTAATCAATAAAACCTAAAAATAGCTAATCAATAAAGCCTATTTTGAAAACGTGGAAATTTTATTTTCTTTCGAGTAAAGTTGGTAATTATTATTGTAAATTTTGATCATTTATATTTATTTGTAAACATTGCGAACATTCTCATGTTTTTTAACACGAAAATCTTTATTGATCAATTGAAATCTAATTAATACGACATTTGACAATGGGATTGGCATGATTAGGGTAATTAGTCCCAATCACTTAATTTTGGGATTTTTGACTTCGGAAATCCATATACTACAACATTTAGTATTGGCATATTTAGGTTGATCATAAAATTTAATCAGGGAATCAATTCATTATATTAATTAATGATAGAACTATTATTCAGTCTTGCTCTACTTAAAAATAAGATTAAAATTTGTGTATTCATTTCATTTTTCATTATTTCATTTATCAGTAATCTGACTTTTATTTCTAAAACAATAAAATATTCCTTCTTTTTTTCCCAAAAACTTTTTTTGAAAAATAAGTTCTTTAAATTTAAAAACCGATTAATTAGTTTTACAAAATTGAAGTAGCCACCAAAAATTTCCGGCGAGAGAAAAAACAAGATGTAACAACAATAATGCATTGTTTGAATATTTTGAAAACAATAAACGCACTTCTACCAATATTAATGAAACGAAAAAAGTGTAAAAAGTATTAAGAAATCATGAAGCAGAAAGATACAGAAGATAATTCTTTCGAAAAAAAAATAATTAAAAATTATAATCAAATAATCAAAATGAGCAAAATTAGAGAAACAATTCTGTAAACAAATTACAACAGTGCTTGCTTTTCAATATTATCGCATAATTAAAACGAATATTTTTTTGGAGATAAGAAATAAATATAATTAAATAAACAAATATCGAAAATGAATAAAAATTGGGAAGGTGACAGAGGATCAAAGAATCCATCGGTAATTACGTATCACAATTAAAACTATCAAAAAAAAAGAAAAATGTTAAAATAATAAATTAATTTTTTGGAAAGTCGAATAGTAATTAAAAAAAAAAGTAGTGTAATAAAATAAATACAACATATGATAAAGAAGGTAATAAAAAGTTTAAAAAAATCAGAAACTAACAAATGAACAGTCAATAAAAAATCGAAATCGACCAATAATAAAAAAGAGACATAAATTACAATTTTTTGCAATAAATCTTATAATAATAACAAATTATAAAATATGCAAAACTATGGAACCGAAAAAAAATAAAAACTGTAATGAGAATGAAAAATTCATAAATTTAATTCAAATTTTTTGCCTATGAAAAATTTACTCAAAATTTATAAATGTTCAAATATTACGATATTTTATTCTAATATCAATCTAAGAATAATCTACATCATGATCATATATATTAGTTTTATTAATATCAAACAGATAAAGATATAAGATTTTGATTTCATTATAGTAATTTTTTTCCATAATTTTCTCTTTAAATATGAAAAGGATAACTTGTAGAAATTTTATTTAATACTACCGACGCAAGCGTTGCATGTCTTTTGAAATCATTATTTTTGGAATAGAAATTTGAAATGGAAAAGTAAAAGTAATAAGTAATCAAAAATTACATATAAATAAAAATATACTTGAATGAAAATTTGATAAAAACCTTTTAGTTAGGACAAGTAGGAATAATTTTGTTTTAAATTATGAATTATTTGTCTATCAAATCAGAAAGAAATGTAAGCAATAAAAATGCATAAAGAAAATGCAAGTTAATTGTTATAGTTCATTATGGTTATAGTTAATTATAATGATCAAATAATTAAGTAATAAAATATTGAAAAAATTAATTAAAATTAGTCAGATTATTGGAACTTATTTCAATTATCTTCAAAAATGAATTAAAATTGAAATTTAAGAAAAATTAATACTGGAAGTAGATAAATTTGAGATTGAAATGAATCAAATAACTTGAATGATTTTAATTTTGATTTTTTCTAGTGAAATTTGGAATAGGTAATTTTATTTAAAGTGAAAAGTTTATTTAAATTTAAAATTGGGATCTATGCATGATTTTTATCGCAATTTTCATTTTTTATGATTACTTCATTTACTTACTGGTGGACAAAGATCGCAGCAAAAAGAAGAAGACAGGATTGAGAAGATATTTTACAAATAATTTTTCTATTCTTTTACATCTGTTTCAAACAATGTTTACTTTTTTATGTATAAGCATTTTTTGAAACTATGCATAGGCATTTATTGAGTTATTTTTGTTCAGATAATACTTACATTTAATTCGAGAAAGAAAAACAGAGAAATGAATTCGGATAAAGAATAATTGCTTCAAAGTTTGAAAAACTTATTGAAAATTAATTTTTTGCTTTATATTTGTATCATCGGATTTCGAAAAATGAAACGTGAAAAGAAAAAAGGGATGAAGAAAAGAGGAAGAATTTCGTTATTACAAAAATTTTCAAAATTTTGTAGTATTTTGGAATGGAAAATTGGATTTTGATTAGTATTATAATTAATCCGTAGTTTGTACACAACGGCAAATCATTCAAAGTTTCTTGAATTTTAATTTCCTTTACCTCCTCTTCGATTATATTTACTGGAATTTTAAGATTTTTTCAATGCTTTTCTTTAAAAATATAGCCTATATTGTCGATTTATGAATCATTTCCAGCTAAATTATTTTCAATTTGTAAAAATTTGCTGAAAAATTTATGAATTTAAATCGGAAATTTCTACAGGAATTTTAACTGCATTTTTCTTCCACAATTAGCAAAAAAATCTAGGAAAACATCAAACATCATTCATCTATAGCAGCAAAAAATCTGTGAAAGCGATAATTAAATCTAACAGCTAATTTTCCCCATTATTGGCATCATCAGAATTTCTCGCGACATAATCGATTTCGACCTTTTGCAAATGAAATGAATGAACAGCTAAAAGATTGAATTGGTGAATTTAATAAATAACTTGTGCTTATTCAAATTTTTGTTGCCTCTGCTTAAGCTTTTGTAAACCATTAAGATGATGCCAATCGATAATGTCAATTAAATTTTCATATTGTTGTACTGTTCAGCTTCTGATAGTAAGCTCAAAATTTACGATGTGAGATTAACAACACCTTACTTTCAGATTAGATTTTCAGTTCTCCAAAACATATTGAGCCGTTCATTGTTTTTTTTTTTTTTTTTCGCTCGTTCGCTGATGCCCATCCTTCCTCAATTTGATTTGCATTTAATCATCGCATTATTTCCGTTGTGGGAGTATGAAAACTTAAATTTGATTTTCTGCGAGGCATTGTTTAGATGAACTAAAGTAAATCGATTGCACCCGAATTGTCGTCGAAATTATTGGAGAATATCAAGCAAATTAATCACTGGCTTATTCTTCCCTTTGTCAATTCTAAAGAAAAATAGAATTCCTTGATTGTCGACTTGCTGATATTGTTGCATCGATCATGTCATTGCAGAACAGTCGCTGTCTCGGTGTAGAAACTCCGAACTGAACTGTATGTTGAATTCTGATTTTTGTCGAACTCGAATTGATTTTGCTCCAAAATTCGAACCTTTTGAATCTTTCCAGCTCCTCTTTCTTTCCTGACCTCAAACATGTCGCCTTATAACCGGTTGATTTCATTTTATTTATTTGTTAATCGGAGCGTTTTGGCGGGAAACATGCTTTTCTTCATGGCATTTAGAGGCAAATATATTTATCCCTGTCGGAGAGGTGAAAAAAAAAATGTATATCTATAGAGAATCATGCAACGATTCGAACGCAATGTTATGTCAAAATTTTAAAGCAGTCGGTGAAGAACCTACAAAGTTACACAGGAGCAACAGCGAACCTTTACATTTTTATTTATGTAGATAAATTTGTTCAATTTTCTCTTCTTTTTTCTCCCTTCCTTTTTTTCTTTTTTTTTTTTTTCAAATAAGTTTCACTTTTTAAGTGCTTTGCAAATAAGCATAATTAGAAGCTCTAACGAACACTCCTCAAGCAATTTTTAAACTTGGTTTTTTTTTTTTGTCTCAATAACTAAGAAAAAATGTCCTTTACATCACTTTAAAAAGTTTTTGTCAAAAACAGTTCGAGAACAGCAAATGCCCTTGAGAATTTATTTATCTAAGTTCACATATATTTTTAAAATAAAAAATTTTAAGTGTTTCCAAAAAAACTTCGAAATATTTATCAAAGATCGTTTTTTTTTGTTTTAAGGAATTACTATACTTTTTAACCAAAAATTTTTCGTCTTCGACTGTAATTATTTATTCGAAAATTTCACATCATTGCAATTATTTTTAATTGAATGACTGTATTCGCTCTTGCTATTTGTATGAGATACTAATAAGGAGCTAAAAATTAGAAATTATAGTGAAATAAAAAAAAAAATTAGAATGGCAATTTTTTTTCAATATTCCGATCTGGACAACAAAAACTTTTCAAAAAAAGCTTATTAATTAGGCATTAATAAAGAATTTATTTATCTCAGTTTTAATTACTTACTGATCTGTTTTTTATTGTTTTATTTTCCTATCCAATAATTTCATTTTATTAAATTAATTTTTCTCGAAAGCTTGTTAAAAATTCTAAAATAAATAAAGATGAGGTGAAAAAAAAAAAAAAAAATTCGATCAAACATGTTTCAATCATTCGTTACTAAAATTTTTTTTACTCTCAAAATTCTTTTTTTTTTTTTAAATTTCTTAATCAATATTTGGCTAAGTTTTATGTAATAATAGTTTGAGAGAGCTTTAAAGATCTTTTAATGATTTATTAATGGTACCCATATTTAGTAATTCATCATTTCATGGATGTCACCGAGGTGAGTTGCCCGTAAGGCTTCAGAGCTTAAGCTTTCTTCCATTATTTCCAATTTTTTTTTATCCTTTTCTTTTTTGCCACATGTCCGTCATCATCAAATATATCTTCAAGTTTCAATCCTTTTTTATTCTTCCTTTATTTTCCATATAAAAATATTTAAACACACACCCACACACATCCATGAATAACGAACGCAGACACAATATATATATGTTTGTAGACACATTTACGTATACTTATCCCATATATACACATATACACGTTGACACACGTATACACGTATCCCACATGTACACGTTGACACACGTATACACGTATCCCACATATACACATACACACGTAGTAACAAGTGAACACATAAATACATAGGCATATATACATAAACACGCACGCATATACACATGCAAAAATCACATGCATATACGTACATACGTATACATACCTATACATTTTATACATACATAATCACACATACGTGCATAAGTGCACGTACGATACGTATGTAACACGTACATATATACACATAACACGTACACATACACATATATTCACATACACGTATACATGTACGCATGTACATATACATATAATTAAACGCACGTAAAACGCGTCGAATGTTATATTTTTCGAATTTTTATTTTATTTGTCCCATTCTTTCTTAATGTTTTATCAAAGAAAATAACATCAGACATAATGTTATATTAATTTTATGGATTTTACTATGAAAAATATTTTTTTCTAAATCGTCGAATATTTATAAATTGTGATTAATTTCCAATTTTCCATTAATTTTGTAAGAAATGTTATAAGTTAATTTTGCAACATTAGTATGGAACATATTTTCTCATTTATCGATTATATATAAGCATTTAATGGCTAAAATTTTCTTTGTTATTTATCGTTCTACGATAAGCTCTATTATGATTTTTTTGAATTTTAATTGAAATTCAATTTATTTTAGACTTATTCCACTGAGGGCACAATGTTTTAACATAATTTGTTAAAAATTTAAAAATATTTTCTTCTTCAAAATCTTTTTCTAAGCCTTATATTTGCTTTCATCGAAAATAAAATATATTTTTCCAGGCTTTTTTTCCTGTTATCTTTGTTAATTATATTTTGTCAATTTCATATTTATCATTTTTTTTGATGTCAAAAAAAACGTAATACTTTTTATCTTTTTTCAGCGATACTAATTATTTGAATAACTGAATACTTAATATTTGTTCAACCGATATACCGTCGTACAATTTATTTTAATCATTAAACTGAAAAATTATTTAATTATATTTGTATTATTTTACAGCTAGCTGCAATTAAATATCTTTCTTTTCTATCTATTTAATAATTTTTATAATTAAAATTGAAAACTTGAAGAAGATTGAAATAAAATGCATAGGAATCAAAAATCAAGCTCTCCATCGCAAACAACATCGTACTTATAACTGAATTAGTGTTAATGCATTTTGTTTTTTGATTCAAAATTTCAATCTTAATTACAATTTAAACCGAAAGAAAGTTTCATTTTTAGCTCGAAATTTTTGAAACATATAAATTTTGCTAATTATTCATTAAATTGTCATAGTTACTTGAGAACTTCACACAAATTATATCGAACATTTAATTTTAAAAGTTTATTCGTATTAGAAACACTTTATTTATAACTATAAATATTAACATTATTATTATTGTTATTGCATTATATATTATGCATTTTGATAATTTTTTATCACATTTTATTAAAATTTTGTAATTGACTGTTGTTTAGAAGTACTCGATTTTATTCGAAAAAAAAAAAAAAAAAAAACGGAAAAGGAAAATTACTCAACTGTAAATTTCACTTGTTCAAAATTTTACTAGTCGAATACTTTTTTTTCCAAAATTAATATTTTTGTAGGAAAATAAAAAAAAAATTTACAATTCCAGGATTTATTATTTTTTTAATAAAAAAATTATATAATTGTAAAATAAATTTCCAAAATTTATAGTTGTTCACTGTCATAAATATTTTAATTTGAGTGTTTATTGTTATTATAAAGCATGCAAGCAATTAATATCAGTTTGAATAATTCAGAAAATAATTAATTTTATAAATTTTAATTTGAAGATTGAAGAAAAAAAAAGATAAAAATACAAATATTTGAAAAATTCGTCAAATGGCTTATTCAACGTTAAAAAGTGATAGTTTTACAAGAATAAATGACATTTGGGATGACATCATACTTAATGAATCATCAATAAAATATTTTAGTGTCATCTGCTAATAAATCTGACTTATTTGAAATATTTTTAAAAAAAAGAAAGAAAAAGTTTAGTTTAATTTTAAATCATGACATTTGTTTATTGCTACAGTTTGAAATCAAATTAACATTTTTTAATTTATCATTTATCATTTGTTTCTTAAATGTAAACAAAATTCGAAGTGAAAAAAAAATAATTGCAATATAATAAAATCTAATCAATTATTACTTAACAGATAAATTTAAAATATTTTTTCATTTAAAAAATGAAAAAAAACACGAATTAAAATTTCTTTTACAATCATTTTCATTTTCAAGTTATTCACACAAACTTTTCCTTAAAAATTTAAATCATTTTTTTATTGTGACAATTAAAGTTTTAGTATTTATGTGAATTAAATTTCGTGAATTATGGGACTTTTTTTTCGCATTCGTCTCATATATAAAATTTCTTGCAAGAGAAAAAATTGTGCATTTTTTTGCTTTTCTTTTTTAAATTCCAATCTTTTAAATGAAAAAAAAAAAAAAACAAACATTTTAGGGGACAAAATAAAATTTTGTTTTGTAAGTGAATCATAGAAGAAATAATGATGATTGAAGAAGATGAAATGCATATGTCTATTCATCCAAGTTTTTTTTTCACGTTTTTTCAAAAAATCAACAAATCATTCATCGTCAAATTTCTTCTAACATCCCTTTTATTTTCCGACAATTTCCTCAATTTTTTTTTTTTTTGATTTTTATTTCATTCCTTCTACCCTTCCTTTTCTTGCATTTGTTGCCATTTCTCTTTAAAAAAAAAAAAAAAAAAAAAAAATTAATTAATTAGACTAATTTTGCATTTATGTATTTTATTATAAAAATAAAGATAAAAATATAGCTGTAATTACTGAATACTTCTATTTTACAATCTAGAATAATACATCATTGTCGAAAATGTTGTCAAATTATTTTTAGAATTTTTGAAAATTTCATTTTTTTTATTCGTTACTTCGAAAATGTGAAATTACCTAACCTTAGGATAAGCTATAATTAATTATATAAATTATTTCATATATAAAATTTAATTTAAATTAAACTTTTATAAATTTATTTTCAGGTATATTACTTATTATATATATTCGGTTATGCAAAATATTATATGATTTACATTTCATTATATAAAATTTTACTTTCAATTAAAGCATTACAAAAAATTAAGTTGTTATTTTCTAGTAAATCAATAATTCATATCAAAGTTTTGGAAGAATCAATAATTATTCTATGGTGCGTATATTTTTTTTAATGATCAATTTTCTATAAATAATTTTATATAAGTCTTTTTCGTCCATAATTTATACTATTTTGCTAATTCTTTTTTCTTTTTTTCCCAATGAATTTTTTTTTATTGGAAGTCATTAGTTGTTTGCATGTAATGGATGATTGAATGCATGTAATAATGATTGAAATAATAATGAATTATAATAAGATCATTCTTTCATCATTTCCTTCCATTCATTCGCTTTTTTGAAAAAAATTGCGAACTTTTTCGCAAATATCCATTTGAAATGGCTAAATTTATTGCTCACATCATTTTATTTACCATAGTCAGGAATGAAATTAATTGAATGGATTTTTCAACATGATATTGATCTTGGGTATATCGAATTTGAAATTGATTGAAATAATTGAATTAAATAAACGAAGAAAATATGATAAAAATTGAACCAACTTGGAGCAAAATTTAAAATTGAACATTAAAAAGAAAAAAAAAACGAAATTTAAATAATATTTTAATGGAAATGTTGCGTTAAATCATTCATTAGTAATAAAAATAATGTTGTTTTCTTTTTTTTTTTTTTTTTTTTTTTTTCAGAATAATAAAATAGTTTATTAAGTTATTAAAATTTTCTCTTTCTTTTTTTAACCAATTTTTCTTTCAAAAAGATACATTTATTATTTGACCTAATTAATTGACATTCTCTTAAAGTATTTGCGACATTTAAATTCACATCCTCTCGAAAGTATTTGCGACATTTTTTTCATTTGTCCTGTTTTTTCTGAAAAGAAGGCAATGAAGAAGAAGTGAAAAGTAAGTGAAGGTTAAGAAGAAGTTGATGGAAACTAAATTTTATTAACTTTTATACGGATAATGTAGTTTTTTTTTCTTTTTTTTTTTGAATTTTCTAAGCAAATACAAATGCTACTTGATAAGCTTCAATCTAATTGTAGCCTTCATATCTTCTAATCTTATCGATCTTATCATCTTCTAACTTCTCCTTCTTTTCATTTCATTTTTAAAAGTTTCAATTAGACTTTCCATTCCAGCAAATCAATTATTTTCTTTACTTTACTTTTTTCTTTTTCCATTTCAGTTACTTTTTTCATATTTTTTTATGAAATTTAATCATAAAATTGAAATTGAATTTTTGTATTTGTTTTTTTTTCAAACTTTTCCTTCCAATTTTTATCGTTACTATTGATTAAAATAAAATTTTATAAATTTGCTTACAATATATTCCTAATAAAATTTAATTATAAAAATATTTTCATCAATTTGTTTTAATTTCTTTCCAGAATTTTTATTCCCTTAGAAAAAAATATTCATACTATTCTATCAAATGTTGTTAAGTTTTCAAGCAATTTTATGATTATTTTAAAGGCTATTTTCTTTCACAAAAAAAAAAAAAAAATTCGTTTATCATTTCTTTTTAAATGAATTATTTAGTTTAAATTTCTGCTTCAAATGAAATTTTCTAATATAATAAAATATATAAAAAAAAAAAAAAGGAAATTAGTAATTATCAAAGCAGCAAATATAATCTTTTTAGTCAAATGAAAATGAGAAAATTTTATAAATAATTCAATACTATTTTTATCAAGGAAAATTAATCGAAAATTTTATTTGAAATGTTTTTTTATACATTTCGTACTTTTTTTTTTAAGAATTTTTATTGTTAATATTAGTTAGTTTTAACATTTTTCGGTGTTTGAAAAAAAATTTTTTTATTTTAAAGCAAAAATTTCATTTTTTTTTTTTTTTTAAAGCGATGATTTGAAACTTAAATATGAATGAAATCATCTCACAAATGATTAATGATGTTGTCATGTTTTTCTACATTCATAATATGAAAAATAATTGATGAAATTGATTGATTTAGGAGTTTTTCTTCTCTGAATTTTATCGATAATAATTCGAAAATCTCTTTCTTCAGTAAAAAGAATTCAATTTTCTTTTTTTTTTTTCTTTTTTTCCGGTTAAGAGAAGATGAAAGAAACGAAAAATTTTTCTTTCCGTTCTTTGATCTTTCTAAGTTGCAGTTGTTACTTTATTGAAAAATATGGGATGATATCAAGTTGAAGTAAATTAAAATCCAAGAAAAAAAAAAGTTTTCTCATTATTTTTTCATTTTATAATAATGTAACATATTATAATCTTTCTTCTAACTAATGAAATTTTTCTTCTAACTAATGAATTTTGTTTTTTTTTCCTTCCTTCGTTTTCTATTGCGCTTTTTTTTCGTAATCATATTATATCAATCACATTAATGAATTATTTCGAAACTCATCATTATTGATTTAAATATTGATTTGAATACTTTTGAATAATGAATGAATTCAGGACAAAAGTGATAAAATGATCTTTGAATATCAGTGAAATAAGGAAATTTCATTTTAATCTTCTCGCTCTATCCTACTTTTTTCATTTTTTTTTTTTTTTTTAAATAATTTTTCTTTTTAACAAGCACTAAATAAGTGCTCATAATTTGATTTATTCTCCTTTTTCTAATAAGTCCTAAATTAATGCTCATGAATCATTCAAATATTTTGAGTTTGAATAAATTTTACGAATGTTGTTTTTTGTAGAAGAATTTTTATAAAATATATTTTTGAAAAAATTTTCCATAGCCGATAAACTGTGAATTTTTTTTTTTGAGTATATTTTAACGTTTCATCAACTATGTGGGATATTAACTTACTTGAACTTATCAATTTACTTCAATTTATCAATCTTACGTATTTATTAATTTCAAATGAGTATTTTGCGAGTTTATGATTTTTTTGTGATTTCTCTTCATCTTCTATTATAGATTTTACAAATTGATTGCAATGATAATAAGCAGAATTACTTTTATTTTATTTTTACTACATTCAAGTAAATTTGAGTAAAAACTATTCATTAGGAAGTATTTTCAAATTTTTTGCTGTGAAAATTTTTTCAAGATTATACTACAAATTATATATCACTTAATTACATTATGTTTACTAATTAATACGCTTAGCAACGAAAAAATGATTGGATGTTTAGGTAGATTTGATAGGTGTTATATTTACTTCCGGATTATTTAATTTAAACTTAATTTATTTAGATTCATTGTTATTAATTAATTTCAAGAATTGAATGATCAATAATTCATCATTCATCCGTTTTCTTAAGACGTTAAAATTATTTTATGATTAAATTAGTAAAGTGTAATAATTGAGGAAATTTTATATGCCATTAAATTAAATACAGCATTAATTGGTTCACGAAATATGTTTAGAACAAATTTTTACATGTAAACAGGAAATAATCCATTTTGAAGAAATGATAATTCTGTGAACAAATGTTTAATACATATTTCGCTATAGTGATAAGTTGATTTGTTAAGACAAATAAGCAAAGATAAGCAAAATTGAAATAAATAAGAAATAATAATGGATATTAACGTAAATCAAAATAAATAAATAAATGATGAATGTATAATAAATAAGTAATAAAAATTTAATAAATGGTATTAAAATTCAATCAAATCTAATTTTCACTCATATTTTTTCGATTTACTTAGCATATGAGAAAAAAAGGAATATTTGGAAGCAAAAAGCTGAAAAATTAAATTTATGACAGATCAATTCATCTATTTATGAATAATGCGAGAAAAATAAGCTAAAATTAGGCAAAACAGCCGAATGCAATGATATGTCCAAAAAATATGAAAAATTGTAATAAATGTTTGTTTACGGTAACTACAGTACCGTATCCGAATCATACTGTCATGGTTTTATTTTACAGCATAAAATATTTTTAAGTTCTAGCTTAGCTGTTATGCTCACACTTACAAAGTATATCGCTGCATCATCAAACTACAGTATTACGCTACAGTATGCATTTCAAAAGATGTTGCAAAAAAATCTTTTATAATGGATATGATACTGACTACCAAAAAAGTATGGGTACGATCATTGGTGCTTAAGTCTACTGTAAATAAACTATCTATAATATCATATCATTCCAATATATTCATTGATAAAAAAAAGTTGTTGATAAAAAATTTAAGAATTTTGATCAACTTTTTTGAATTTTATTATCCTAAAAATTAGTACTACCGCTGTAATTGAGCATTTTCAATTATTTTCAAATTATTTTATTTCATTAATAAATATTTAATAAATGTTAATAATTAGAAATAAATATCAGTAGTGAATATTATCTAAAATATGATGATGATATTAAGAAATCATAAGAATAACTAAAATCTGCTAGTATTTAATCATAAAATGAGAGAAATCTTTATCTTAGTTTATTTGAATTTCAACATTATTCCATAAAATGAATTCTAATTTATTGTATTTTAGAATCAAACTTAATTTTTATATATTTCGCACTTTTTCTCCTCCCGGAAAACAAATTTATCTTTTTTATATATTATTATTTATTATTATTATACGCATGAATATCATAGGTTGGAAATAACATTCACATTAAAATATAATTCATTGCTTTTTCTGGACATTAGCGGAAAAAGCAAAAAATTTTCTCACATAAATGCATTCTTCCAGTTGAATAAATTCAATAAGCATATGAATAATAATTACATGATCAAGCAATTTAACTTAGATAATTTATGGATGTAAAAGAAAATTTTGAAAAAAAAAAGCGATTAAAGGAGAAAAAGGAAAAAAAGAGCATAAAACTTTTATTGTCATCTTTTCATAATTTTTCATCACTTTTCATTCCATAATTTTTTTTTTTTTTTTTCAAACTACTTATATTGAATGTAATTTTATATTTTTTTTTTATTTTCTGAAAGTAAAAATGTTACTTAGGAAAATGGAAATTTATTTTTCATTTTCTTCATTTTCAATACATTTCTTTTTATTTTTTCAATTTTACAAAATTATTCAAAAAAAGGTATTCAATCTTCTAACAATTTTCACTTGACTTTTCTTTTATTTCGTTTCGTATTTTTCTGATTTTATCCTTTTTCAATCACTTTTTTTTTTTGACTAAAATTAAAGCATTACTATTTAAAAGCTTTTCTATCCTCAAATTTTCCTTCTACTTTCGAAAGACTTAACTTTTTTCTTTTTTATTCATCAACTAAATTCTTATTTTGAAAAGTTCTCTTGGCCATTATTTGTTTTTTTTTTTACGATTTTCAAGAGCAAAATTATTGGAAAGTATCAGTTGTATTGTATTTAATTACTGAAAAGTAATAATTGTATTGTATTTTATTCAAAGAATATTATTAAGTAGATATCAATAATTTATTTACCGTAATAATTTATTTATTAACTAATTATTTAATTAGTAGTTCGCTTATTGCCAAGCTTTTATTCAAATCTATATTGATGTTTTTATATTATATGTAAAATTTCAGTAATTGTTAAAAAAACAGATTCATTATTTCCTAATTTTTCTCTGATAATTAAGTCGTATTTTTTTACTTTTATATCATTCGAGTATTTTAATTTTATAATAAAATCATAAATGCTACTCGAAAATTCACTAATTAAACTAAAATTATAGCTTTGTTAGCAACTGCTTCCATCTTAATTAGAGCTGAAATTACATTTTATTTTATATTTACAATTGAATATTTTAATTTTAAAACTAAACTTTAATTGTTATTCGAAAATTCGTTAATTAGCCTAAATCGATAGTATTAGTGTTTTATTTTTATTAACTAATACTTTTCAAATTTTTTCCCTCTTATTTTCATTTATAAATGAGTATTTCGATCTATCAATAAATCATTATTTACTTTTTTCATTTCCATCTAATAAATTTTGCCTCTATCTTCCTATTCATTTATTTTTATTGCATCATTCTATGGCGTCAAAAAATTTTTTTAACTGCATTATATCATTTTGAACCTTAAATGTTTTTTTTTTTTGCTCTTTAAAAAAGCAGAACTAAAAATTCCATTTAATGTGATAGACATTTTTTTTTTGTTGCTTTTTGTTAAAAAATTTTGAAGAATTTATGACTTCATCGTTTTGTAATTTTTTACTAAAAGTTTATGAATTTTTTTACACAAATTTTACATTCAAAGCATTTCATTCAATTCATTCGTTCTAAATCATATTTTACTGACAGAAGAAAAGTGAAAGAATATTTCGACTTTTTTTTTTTTGCTTTTTACTATTTCTATTATTTCTAGAGTTAGCAAATGATCAATATTACTAAACAAAAAAAAATGTCTATTTTTGTTTCGTTTTTTTTTTTTTTTTTGAGCGAAAAAAAGATTCAAAATTCAAAACAATATAATACAGTTGAAGAAAATTTTTGACCTCATAGAATGTCTTTTTATCTTTAATTTAAATTTATAAAAAATAGTAATTTCCAAAATGAAATGTCATTTTTCATTTTTGCATTTTTTTTTTTCAAGATAAGTAAAAAGAAAGATAGAAATGACCAGGTTAAAGTTTATTAATTCCATTAAATTCTATTATTTGTCAAAAAAAAAAAGTTTTCTCTACACTATATGGAATATTTTAAAGGAGCAAATTTATATTTCAATAAATATTTTATTTTATTAAATATAAATAAGATTGAAAAGTTTTTTCAAAATTCAAATTTTTTAAAATATTTTTCCTTCATTGTTATTAAAATTTAAAAAGTTTTATTTGTAAATGGAAAATTTTGAATAGTCTAATGGAAATTTTTCATGGGTATAGGAAATAAAAAAAATATTTTTTTGTTTCAAATATTTACATTTCGAATTTCATTAGACAAATCTATTTCCTGGCCTATTTAGATGGAGAAAGAATTAAATTTAATTTGTATGTCGGATATCTTTAATTATCCATGACTTTCTGTCATATTGGAAATGGTAAGAATTAATTGATTAAAACGAAAAAAAAGTTAGAATAAGAAATGCGTGCATCATGCATGCATGCATGCATTTTTTGATTCATGCAATTTCTTACAGATATTTGACTTGAATTTTGTCGGAAATTTTTTTTTTATTTTTAAAACAAATTTTTTTATTGCGAATCGATTAGGAGAGAAAAAGTAGGCATTTTTTTTACTTAGAAAATAAATATATAAAAATCAATTTTATATCTATCAAATTTAGCAATATTAAATATAAAATTCCTTTTCTGATATTTTCTATTTGAACAATTAATAATTATGTTTTAATCTATTACTTACTGAATTGGGACAGGTCAATATAATTTCATTCCTTCGTTAGTTCAATGAAATTCATTAATAAATTATTTATTCATTTTTAAATTGATGATTAATTGATAAATTAAAATTGTTAAAATTTCATTTCATTAATTGCTGAAACTGGTATTTAAGACAAATGAAGGATATATGAGATAAATTAGACTCTTTTATTTACGTCATATATGCCTAAATTTTACGTTTATATGTAAACGATAGCTATTTGATATATTTGTACAAGTTTTTCTATAGCAAGCATACTTCTTCTTACGTATGCCTTTAAATTATTGTTTTCAACGTGTTACATGCAATATTTCTGACGTGTTGAGCGCACGTATCACATGCAATATCCTTCAATGTTTAACTACAATTAACTCAACGTTTGGTTCATCCCACAGCATCAGTTCTGCTCACCAGAAATGAGAGTATTTTTTGATACAATGAATCATACATTTGTTACACGAAATGTAATGTTTTCAACATGTTTAATACACGTGTTACGTGCAATATTTCAAATTTATTGCATGTTACATGTAATATTTTCAAAAATATTCATATACGTGTTGCATGGAATATTTCTAACATGTTAAATGATGCACGTATCACGTAAAATATTTTCAATGTGTTAATTACACATATTAAATGAAATATTTTTGACGTGTTACATGCAATATTTCAAAATTTGCAACTTATTACATACGAAGATTTATGTGACATTTTCTAACGTAAAATATATTAAAAATTAATGCCAAAGCAAATTTTATGCATCATTTTTATAGAATTCTCATTCTTTCATTTTCATCCACGCGAGAAGTTCTAACACTTTTTCCAGTTTTATTGACTTCAAATTAATTTTATACATTCTTCTCGCATTTCAATTTTTCCTATCTCATTCATCAATCATCCAATCTATTCATCGTTTATCATTTTACGATCTACTTTTTCATAATTAATTATTCAATGAAAATAGTGAATTGTAATGAATGAATGAATCGCCTTTCAGTTTTGTTTACATTAATATCAAATTAACTTCACTTCACTCATTTCAATATTCTTTCTTGTCTTTAATTTATTCTATTTTATCTTCCTATTATTGAAATTGGAAAAAGTTGGCTTTTTTTCTTTTTTTTTTTTTCAAAATACGTAGGTGACTAATTTGTTTGTGGAAAAAAAAATCAATTTTTAGCTTTTAAAAGCTAACCGATTAAATTCATTTCCCTTATTTACTAACGACGACTGATTTTCCTTTTCTTTTTTTTTTTTTTTTTTTCCTAAAATTCAATTGTCATCGAACTTTTTTCTTCACTAATAAAATTTTTGACCGAGAAATGGCATAAAATTAAGTCCATACATAGATAATATATATATATATATATATTTTTTTTTGTTATTTATATATAATGTGCAAATAATGTACATGGAATAATTAATAAAAAATGAAGAAAGGATTAATTAAATAAGAAAATAAATGAGATAGAATAGAAATATGAATGAATTAAATTAGTGGAAAAAAACAAAATATGAGACAAAAGAAGAATGAATGAAATGAAATAAAAATGATTGGATGAATTAAATAAAATAAATTAATTGGAAGAATATGAGAATATAGATAAGAAGAAATTTTCAATTTAAAATATAAAATTATGAATGAAATGCGTAGAGAAGGAAAAAAAATTTAGAAAAATTTCAATAACAAAACAGGAATTGAATGGAACAGAATAAAAATTGGATAATTTAATTAATACTTAAAAATCGATCATTATTTGTAGTTTATGAAATTTTATGGATAATGCGACATCTTTATGAATTGTATGATAATTTAGACGCTTTTTAATTTATCATATTGTAACAAAAAGAATCAAATAGTTTGTAAACAATATAAAACAAAAATTAAAAGGAAAGAAAATAATATTAAAAATAAAAAATGACATGAATTGATTAGACAATAGACTAATTAGTAATTAATATCGCACAAAAAGAGAGCTAATATGCATAATAAAATAAATGATAATGATAGGACCAATTGAAGCCCGAAAGTTCCCGAGCAAATAATTTTATCAATTTTAGTTTTTGTGGCATTTTCAATTGCATTTTCGATTTCGATTTGTCATAGCAATTATTATAATTTTCAAATCTTGCGAACTAATGATGTGCAATGTGATGATACTTTACATTATTTTACGACGAAATCATTCTATTTATCATTATTAATAATATGATATTCCAGTTTTTAATTTCCATCACAGTCACGGATATTTTAAATTCTCAATTTTCTCAATTTTCGTATCACGATAAATTAGTTTCTTGAGCTACTTAATCATTTAAAACTTTAATTTTAGTGGTAAAATTAAACTTAAAAAATTACTCCAGTAAACTTTGGCTAAATTATAATAAATCGGAATAAAAGTCATTAGCAGAACGAAAAAGAGAGAAAGAGCGAGAAAGCAAGAGAGAAAAATTTTGAATGATTTCAATTTTTCCAATTCTAAAAATCAACATATGTTTTTTTTTTGCCATTTTTCGTTTTTCATTGCTTTTACGCTAAATTTTGTTTACTTTATTAATGATAGATTCATATATTTATTTCATATTATAGATAATATGCTCAAATTTAGAGGAAAGAAGAGAGAGAGAAAGAGAAGGCGCGAAAGAAAAATCTTGAATAATTTCAATTTCTTCAATTTCAAAAATCAATCAAACATTTAAAATAATTTCTCTTTTTGTTGCTTTTTGTCAAATATGATTTTAATTCATTTATAATATATCTTTATTAATGATATATCCGGTATATATTTTTATTTTATTTTATAGATAATATGATCAATTTTCCGGATATTATTAGTTCTGCCGGAATCGATTATTTTAAAATAATTGGAATGGAATGATAGAAAAAAAAGGTGAACAGTTTCCGGAAAGTAAATGAATGTAAGCAAATATGGTAGATTTTTTCGTTTAGCTTAAAATTAGTCAAAATCATAATTCATCATAATTAATCATCTATCATAATTGATAATTGATAGATTTTTTTTAAATTGTGTTGACAAATCGACGTGGTAAAAAACAAATTTTGGTGCTTTTTTTTGTGAAGAGTTCAAATAAATGAGATTCAAAATAAAAAATAAAAGGAAATAAAAAAAGGAGAAGGAAGCGTGGGTGGAGAAGTTGAAGGAAGGAGTTGACAAACGAGGGGACAGCGTGGGTGGGAGGAGTTGACAAATGAGAAGGAAGCGTGGGAGTGGAGATGCGGGGGAGGAGGCTAAAGTAAAATACTTTTCCATAGAACATTGTCCTTTGCAAATTATTTGCTTATTTTTCCTTGTGCTGATATATTTGTGCAAAAAATGCGCTTGATTTGAGTACTTCATTGAAATTTTGAGAATTTTTTAAATTTCAAATTGAAAAAGTTTCGTTTTCTCACTCCGTTTTTTGAAGTATTTGAAATTTTATCAGTTGATTTCATTCGATTTAACTAGCTAATAAAAATTACCGCAAAAATATGAAAATTTTTTTCAAATTAGAAAACTTCATTCTAATTTGAATCAAATTTTTTTTTTTATTTTCTTTAATTTTGAAAAAAAAAAAAAAGAAAGAAAAGAATGAAATAAAATGAATTAATTGCTAAATTTAACAATATCTATTCTTTAGAACTTAAAAATATTTCGATTATATAAATGGCAAATTTGTTGAAAGATATAACTTATAATTCCAATATTTAGATTTTAAATTTTGCAATTACAGGTATATGATCAATAAAAACGAAAAGTTTTTAGAATTGAAGATAAAGCACGAAAATATTATACCAAAGATAATAAATATAAATAAAATAGTTTATTTCATTCTGAATTATCGAATTTTCAATATTGCAAAAATTTTACGTTCAAATTTCATTTAAAAAAATTTGTTCATTTGCGAAACATTTTTTTTCTTTTAAACTCTGAATTATTCATTTTATCAAATCGATTAATAAGTTGAGTTATTTGTTTTAGAAAACAAATAAATTTTTACAATTTTCGTAGTTTATTTTAATTGCTTAAACATGAAATCAGAACTTACATGTACTAGTAATTTTTACGAAATTCTAATCATTCTGAATGCTACGCAAATGAAATTTTAATTAATAAATTTATGAAATTAATTATTTAATTAACTCTTTCAATTAATTCACCTATTAATTTAGCTGGTTTAAGATGACTTCTCTCTTGCTCTTTTTTTCTTTATAAGCAAATTTTAAACAATCAAAAAATATGAAATAAAAGTTTTTTACCTTGCAAGTTATTTGGTTTTATTTGATACTCATTTTTGAAAATCATGAAATTGCTGATGGAAAAATTGAAATAAATAAACAGAAATGATAACAATTCAAATTACGATAACGGAATGGAAATGAAAATAAGAATTAATTTGAGTTTGAAATTGAATTTTGAAGCACTTCAAATAAATATAATTTATTTACCCTCTTACTACTATGTAAACATTTTTTTCTCATTTTTCGTTTAAACGAACAAAATTTGTTAGGAAAAAATTGCATGGATTGATATAAAGAAAATTCTAGATATAATACAATAAATTAATTTTATATCAAAATTGAAATTTTAAATTTCAAAATTGCATTTCCAATTAAATAAAAATTTTAAGCAAATACTAGAATTTGCAAGATTTCTACTTATTTATCAAGTTATTTTTTAGATATCATTTAGACCGGAATTAAATTTTTTGAAATATTGAAATGAAAATGATGTTTTGAACAAAGTTTATTTGCATATATTATGTAATAAATATTCGATCTTGGCATATTTTTTGATGTTTGAAATTAAAACGATTTGAAAGTTTTAGAATTTTGGAACAATTTTAAGAAAATTGTCGTTTCACTTTTTTTTTTTAGAAAGATAATTTCTTAGAAACTTAAAATTCTATTAAAAAAATTTAAAAAATAAATATGTTCATTCCAGCTATGAATTTTATTATTACTCTATTAAAGACAATTCAAAGTAAATTAAATACTAACGAAATTTTATATTTTCCAAAACCAATTTGCAACAAATTCTTTGCTTTTTGCTTGAAAAATTTTAAATCTCAAAATTTTTTTCAATTTAATTAAAATTATAAGGAAATATTAGAATTTCTAACTTTTTTTTTCGAAATTGCTTTGCATAGAAAATGATCAAATTATCTTTTGCTTATGTTTCCATTGTATCTTTCAGTAATATTATTTTTTCTTACATAAATTTCGTATTTCAGAGATTTCTTATTTCATTTTTTTATTTCTTCCTATCAAATGGAAACTTGAAACGATTTTTTTTGGAACAATTATTCAGGGAAAGTTTTTTTTTTTCAATTTATGTATGGCTTAATTTTTTGATTGTTTTTCAATCATTTTTATTTGTATAATTTCGTACTCAAATTTTAATTCATTTCATTTTGTTAATATTTTAATTTATAAATACATGTTTCCTTTTCTACGAATGATTTTTTATAAATTAGAACTATTTAGTCAATTAATAACTGGGTAAATTAAATTTTTAAACACTAATTGTGGAACTATTATTTTTTTTCAAATTACACGATTAATGGAAAAATTCTTTAATTATACCATTTGGAATTGACATTCAAATTGCGATTAATTTTTATGAAAATGTACGTTTGAAAATTAACTTTAAAATTTCCGTGCCAAGTGCATTATCTTTTGTTTTATTTAATTTTTTAATTTTTTTTTTTTTGTTTTCTAATTAATGAAAATGTAAAAATTTTCAGTAGTCAAATGTAAAAAATTATTTGCTGAACCATCATAATGATTGGATTATTGCAAATATTATCGATCAATCATCTGCTGAAATTACATTTGGAATATCAACTATTATTATGCTTATTGATTTATTGATAATTATTCATTTTTTTGTTTTACTGGAATTAATATTCGAATTAAAAAGCTATTTTCTGTTTCTATTTTCTGTTTTCTGTCTTTCTGTTTTTTTTTTATTAAATTTTTTAAAAAATAAAATTGTATAAAATTTAAAAATTGAGTCGAAATATTTGAACTGTTACGGTTGCTGCAATTTTTGTAGCAAACGTTGGTCAATGACCCGTAAACAATTGAAAATTGTTGTTGTTGGTGATGGAGCATGCGGTAAAACAAGTTTAATTATTGCACAAGCAGATGGTGAATTTACGGAACAATATACACCAACAGCATTTGATGATTATGCTATTGAAGCACTTGTAAATGGTAAAATGGTAGGAATTTTTTGAAAAAAAAAAAATTCAAATTTTTCATTTCAAAAATTTTTCAAATTGATTAAATTTCAAAAAAAAAAAAGAAAAAAGAAAAAATGAATCAAAAAATTTGTTAAATAAGGTTTAATAAATTTTTTTCGATCAAACTGTAAATTTGAAAATTTGAAGTTGAATTTATTAATAAAAATACTTCATTTATGTTTTCTTTTCTTTTAAATTTTTTAAATCTGATATTTGAGTATTTTCGATTAAAATTATTCTTATAATTTCAATCAACAAGTTTTTTGATTTTCATCAATATCTTTAAATGAAAACACTCTTAAGGCATTTTTGTAATTATATTCTTAACTTGTTTTTTTTTTATTCTTTACAGTTCAAATTTTAAAGTATCAATCTCGATCAAAAAACTATAAATTAGTAGTTTCAAATTAATTAATTATAATAATTTAAATTAATGATAATTAATTAATTTTATGTTTAAAATTACAGAAAGTATTGACTGTATGTGATACAGCAGGTGAAGATGATTATAATACCTTAAGACCGTTAAGTTATCCGGATGCTGATGTCTTCATTGCATGTTATTCCGTGGAAAGACCTGAATCATTGAAAAGTCTTGAGGAAAAATGGATACCTGAAGTTTGTTTGTTTTTTTTTTGTTAATTAAAATTTTAAAAATTAAAAAATTTTTTAAAATTATTAAAAAGTTTGCAAATTTTTTAAATCTTATTTAAAATAATTTTGCAAAGGTAAGTAAGGCATTCTATTCATTTTTTTTTCTTCTATTTCTTTTTTTCCGATATTTTTCGGTATTTGTTATGAAATAAACTGTTTTAATATATATTTTAAATAATTGCATTGAAATTTGATTTAGATTGAATTTAATTTTGATTTTTAATTTAATTTTAGATTCGACATTTTTGTCCGGATGTTCCGATTTTAATTGTTGGAAATAAAAAAGATATTCGAAATGAGGAAAATCAAGAAGATCGAAAAAAAAGTAGCACAAGTAGTGAAAATTTTGAAAATCATGAAAATTTCGTGAATTTTGATGATGCAATAGAATGTGCGAAAGAATTTTCCAATCATCGAGTTATCGAATGTTCGGCTAAAACAAAAGAGGTTAAAGTTTTTGGATTTTGATTTATTTGAAATGAATGATTAATATATTAATTAACTGAATAAATTAATATATTACCACTTTATGATCTTAATTTTTTTTTTTCAGCCACGAGAATAAGTTAAAGTAGTTAATTTTATATTGTCAAAATTTGAATAAATAATTAATGTCGAAAAACTTTCTTTTTAATGAAAGATAATTTTTATTCTGTGTTTGACAGATAATTACTTACTTTTGCGGTCTTGAGTTATTGTGTGCTGCGTAACCAGTCGGATTAATTTGAATTTCCATTCTTGATCAATAAATACAGTTATAGAATCGACCACCACTTTGAATTGCGGTAAACTTCAAACTTGGGTAATTAAACCTTTATTTACAGAAATTATACACGCGAAACGTATTATAACTCGATAATGACAATACAACAAGAAAAAAAAACACAAGAAAACGAGGGGCAGAAAAGTTTATAAGAAAATTATAGAATTAATTCAAAATTTATAACCCGCATTTAAAACGTTGAAAAATTGCCAAAAAAAACTATTGACAGTTATAGATTCAACAGTAACGGATCGTTATGAAATACAACTGTCTTGTTTCAGTAGGACTAAGATAGTTGTTTACAGAATTATGTGAGGAAGGCAGAAAAGAAAGGAGATTATAGAAGCAAAATCAAATTTAGGGATGGAATTTCACAAATGATGAATAAAAATAAAATTTGAGGTCAGATCTTTCGGAATTTCCGACAATTAATGTAGTAATTAAATATATAATTGATAAAATATAAAGTTGTAGTTCTAATTTTTTCATTCCGTTTTTTATTTCACAGGCTAAAAAGCAAAATGATAATAAAAAATGATTATTCAAATAAATTTACATTCTTGCCATAAAATTGAACTTTTTTTTTAAATTTAAATTAAAGTAATTTTGATAAACAATTGTGTTGCAATGATAATTTCAGATGGCATTGTTAAGATTAGAATAATATTTGCAGTGATATTTGCAAAATATCACAACGGCTAATTACGCTTTAAATTAGCAAACTTATAAAAGACGGTAATTGCTAATTAACTGGTAAATAATAATAAATAACTGGAAATTCAAAACAGTGTTAATTTTAATTTTATAAAAGCATTTAAATTAATCATTAACAATGCGTTCATAGATCATTATTTGTTATTTCGATCATATTCATTTCAAATGTGATATTCGTGTATTAATATTATTCGAATACTTATTTGTTAATGCTCTTGGTAAAAATTTACAATTTCATTTCATTTCAGATATCAATTTCAATTATTATGTAAAATTATTTATCAAAAAATTTTAGGGTATTCGACAGGTATTCGATGCAGCAATTCGAATTGCTATGGCACATCGGGCTGGAAATAGTAATCGAGTATTAAGTTCGATAATGAAATTAAAACTTGTTTTTTGATACTTTCTTTTTTTTTTCGGTGCCCTGTTGTCGTTATACTTTGACCTACATTATGGATTCCCTTTTTCTGTTTTTCTCAAAAAACTTAAATGATATGATATGATATGATTAGCTGATACTTAAATGATATGATATGATTTAATTTATTAATTTAGCAATTGGTAATTTTATCTATTATGCAAATTGAATAAACCAAGAAAATAATTAGCCAGAAATATGACAGCATATTTTCCTAAAAAAAATAACAAATTTGAATTTTCAATAAAATATCCAAATTTTAAGTTAAATGAAAAACATTTCCTTTCATTTTTGTTTTTCAAATGTTAAATATTTCATTAACATCTAAATTCTTATTAATAAGGCACTGCTATTTGATAAGGAATTTTCTCAATCAATAGGAATCAATTAACATTAATTAAAAGTAGTTTGTCATAATTTCATCGTAATTATTTAGATTGATTTTAAAAATGATTTCTTATTTTTGCCCTTTATTTTATTTTACAAAAATTTTGTCAAATTAATTTTTTTTTTTATTAATTGATACAATTGTTATATATCTCTGGAAATCTTTGTTGTATATATGTTATAATTTTATTTCTCTGTATAATATATGATGTTAGTTTCTGAAATTTAAAATTTTTTACTCAAAGTTGTCAAAGTTTTTCTTATTTTTTGGTTTTATTTGAATCAAATGCATTTATGTGGCAAACAAAAAGTTTAAAGTTTAAGAAGTTTAAAGAATTCAAAAATGCTAATTTAATTAATTAAGCTTCATTACTTTTCATTCATATGTAAATAAACAAATTCTATATTTTTTTTTTTTGTTTTTAAATAAGTACATCCCAATCTTTCATTTCTCAATTTTGTCTTTTTTTTTTAAATTAATTTTAGAATTTTTTAAATTTTGAAATAACTTTATATTTTAACAGCAAAAAAAAGGAATTATGCAAATATGATGTAAAAAATATTATTTTTTGTTTATTTAAATATTATTTATTTTTTTATTTATAAAAAAGCAATTTAAAAAAATGAAACAAAAATTATTTTAAATTACAATATGTATATAAATTTACTTGTATGTTCATGTGGAAAATTATCGGTTTCTGTATTGTTTCGGTTAATTAATTAATTTTTTTTTTGTATAATTATCTTGATGGGAAATTATTTTATTTTCAATAAAAAAGCTAAAAAATCCTTCGTTTCAAAATAAATAAATTAATTCATGATTCAGATTACTTAATTATAATTGGTTAATTCATAGTGAAGATTTTTTAATGCAAGCTTTCATTTCTTAACACAATATCTTATTAAATAAAGATTACGTGTTCCGCTTAATTAAATATAAGCTACTATAAAACCGCTAATTTTGTTTCATTCATATGTAAATAAATACGTTTCACGTATTTGACTTATCATGTACGTGTCATTTGCGTACGCATTTTAATTGCATGAAATTGATTTCTAAACGATTTTTTCTTGTGTCAATTTTTTATTTTTTATTTTTTTGCTACTTTTCATTTTTTAATTTTTAACAGAATACAAGTTTGAAAAGTAAATAATCAGAATCGCAATTCTTATTTTTCTTTTTTTTTAGCGAAAATTTTTACAACTCAAAATAATTTCAAATTATATCGATTTTCGGATCATTTTTAATGAAGAGGAGAAAATTCGCAAATTGTTTGATAATTATCATGTCATCTACAGCAAATTAGTAATTTGACAAAAATTGACATTCATTTTTTATTTCTTAATTATTTATGAAAAAGTTGGTAAGGGAAAGTTAATTTATTAAATCAATACATTCTTATATCACCAGCCAGGAAACATGATATTTTAATATTTTTTCTTCCTTTTTCATACTGTTAGAAATGTCAAAATGAAATTTTTTTTACGAAAGTAAAAATGGAATTAAATGAAATTGACATTGGAGTGAAAATGTAATTTAATTTAAAATTTCAATGTTTGAAACTTTTTTTATTGCAAATAAGCAAAATTAGCAATGAGATTGAATTGAGAAAGGAAGATTTAAAATTTTTCCGCGAAAATTGTAAACCATAAATGATAATGTGATAACAAAAGTAATTCGCGATAATTTTTGATTACAATAAATTTTTCGTGTAACATTTTATTATACGAATTGGCTTCCAGTGCAATTATAGCAAAATATGATGAAAATTTTGTTTTAAAAAAAGGTCATAATCGAGAAATGAACCCGAAATATTGAAAATATTTAAAACGTATCATTTCATAAGTTTCCTAGTTTTCATAGTTTTATCGTTTTCTTCCAAAAATTTGTTCTTTATGCTTTGAACCATTTCCAGTAGCTATTATTAATTTTTATTATACATTTTATATTTATAGATATATAGTTGGACGATGCAATGAATCAAAGTGACATAATTAATACCGTTTAAAATTATGGATTTAAATTAAGTATAAATATTTTTAAATTTATACCAAATAACATGTAAGCATATCAGTAAGTTCATTTCATTCAGCAGATAGTAAATTAGAGATAATTTTTCAATATGCAAATTACAGCATATATATGGCAGAAAATTAATAATTAATTGCTTTAAAGAATTAGTGCTTTTCAATATGCAAATTACAGTATTTGTATACGGTATAAAATTGTAATTGTTTTCAAGAGACAGACTTTTCAATGCACAAATTACAGTATGCATATACGATAGAAAACTAATAACTGCTTTAAAGAGAGACTTTTCAATATAGAAATTATAGTATGTATATACGATAGGAGAATAATAATTGTTTATAAGCAAATTACAAAGCGTGCATACGGTAAAATATTACTAATCAATTGTTTCCAACGAAGATTACTCTTCAATATCATAATTACAGTATGTATATATAATAGGAGTTTTTTACTAAACATATGGCAACTAATATTTTGTTTTTTTTTTATTTTTTATTTTTCTTCTAAGAAATAACAAATAAATAATTTTTTCTTATTCTATCAACTTTGAGTAATTGTCTCATTTTTCTCTTCTTTTGAAGAAAATATTCAATAATTTTCTGCATTAGAAAATGATGAAAAATACAGATTTAATTGAGTAATTACTATAATTATAGCAAAATATGTTTAAACGCTCTTTTTTCACTTTTTTCTTTATATGCTTTTACGTGGCGGCTTATTACGTGGCCTGATGATGCTAATTTCACGTATTGTTGCTTGGGCCATCGCGCCAAGTAACACTTCCGGACATGAAACGAATGCGAAATTTTTATTCCCGTATCGACCGCATAACGATAGTACCTACAATAGGTAGCGATAACCTTGAAAAATAGTATAGGTAAAAAAGTAATGTTAGTGTAGATCTATACAGTATATACAAATCTAAGGACAACCTAGATATACAGTAATAGGTATAGAAATAGCAGTAGCCTAGGTAGTAGATCAGATATGCTTAAAAAAATTGGTACAAAAATGGCGAAAGCTTAAATATACAGTAATAGGTGTAGGAGTACGGTAGCCTAAATATACAGCAATGGGTGCAAAAGTAGCAACAATCTAGATATATAGTGATAGGTATATAAGTAGCAGTAGCCTAAATAATAGCATTTAGTCTAGGTAAAAAGAAATTGATGCAAAAATGGCGGTAGCTTAAATATACAGTAATAGGTTTGAAAGTACGGTATCCTGAATACAAAATTTTACTATCTTTAATAAATGGAAAGTACAAAAGTAGCGTAATCTAAATTTACAGTAAAAGATACAAAAGTCGCTGACAATTTAGATATGAAGAAAATAAGCTACTGACAGTAAAAAAATTTCTCAATTAATAATCATAGATAACTACTTTGAATTTATTCAAAAATCCCCTATGATATTCGAAAAACCCAAATTATGGTTATTTGCAAAAAGTTAATTCCATTTATTAAAGATAGTAAAATTTTTTACTCGAACAAATACCTTTATTTATTTCCAGGAAAACTTTCCTTAAATGATAAGTAACGATATTTATCATAATAATAAATTATCTTATTATCTAATTGATTATGCAGAATCATACTGTTTTTTAATAAATCGAAAGTATTAACCTTTTCTTTCAAATCTTGTCGTTCCGTGACCCAAATCGTATAAACATTACGCGGATTACGTCCTAAACATACTTCTACCATCGGTAAATCAGATTCACTATCACCGCATACCAAAATTTTACCATCGGATAATTTGCAACGAATATGCTCGACCAATAATGCAATACCGTGACCTTTATTGAAAATTATTCCATCTGCATTCTAAAAATACGAAACAAATAAAGAAAGTACTATGAAATAAATAACTTAATATTTCATTTTTTCTTATCCATAGAGAAAAGTACTCAGCTGTATATGTATTTTTTTAAGTGAGAAAAAAGTTGGTACAAACTTCAGTCACTTTCATAATATTTCGAATTATTTGAAATGATTGATAAATTGATAACTAATTACTAGCATGAAATTTTTTAAAATTAATCCGAATCTTGGCATATTTTTAACATGATTTTCCATCATCATTTAATCTTTAAAATGATCTATGGAATTTAACTTGTTGTAGAATCAATACAAGTGTGAAAAAAATTCAAAAAATTTTGAAATTTTTAATTGATATTTATTTATTCGAATTATCATTGAAGCAAACCTTTAGGAATATTTTAATATCCGTACTTCCTTTTTGTATTACCAATCGTTGCATTACATCCATTTCGTTTACAGTATCAGTAATTTTCTTTAAACTTAAAAATCATTATTTAATAAAAAATTCTTTTGATGAATTAACATTTGAAAATATTTGTATTATCAAATTAATTCTATTAACTCTATTACCATTCTTAATTTAATTTTTTTAATTTCAAAATAATATCAAATGATAAAAAGAATTGATTTTATTATTTATAATATTATGACTGAGATCAAAAAAAAAAAAAAAAAAAAAAAAGATAAAACAAACAGTTCATTAGATTGTTGTCGTGGTACTGAATTATAGATATCTTGATGTGCAATTGTTAAATGACCAAAATGTTTTTGCAAACCTGATCCGATACATTTGAAATATTTGTATTCTTGAGTATTTAAAAGATCCTGTATAGCATCGTATACCTGGAAGATATCGTATCATAAAAGTATCGCATATCTAGAAGATTTCATATCACAAAAGTATCATGTACCTAGACAATGTCATATCATAAAATGTCACATACCTAAAAAATATATCATAAAAGTATCGTATACCTAGAAGATATCGTATCATAAAAGCTAGAAGGTATCGTATCATAAAAATATCGTGTATCTAGAAGAATCATGTCATGTAAGTATCGTATACCTAGAAGATTTCATCATCGTTATCTTTACCCTGATAAGATTTTAATTGTTACATAATGAAAAAATTGAAAAATTTTTTAATCATGTCAAATTATATAAACAAGATTATAATAGCATTATTATTCATATCACTGGAAAATAATTTCAAAATATTTTCATTTCTAAAAAATTTAAATTTTCACAAGTTTTGATGAAAATATTTTAAAAAAGTTTTCAAATACTGATATGATACCTTATCAAGAAATTGTAACTGTTCAGCAGTTATTCTAATATCATGAAATTTTTTATGTGGATCAATGAACCATTCACGTCCAGCCGAAGCACCGTAATAATAATAACCTCAAGGAAAAAAAATCAAATTTTCCATTTCAAATTAAATACAACTTTTTTCTTTGAAAAATTTAAATCATTTTAAATTAAAATTATTATTAAAATTAGCAAATTTATTTGAGAATATGATTATGAATAACTGTAAAATTTAAAAAAATATGAACCAAATAATTATTAATTAACAGGATTAATTAATATTATGCATAATTTTTTTTCATTTGTTTTTAATAAGATTTGTAATCTGTTAAATTTGAAATTTTTATTCGATTTACAAGAAAAAAATTTAGTTTCTTTAGTTAAATGTAAAATTTGTGCTAGTAAAATTTAAGAAGTTTGAGAAAAAAAAAAGAAATTTAAAATTCATTTATGATAAATTCATATAAATAGGTGTAAAATGAAATAAAATCGAATAATTTAATGAAAATGGATAATTTCTTCGAAAAAAAAAAATAAAATTAAAATTTGATTAAATTTCATATCATACCTTCAGGCATCGTACTAACATCTAAAATGCCCACACCCATTAAAGGTGATGTTGTAATAATTGCACATGTTTGAGCACAACGTCGAGCAAATTGAGCCTAAAAATTGTTTGAAATTATTTCAGAATTTATTTCAATTGAAAAAAAAATCGATAATTTATTCTAAAGTAAGAAAAAAATTTTTTTAACTTACCCAATTAAAAAGATATTTTAACATGTTTTCAAATTAAATATTAAAATCTATATTGATTGAAACAAAATTTATGAAATTTACAATGTTTGGAGCATATTTATGATAAGCGACTCTCAAATGATAATTTTAGAATTTTCGTAATCTCCGTTCATACATATTAAATTTTTTAATAGATTTAAAAAGAAAAAAATGAAAATGTCTTTTCCAATTAAATATTAAAACCTAAATGAAGTGAAACAAAATTGAACAAATTTTAAATGCTTAGAGTATATTTATGATATGCATATATATGTAATTTTACATTTCAAAAGTTCAAATTATAATTTAAAATTTTCTAACTTTTTCGATACATAAATTTATTTTATTAAAATTGCAAATATGTATAAAAGCATAAAATAATGCTTTAAAATTTTTATTTCATTAGAAAAGAACGAAATATAATAATTGATAAATCTCAAAATATGATTTAATCATTTTTCAAAAAAATTCGATAAATTAGTAATTATTTATCGATTAAATAGCACATAGTTTTCGACTGCATTTTTCAAATAAAACGATCAATAAAATTATAATATAAAATAAAGAAGAAAAAGAAAAAAAAGAAATAAAATTTATGCAAAAAGTTTTTTTCTTTTTTCATTTCGACAATATTACGATTACTATATTGATGTTTTGTCTTTTGTTTTTTGGTTTATGACCCTGTCAAAAGAAAATTTTTTTTTTTTTTTTTTTTGAAAATAATTTAAAACTTTAGTAAACTTTTAGTTTTAAAATTATTTCAAATTTGAATTTGAATAATTAGCGACAATATTCAATGATATTACAATTACTTATGTGCAAATTTCTTTTAAAAAATAATTTAATAATGAAATAAAATTTTGATTTTTAAGTTTCTCTTTTTCCATTTTCAAATTTAAACCTGAATAACAGCAGCATAAGCTGGTTGTATGCTAGCTTGATAGCTACAAGAATATGATTTTAATGTTCCATCACGATCGGTAAAGAAATATTGGAAATGATCAGCATCATACAGTAGACCAACAGCAGCTGCTACTTCATCTTTGAATGCTATAGATGATTTCGGATGATAAGCATGTAATGTCTATAATTATTTCATTAATTAATTACTAAATTTATTAATTCCTTCCTGGTTATTCCAATTTTGTTTTCTACAATTTTTCAATATAAAACACAAAATTTTCGAATGCTACCAATGATAATTTCGAGATGATTAAGTATTTGTAATGTCAGTTATCATATTACTAATTTGTGATTACTAAATTTGCTAGTTTTTTCTAAATTTTTTCAATTTTATTTTCAAAATTTTTCCAATATGAAATATAAAATTTTCGAGATTTTAATAATTAATTTTAACAAAAAAAAAAAAATTATTGGTCATTTAATGATTAATTTTTTTGAAGAAACTAAATAAATGAATGAAAAAACTTCGAATTATTTTTATGTCTAACAATTTTTCCATAACTTCTACTTCTTTTTTCGTCCCGATTTCTAACATTTCATGTTAATTTTAATTTTTATTTGTAACAATCAATTAAATTATTTTCGTTCTTTGAAATTATACGATGAATAAATTTAATTAAAAAAAAAAGAAAAAAGAAAACTAACATCAACAAACTGTTCGACATTATAAACATTGTCACTTTCGATAAATTTCAAAAAACTTAAATCTTTCTCGAATTCATCCAATTCATTTTTAATATCAAAGCTTGCATTTTCCACAATACTTTCATCCGATGAAATTCGCAAATTAAGCAATGTTGTATTTGTTTCGCAACTTAGTGTCAACGAATCGTGAGCATTTTTTAGCGAAATAGCAAAATGACTTCGTATTGGTATACCTTTCAAGACACGTTCCACAATTTGACGTCGTACGTTACGTGTTTGTATCATAAGCGTATAGAAATCTTCCAATGTTTTCACCTAATTTTTTTTTTTTTAAAGAAATTCAAAACTTTCTTTTTTGTTTAAAATTCAAAATTTTTAACAATTTTTATAAAACATCTTTAATTGAAAATATATAAAACTTAAATTGTTTTTTTTTATTGTTTTTCATTTTAAAATGATAGAGGCTTTTTTTTTTCAAAAAATTCAATCACTTTTTTAAACTATTCATAATTCTTTAAATTATCAAATTCAAAAATTTCATCTGCTAAATATAAATAAAAAAAAAAGTAAGTAAGGATATATTCATAAGTAAGTAATGATATTTTCAAGTTATTGATTTAAAAAGTGAAATAGAGAATCAATCATCGATAATATTAAATTTTACGAATTACATAAGTTTAAAAGAATTATTTTTACAATATAAATGATAAAATTTCATTAAATAAAATTAAAAAAGCAAAAGAAAAAAAAAAGGAAAAAGAAAATGAAATGAAAATTTTTGATTACTTCGATTGGTCTAATTACTTCATGTGTCCACGATGGATCCAAGAATGATGTACTCCATTTTTCAATATCATTAGTGAAGAGAAAATTTTGTATTCGCAAACCATTCGCACGACGAATTGATAAATCTTCAATTGCGGCCTGATAAATTGCATCCGAATAACTATCCAAATCATACAGATTACTGATACGTTTATAACATTGATCACCATTTTCCTGATAAAATCCTGCACGCGACAATTGCACTTCACTACCGGCACCGGTTGATAGAATTAATCCGGCATTCGGATTGCATAATAACATTTCTTTGGCAACCTGAAAAAACCGAAAAAAAGTTTAAAAAAAACCATAAAATAATTAAAAAGAAAATAAAAAAAAAAAAGTCTGATTTTATGTCGCGTTTTTAAGAATCCTCAATAACACTAAATAATAATACTATTTTTTATTTATGTTATTTTTTTTGGTTTTTTTTTACTTGCTAGTTTTACTAAATAAGCCTTAATATTTATCATAATTAATAAAATAATTTATAGGAATTTTTTTCGATTTAATTTCTCAATTTCTTCAATTTCTTTTTTTTTTTGTTTTAAATTAAAATTTTTTTTTCAACTTTTTGAAAATTCCAGATATTTTGCCAAAATATGTAATATTAAAAAGTAAATAAAATTTATTTGCATAAATAAATCAATGAATGGATCAATCGATTTTAGTAGAAAATATAAAAAAAAAAAAGGAGTTAATTATTCAAAATTTTCTAAATTTCGAAATTATTAAAGAAAAAAAATTTTTTCTTTTTAATTTAATTTCTCATCAAATTCATGCTATCTTGCTTTTCTTTTATACAATAACGTTGCTTAATTTTGTTTTAATTGAAAAAAATCTACTAAAATTTGTTTGCTTAATTATTTAGAAATTAATTAAAAAATTAAAGTTTGCCTAAATTATTTGTACTCAAAAAAAAAAAAACAATTTTTTTGTGGAAAATTTTAATTCATCAAAATTTTTTAAATTTCGAAATTATTAAGCAAACAAAAAACAATTTTTTTTCCTTTTTTTTTTTTAAATTTAATTTACTAACCAAATTCATGCCATCTTTTTTTGGTGTTACAATTCCAATATCCATTGCTAAATAGCATGCAATAAGTTCTTTACGTGGTAATCCTTCGGTTTGAAAAATTAATGGTTTCCAATTTGGTCGAGATGGACAGGTACATATCTTGTTGATACCTTCAGCTAACAGAATACATTCATCCTGATAAACTCGATACGTATCAACCGCACGTCTATTTGTTACCGCAACCTAAATTTGAATTTAAATATGAATTTTTTTTTTTTTTAAATTTTAATATAATCAATAAAAACAACAACAACAGCACTAAGAATAACAACAAAAGAAATAACAACAACAACAACAGTAAGAGTAACAGTATAATATTCTTAATTCTTAAAAAAAAAAAAATTTCAATCTTAATTATTCAAAAAAATTAACCAAAAAACAAAGTACTTTTTTCGCGGTAATTTTTTTCGATTGAAAAATTTTGCTAAAATTTCGTTTTTAATCTTTATTTTCTTCTGATCTTTTTTTTTTCAGTTTTTCTTTTGAATGCACTTAAAATTTAATTAATAACTTAAAAAAAAGAACTAAAAATTTTTTAGTATTTGTAATTCTTTAAATTCATTTTTTAAAAAAAAAAAAAAGAAAATTTTATTTAGAAATTTCTAAATCAAATTTCAAAAAATATATGCTGAAAACTTAATTCCAAAATACTATGCTGTTTATTTACATTAATTCATGAAAATAGGGTAGAAATAGCAACTGTAGTATATTTCATATCTTGATTTTAATTTTTATGGACAAATTACTAAAAAATTATAAAAATTTAATTGTAATTTCAACTAATTCTTCTTCTCAATTATAATTCATTTTTCGTAATTATAACTAAATTATAATCCATCTAATTATCATTTCAAGTCTTTCAATTTAAAAGTCATTTTTCAAATATCAAAAATTGTTTTGAAATTGTCAGATTGAATTCGAAAAGTATGCATTGAAAAATTAATCCAAGATATGTTCTCATCATATTAATCATTAAAAAAAAAAAAAAGCATAGAAATAATATTTATATCCGATATTCTAATTTCGATTATTATGAACAAATTATTGAAACTTAATCGAAATTTCAATTACTTGTATTTATTTCTGTAAACTGAAAATTTATTTAGAAATCGTTAAATTTAAATTCAAATTAAAATAATAAAAATATGGTAAAAATAATTGCAAGTACCTGATATAAGACATCTTTTCCAATTCGATCCGGATATTTTTCAAAATAATTCTTATATGCTAGCAATTTCTCCTTAATTCCTTTCGTATAATCGAATCGTTCGACGGAGAAAAATAATCGACCATCTGGTGGCGCATCTGATCCCATAATCTTTAATTAATTTTAAAAATTTAATATATTTGATAACTAAAATTATGAGGTAAATAATAACTCATCAAAATCCATTCATTTCGAAAATAAAAAAAAATCATTGAAAAAAAATTACTTTCGGAAAAAAAGTTTAACTTTTACATAATTATTATTTAAGCAAATTTCATTAGAAAAAAAAAAATTAAAAAAAAAAACCAAAAATGCAAAAATTGAATTTCGAAAAGTTTGCTTTTTCTAAGTAAAATTTAAAGAAAAAAAAGTAAATAATTACATTTTTTCGTATTTCTAATGCTTTTTGACAAATTTCAGTTAATCGAACAAATTGCAAGAAATCTTCATTTTTGATTGAAACTGGAAAAACTCCAAGTGAACATGTCCATCCTTTATATGTTACAAAGCATACATCACTTGAACTTTCGTAATTAATTTCAGCACTTGGTAATTGAATACGACATAATTCAATCAATTTATCACGATCAAGATGTGTTTGAAATCCAACCTTAATCAATCAATATAATCATTATCACAAGATTTCTTATCATCTATAATCATTGTAAAAAGGAAAATGTAAAATAATTCCTAATAATTATAATGCATTTTTTTTTCAGTAATCTGAAACTATCTATTAATAGTACAAATGGAAACTTTTATGATAATATAATTAAATTTAATTTCATTGAATAAATTTGCATAATTTTCAGGGAATTTTATCACAGATTTATTATCACTATAAACAATGCAAAAGCATTACTTACTAATCATAATGCATTAACTTTAGTAACCTGAAGTTTCCATTAAAACAGGAATGAAAAATTTTACGATAATAGAATTAAATTTAATTTCATCGAATTAATTTTCGATAAATTCTTGATTAAAAATATGAATAAAACATACTTTGCTAAATCGTAATAAGCCACGTAAAACGGCAAATCCAACCAAAGCATACTTTGTGAAAAAATTATCCGGTGGTTGAAATGGTATATGCAAGAAGAAACCAACCGGAAATTTTATCAAATGTATGAATTAAGAAATTAAAAATAAAAAATTTGAAATGAAAAATTGAATAACAGAATAACATAATAAAGCAATTCTGATTAGTATAATATTCAACTTTACGACTTCGATAAAATTTATATGTTTAATTAAATATAATTAATTACTAAATGGTTGATTATTAAATTTTAATTATTATTACAAAGTGTTTTCAACGTCAGCCATATAAATCATCAAGAATTCTACGTAAATTTTACGCATGTCATATAAAAAGTCCCGAATTTATTATATTCTTATTAAATAAATACGAAAAATGTAAAAAAAACTAAATCAATAAATTACTAAATAAATATAAATAAAATGTTAGTGATGTAAAAATGAACAAATTTTTTCCAAATAATATTGCGTTTAAAAAAAAAAATTAAAAAAAAGGTAGGGAAGGATAAAAAAAGGATTTATTTGTTAATGAGATTATTTCAATATTAGATAAAATTGTTTAAAACTAAAAAAGAAAATGAAAAAAAGGAGGGAAATGATTACTTCGAGATTTTCATCCAAACTTTGCATAATTAATCCAGTTAATATCAAATGATAATCATGAATCCAAATAAAATCCTGTAATTTAATTTAAATTGAAAAATTTCAAGACATGAATGATTTCAATGCGGCAAAATTACCGATTAGAGATTAATATTGGTACCTGGTTAATTGTAATTAATAATAATTGAATTTAAAAAATACTTATTGAATATGTTTTTTCTGATCTATTTGAGCATAAATAAAATGAAATTTTTTTTAAGATTTCATTTTGTTTGAGTTTATAGATCGTATAAAAATCATCAGATATTTTTGATAGTTTTTAATTTTTAATTAAGGATATTAATTTTTAATCAAAATTAACAAGATTAGCCATTTCGCAATTGTTTGGTTATTTTGTTTGGTTAACAAAAAATTAGAAAATTTAAATTTCATATTGAATAGTTTTTAAATCCTTTTATCACCACTTAAAAATGAGAATTTAACATGGCGCAAAAGATATATTATTTTTTAAAGGAATAATCTAACAATTATTTATCAGGAAAGTAAATTCCAAAATTTGGGTAAATATTGTATCATCAAATTAAAGTTTGAAAATTTAAGTAATTATTTGCAAATTAAATTTAAAGTCTTTTTTTAAAAATTGAACAAATATTAATTAGAAAACAACTGAAATTAATTTAGCTAACTCCAGTTAGGTTATCTAATTTTAATTATTTAATTTATTCTAAATAAGTACATACTTGTGGTCGACTATTTCGGACTGCATCGATAGCAAATTGATAATTTACTCGAACATATGCATACCAATGTTCACGCATTATCTTTAATAATTTTAATTTCAAATATTGATTTTAAATTATAAAAATTAATTTTTAATTCAGTTAAAATTAGAAATACTATCAAATCTAATTCTATGAATTATTACATACTGTAAAAGTAGTTTCGTTGAATAAATTCCATGAATAAACATCATTTTTGGGCTTCACTTAATCATATATATATTGATTAAAATTTAAAGTATTAAATATTAATTAAATACTTAATACTTCATATAGACAAAAAAATTTTTAATATCAATTGTCGATATGCAAATATTATTTCAAGCGTAATTAAATCTTTGGTATATTTGTTAAATTTACAGTACTAAATATTAATTAAATACTTAATATTATTATACTTCTGGTTTATCGTATTCTTTGACAATGTATTCGTCCAAATTATGCAACGCCGGCCATAATAAACCATTACTTATTCCACCATAATATACATTATAATCATCTTCTTGTACAATTACAGGATTTAATTTGTAATTACCTCGATTATAATTATGCAATACACCCAATAATGATAATTCTTCCCTTCAAATATTTATCATCATTTTTCCTTTTTTTTTTTTGAAATTCATTTAAAACATAAATTATTCATTTTAATCCTTTATCTATTTATTATTAATTATTTCATCGCCATATTTCAACATTGTATTTTTAAATTTTATAAAAAAATTTACAAAAGAATCTATCATTAAAACAAATTTTTAAACTTTCTTTTCTTTTGTACAGTTTCAAATTACCTAATTTCTTCCTTTCTGTGCAATTAAAATAGTAATAATAAACAAAGATTCAATTATTTTAGTACTAACTTTTTGCAAAATTTAATTTATTTGAATATATTTTCTTTTCATATCCAATTCTTTTTATCAAATAATCAAATCGTTTTTTATTATTTTATTATCAAATAATTATTTATATTATTTATTTAAATATTATTATCATTTAATAAGTAAATTAAACTCCCTAACTTCTTATCTGATCCTAAAATTTTTTTTTTTAGATTTTAAAAGTTTTTTTATTACCTAACATGAGTATCGTGCTCAGGAGTATTTGGTTCATCGGTAAGCACATGAAAGAGAACATCAGCATCTGATTGCTTCAATAATGGTAATCCTAAAATTAAATATTTAGTTAATTATGTTTATCTTTTTCATTTTTTTAAAATTTAAATACTTTTTACAAAAAAAAAGTTTGTTTGATTAAAGTAAAATGTATCGTTTTATAAATTTGCTTAATAAATTGAAAATCTATAATACATTTTTGAGTAACAAGCAATAACATATCAATAAATTTAACAAATATTTGTAAAATTTCTAATCAAACTTACCTAAGGTATTTGTTGTTGGTTGAATATTATCTTCCCTGCTTTTTCTGCAAAATTTTTTATTAATAATTTATAAATTTAAGATTTTAAATGTTTTTTAACTTGTTCTTCTGATGATTTACCATGATTTAATTTTAAAAAGATTGTCCAAATGTTTAAGTTTTTCGCTTCATTTCTTGTTTATATCTGCTTTTAAAATTTGTTTAATTTATTGATATTGTCAAATGTTTTATTATTTATTTAAATTATTTAATAATATACATAGTTTACTTTGTACTTCATAGATTTTATTCGAATTTTGTTAGTATGTACATGAAGAAAATGAAAATGAAATAAAAAATTAGCAAGAATTCAAATTTGGAAGTGGAATTCAAAGTTTAATCCAAAATCTAATTCAATTCTGGCGTTCAAAATTAAATTCATTCATTTTTAAATTTAAGCTTTCGAGAAAAAAAAATACAGACTTTTCTTTTAGCATTCTAAAATCTGAATTTTTATTATTTTTTCATTTTATCATATCTAGCAAATATTTATGATAAATTATTTACTTCTGTTTTCTATGCAAATTCATTCCAAGATTCGCAAGCCAAACATTTTCCTTGTCTTTTGACATTACAGGATCTACCGCTGAAACCAGACCACCAGAACCTTGCTTAATTTCCCATTCACCTGTTTTTTCCCGTTTTAGGCTAACCGGTGGTGCATTCGAAACATTAATTACACGTTGCTGAAAAAAGAAAAAAGTTGCTTAAGTTTGAAAATATTGCATAAAATTAGCATTTTATGTAAGAGATTTATATTGAATTGGATGATAAACTTCCCTCTGAATTTGGAATAAAGTGCAAATTGCACAATTCGGATACGACATATGTTTTTATGAAATTTAAAAAATCTTTGTTAACTTGAAATTATAGTAAATTTTTAAAATAAATACCTGAAAATGTGTACTGGCTAAGCCTCCACTGGCAATTACTTCTTTTGAATGTTCTCGTGATCCACCGAAACTACTATCGGATGTATCACGTGAAATTGATCGGCGTATTCTTCGTGGCTTCTCTTGCGCTTAAAAAATTTACATTTATATCAATTTAAAAAAGAAAAAAATAATTTGAGACTGTAATGAATTTGATAATGAATTTGAAACTTGAAATTGGTTAATGAGTTTGAAATTAATTAAAAATACAAATTTTTTGATTTAATTAATATTCTAGTCGTAATATATTTTCCCTATGTGGTGATTGAAATATGTAATCATAACTGTTCTTTGATCGAAAATATGAATTGCAATAGAAGTTCGAGAATAAATTTCAAAATAGCAGATTAATTATTTAACATTTGGAAAAAAAAAAGCAATCAAATTAGAAAAATGAAACAAGAACTAGTGAACTAATTGATCGAATAACAAATTAACAATTTCAAGTCTACATGCTACTTAATAAAGCAAATTGAATCAAAAAAAAAAAAAAAGCAAATACATAAGAAATTCAAACTAATGATACAATCAAAATAAGACCAAAATAAATTACTGACCCTAGTAAATTAATTCAAATACTTATCTACATACTATTTATTAATTCAAGTCCACATGTACTTAATAAAGCAATTGAATCAATAAATATATATATAAAAGTGTCGCTGAAATATCGAAGAGTATAAGAAAATAAGAGATTTCTTTGCTCTTAGATGAAATGACTTGTATTCCTTGATGGTTATGTGAATTCATTTCTTTGTTTCAAATCAAATGGCTTTGTAATCTTTGTTTTATGTTGTAGTAAATCATGCTAACAAAAGCGCCCTCTCATGCACTAATAATAAAAAAAGAGGCTTTGTCATGCCACGGAGGTGCTTTCTTATGAATCATTTTAGAAGATTGGAATCAACGAGTGCGGTTGGATGTTTCAACTCGAGTATTGAATAATTTCCCCTTTTTTTTCATAATGATAGAGCCTAAGCCTAATCATCAAATTTGTTTTATTGATATGATTAATTTGTAATTACTGCTTACTTTGTCATGTTATTTAATTTTTTGCAACAAAGGCTTAATTACCCAAGTTTGAAATGCCGCAAAGTTTCGGATAGCAATACGATAAGAAACAAGAACCCTTAATCATTGTCACGGTTTAGAAAATTGGCGAAAATAAGTAAATGAGTGAAAAAAAAAGTTTTTTTAAATGATTAAACTAAATAAATAAACAACAACGAAAGGTAATGTATTTTTCAAAGTAAAAGTTAAATTTAGAGGAGATATTTATGAAATTTTTTCATAAACAAACCACGTGAATAACTTTGCGAACGTCTTGTAGCTCTGCCACTACTATTATCACTGGATTGAGAATAGATTGAATCAACAGAACTAGTCATGCTGGATAGTGATGAACTTTCACGACTAACACTTAATCGTCGTTGCAAATGATGAAATCGTTCACCAAAACGTTTTGCGTGAACGCCAAGTAAGGAGTTACGAACACCTGGTACTGAAGCGTATAGTTCCCTGAAAAATGATAGATAATTGTTATTTTAGGAAATTATAAAATGATGAAAAAAAAAATCAAGAAGAACTTTTCACAAAAATCACGTTATGTTGAATAGTTATCCTAAGTTGATAAATTATGATTATTATCATGATAATAACAGAAATAATAATAATGTTACTAACAATTCTGAAATCTGTAAAGTTTTAGATGAAGGTTATAAAAAGTGGAAGCCAAAATTGCTACATACGAATGTTTTAGGTCCCATGGGGTACGGTAAAGTTACAGTAACATATGAGATGCGATATTATATATAGCGTATGCTTAATTATTATGCAGATACAGTGCTTGATAGAAA
Source organism: Onchocerca volvulus (assembly GCA_000499405.2). Taxonomy (NCBI): domain Eukaryota; kingdom Metazoa; phylum Nematoda; class Chromadorea; order Rhabditida; family Onchocercidae; genus Onchocerca; species Onchocerca volvulus. The sequence continues at coordinate 3,649,818 of HG738140.1, forward strand.
ACAGGCCTGGGTAATTTTTAATGATTGCAAAATCATTGCATTGAATCAATCTAACAGAATGAATTTTTTGTATTTATTTTATTTCATTAGTAAAAATTCAAATTTGACAAACCTGAGTTTATTTTTGCCATTATTAATATCGTACAGCGTCAAGCTAAATAGTAATGAATCACGAAATTTCGTGCCATATGTTAGGTCTGAATCGTAAATATACGGTACTGCATATCGCCAAAATTGCATTGTATTATAACCAAGAGCATTGATGAATTGCTCGAATGATGAATAACCTGCTGCTGAACGATATAGACAATACTCAAGTATTGTTAATAAACCCTGTAAAAAAAAGGTGGAATTTATGAAGCATTTTAAATTGAAATTAAAAGCTTCAAGTTCAGATTTATGAATATAGATTTAGCAATATAGAAATTTCTTACCTGGAAAGCAATTTCCGAATCAGCATCTCTTCGCCGCCAAGTTTGTGCCAGGACTTCGAGACCCAAATCTACCAAACGTTCCATATCTACCGTTTCATCAGTTGTGTAGTCTAAGGCTTTCAGTGCATGTAACAAATTCTGCAAATATAACAAAATTTATAGATTTTTAAGGAATTATATCGTCGATACTTCAGTCTGGTATCAATATGTGCCAAGATATTCAAGACTGGAATAAACTGAGAATACAATTTGATATAATCGATAGGTTAAAATCTTAGTAACTAAAATGGAACAATTTAATCTATGACATAGCGTATAAAATTGCATGAATGTGTTCAGTATACAACAAAATTACATAAATCGGGATACTGTAACATCGGGAACTTCTCAGATTTCCTTCCTCGGCAATTTTTTTTTTTTTTTTCTTCAAATATCTCCATTTTATGTATTTATGATCAAACTTTCTTTTTTTACTAAAGCTTCGAAAATGTTGATAAGTTATACTTTTTTCGAAAATTAATAAAAATTTCCGTTTTATTCTTTTGAAATTGAAAAAAAAAAAAGGAAGAAAAATAAAAAGCTTACGCTTTTCATATTGATTTCGATGAATTTATTAGTGGATCCTCGGCTTTTACGGCGAAAAGGTTGATCATGTAATTTTTCGAGCAGTTCGTCCACTTTGCTTTCATTAATTTCTAAATTATTTGCAAGTACATTTAACTAAATATATATCTGTACATAAGACATTAAAGAACAGAAGAACCGAAAAATTTCATAATGGCCCGTCCATGTAATGAAGGAGCAGATATATTCGGTGAAGCCAATGATTGAAAAAATTGTGACACGAAACGTCTTCAATCTATTCTCAAACTTTCAGTGAACATGACGTCGTGCTTACTTGAATGAAGCGTAAACATTGAACGTACACTCCACGTGGGAAGCGGAAGTAGCGCGTTGTGAGAATGAGTCAAACGTTTGAATTAAAGTATAAAAAGTACAATCAATTTTTGATAATAGTTATTAAAACAATACTGCCTTACAAATTTATCATACCTTCTGCACTCTCCAATTGCCTATCACTATCAGCTTGATTGTCGCTAGTCATTTTCAATCTGAAATTAAATATACTGAATATATTGTTCACAATCAGTATATTATATCACATAAAATCGTATAATGCAAGAAAATTTTCTATTTGATTGAATTGAATTAAACTAAATTTGTATGGAATAAATTGAAGCAAATTAAATTAAATCAAATCAATTCATTAAAAATTAATTTAAAATAAACTGAAGTTACGAGAATCGAAGAAATTTTAATTAAATTAAATATTTCAACATTTCAGCATTACATAATTATTTTTATAATATTAAAAAAACATTTTGAGAGTTTTTTGTGATAAATGTATAAATTTGCTACCTTTAAAAAATTTTTAACTTTCTTATGCACTTTTTGCTATTCCAATAAATTACTCAGTCAACTACAAAAATAAGTACTCAAATTTTTCCTCATGCGACGAAAAAAAATAATTGAAAAGTAAAAAAAGGCATGTAAAGATTAATAAAAGAAGACAGTGATAGAAGACAATGAAGAAGACAAATAAAGATTAATGAAAGAAGACAATTATAATGAAATAAAGTCATTTGAAAGTGTAATTTTTAGTGAGAAGTTTTTTTAGTAAAAGATTTGCCGTGATAAATATCAATTAATTGGGAGCATTACGATCAATTACATTACTAGCTTCTTAAAATTCAATATATAATTGAATTGAAAAATTGATATTCAAGCAGTTAAAGTGACAAATTCTCTTGAAACAAGCTAAAATTTCTATATTTTGTCATCTTCCATAAATTTGTTAAAGAAAACTATATTTTAATTTTCCGAACAAAATAATAAAAGGTTTTACTTATCAATTTATTCACCTTGAAGATTTCTTTCCCTTTAAAGTGAAAGAATTATTAATGAAATTTCTAGTTTTTAATTTCGCAAGAATTATTAATCAAATTTCTAGTCTTTAATTTCGCGATACAGTATGAAGAGCATGTGAAATTCCAGTAATGAAATTAAGTGGTGATTATTTCAGACATTAATTTAATTCTCTTTTATTAACAGCATTTAAAATTTAATTTATTAAAGCTAATCTTAATTCCATGCTCTCTATCAGTGCTTATTATTCATTCAATGAATACAAAATTTTCGTATTCTGATATATAAATTATCATTATCGAATTATTCCAGTGAAATAGGGAAATACCAAAATTGATTTTTCAACAATAGATTTGAATGAAATTGGAAAGAGAGTGATAGGGAGAAATGGAAAGAGAAATGGAGAAAAAGTTCAAAAAAATTTCAAAAAAATGTCACAAATTTCTTCTTTTCAAAGATTACTACATAAAAAACCACATGATTTTTTCGGAAAAAGATTGGAAAATACTTTAAACGCTCAAAAATTCTTGCACTTTTCCATAAATTTTTTGTTTGTTTTCTTACTATCTCTTCTTTCTTTCTTTTTTTTTCTTTTTTTTTTTTTTGAAACAAAAAGAACAAATTTCAGTTAATCTCGGATTTTCCGGAAACTTTTCACTTGTCAAGAAACAAATTTTAGCAGATTTTTGAAACCATTTGCTCTATTTTTTATTGTTTTTTGTTTCAGCTAAAATCAAACATTTCTCTTCTCTTTCTTGACATTAATGTTTATTAAAATCAAAGGTATATCAATAAATTTTTCAAATATCATTTCCCGTTCCGCAAAAATTGTTATTACATTAATGAAATATCGTTCGTGGCTACAATTGATAGTCATTAATAAACATTTTATGATTTAATGTGTAATGATTTGACAAGAGTAAGGGAAATATTGAATAGAAATCGAATTTTATCAACTGGTTATAATATCATAATGGAAATTTAATAGTTTTCCGATATAAATGAAATTAAATTTAAAAGAATAGATGAATTTTAAGATTTATAAAATAAAGTAATAATCGATGCAAATATCTTTGCCTAATAATATGTAATTAATAAGAATATAACTAGTAAACTATGCTGTTTCTATCATTTTAGATATTAAAAAAAATGAAATTAACTTTTGTAAGGGAATTTTTCTATGTTTTATAAATCGTCAAAAATTAAGATGTAAAATAACAAACAAAAAAGGCAGATTTATATTGAAAATAAATGCGTTTATCGTAAATGCAAATAAGAGATGTTACTGTGAAATTTATTAGATTAAATATTTACCATTAATTATTAAAATTCGTTCACAAAATTCAAATTTAATGTTGGTAGATTTTATAGAAATAATCAAAAAGTATAAACTTTAGAATGGTTCATGATAGTTCGACAAAAACAAGAAAAAAAAACTGACTAATGATAGAAAAAAACGTAGAAAAGGTCAGCAATTTTTAAAATGATTTTTCTAAAGTTTTTATAGAATTTTTTATTTTCTTTTTTTTTTTCTTTTACAAAAGTAGAGATCAAAAATTGCATATTGGTACCAATCATTTCAAAACAATTGCTAAAAATATGTAAGAAGTAAGAAAGAAAGGAAGTGGAAAATGGTAAATAGGGAAAATAAATATGACACCTAATAAAAGTAAACTAATTGAGTTAAATATAAGTTAATGAAAAATGACATAATTAACAGCTGAAATAATAAGATTAAATATTTTGTATTAATGCTAATCTTAAATTTAAGCAAAATTTAGGCATGAATTTGAAGAAATACATGGCACAAGTGAATGAACAAAAAGAATTAAATGTAATAGGCAAGAATAAAAGTAATTGTTTGTTTATGAAAAAGAATTAGAGATTTGTAAAAAGCATTTTAAAACAAATTTTAACCACAAATTTAAAAATTTTTGCATATAATAACAAATAGCTAAGCAGAATTTAAACTCATTACTTAAAAATTGATTGTAGTTTTGTTTAAAATCAAAATTAACTAATTGGTCGATTAATAGTGAGCAATCTTTATTTTTCCAGAATGAAATATTTTTTTTTTTTTTGATGCAAATGAACCGCCTAAATAAAATTAAAATTTGCTAAACATAAGAAAATCACTGTAATTTAATTTGATGATTTAGGTTAGTCAACATAAAAAAAAAATCGAAATTAGTCAATTAATAATGAATGAATTGATTTCAGAAAGGAAAGTTTTTTTTTTTTGGAGAAAAAAATTTTGTTTTGCACAAATATACGAATATTTTTCGCTGCAGAAAGTGCAAAAAATAGGAAGTAAGCAAGTTTTAAATTATTTCATTCGCTGTTTTTTATAGGTTCTAAAAACAAAAAATTAAAGGAATTTTACAATATTAAATTATAAGAGGAAAACAATAATCCGAATGAAACTTAACTCGAAAAAAATCATAAACAAAAAAACGAACAAGAGAGAAGAAATAAGGAAAAGAAAGAGAAATTGCCAAGAGTTTATAACTTTTTAGCAGATCAAAGATCTTTTTAGAATTACTTCGACTTTGACGATGTTGTTGAGAATGATAAATCATCCTATCTCATCTTTTCTTTCTATCTTCACTTGTTGACTTCAATATCAATCCTTCCAATTCACGAACTTTTCAAACTTTCATCAAACAGCGGATTAATAGCAAGCAAAATAAAATAGAAAGAAAAAAAAAAGAAAAAAAGCAAAAATAAAGAAAACGATAAAGGAATGATTTAAAATGTTGATTAAATTAAATTCCTTTATAACTTCTTAACTTTTATCGATATAAGCTGTTTATTTTAGTTTCAATAAATTATCTAAGATAATTGGTTTAAAGAATGTTTAGCTGAAAAGTTGTTTACATGTATTTGCAAGTCAATTACCTTATTAAAGATGAAATTTCAATAGAGAAATTTGTTGAAATAAATAAAAGTATTAAAAGTAAACAAACTAACTGTTTTAAACAAGCTTATCAAAAGGATAAATTATAAAAATTTCAACAACCATTAGAGTTTATATTAAATGAAATGCTTGTTGAAACAAAAAAATTGGAAATCACTTCAAAAGATAAAATTTTAACAATTTTTTAATTCAAACAATAAAACTAATCAAATGTTTATAACGAAAAAAAAAAAGAAAAACGAATGATGATGAAATATTTAAATTTCCCTTTATTATTGATAAAAGAAAAAAGAATTAATAGAACAGAATTACAAAAGCAGTAGTTGTGAATGATTATTTAATAGTTAAAAAAAATTAAAAAAAAAAAAGCATTAACCAATTGACGCAAATGAAAGTTTTGCAGCCAACTGTTTGATAAATAGCGTGATCCAATGATTCTAGCAGAATTGATGATCAAGCAACCACTTTCTTCAAAATATAGAAAATGAACTGATAAATAATTATCAATTTGTTCGTATTTATAATGGTGTAAATTTAATTTTATCAAATGAACTGAAATTTTATTAGAGCTTTTATTGTTCAAAATTGCAATGCTATTAAAATTTAGAATGAGATTGTGCAACAGAAAGTTTTGAATTATAAATTTACTTTATTGATTTTAAAGAAAAGAAAAAAGCGAGAAATGAACTTAAGCAACAACCTTGCTTTTTTTTTGAAATGAATTTCAAATGAACTTTTTTACTGAATTTCAAAACTCAGCTTACTGAGGAGTTTAATACTGAAACAGAATGGAAAGGTAATGGACTTTTAAAATTTCTCATGTTGATACAAAAATTGGAAGCATTTTAAAATTTTAAGAAAATTTTAAAATCCTTACCCACTTCAAACGGTATTATTATTTTAATTCTAGAAAGCAAGAAAGCAACAAGTCCTTTGCTTCGTAAAACTACCAGCTTTTAATACCTTAACTTTAATTTTTGAAACTTCCGAATTTTTTATAATTCAAAAAAGTTTTAGGCTTTTTTATCATTTAAAACTGTCCGAACTTTAATTCCTAAAAATTTATGAGTTTATATAGACTTGAAGGAAAGTAAAAAAGTCTAAGCTTTTTTAAAATGTATGTTAAGAAAAATAATCCTCAAATATCTTTGCTAATTAAACTGCTTCAAACAATAATTTTTAACGGATAGTTTATGAGCAGCAGTGAAATCATCAATTTTTCATCTCGCAAAATGTTTTATAACATGAAAAAAAATTTACTGTAAAAAAAAAGAAAAAAGAGCGATGAATTTTCCGATAGAAATATGCATGAAGTTATATTATAATTTAATGAAAAAATCAAGAACTTAAATTAGAATCAAACTTATTCATTAATTTTATGCATGAATATGATGCATGCATATATGAAAATTCAATTTATAAACATATATTCAATTATACTCGGGATTTAAATACATACTAGTGAAATGTTAAATAAAAATTCAAAATTAAAATTGTAATTTCGAATCAAACTTATTTATTGATTTTGAAATGCAATTGATATGTGCATACGTGAAGATGTATTTAGAAACATTTATGTCACGCAAAAATATGTTTGGAAACATTTTTGTCATGTGAAATTGCGTTCAGAAATATTTGCATATATAAAATTAGCGAATAAAATAAAAAATAAAAATACAAAACTAGCAAAATTGATTTAAATAAAACTTATTCATTGACTTTTTTATATAAATGAAACATTTATACGCGGAAATATATGAAATAAACAGTATTTATGCATTGATTTATTTATAGATATGTTTAATTATACATATTATAAAAGAATTAATATAAAATATTGAATAAGTAGACATATAATTACTTTTTGCATAAAAACCCCTTCATTTAAGACATTAATTTTTTATAAAATTCAATAATACGAATAAATATAAAAAGTTTGGAAAAAGAAGGAAATAATCAGTTCATTGATATAAATTATAATTTTGTCATGTATTTTAATGCTTGAATGCTATTATTTTTCCTTTTAATTGACACTTTCTTTGAATTTGAAATCATTGAATTAATTATTTTTATTATGTATATATATAGCTAGTTATTTAAAATCATTAGCTGAAAAAAGAAAGTGATGTACTAAACTGGTATTTGTAAAAATGTTTTAATTAGCTCAATTTGATTATTTTGATCGAAAAATATTTGACAATAAATATTTGGTCAAATTACGATTTGCTAGTTCGATATTACAAAATGAAATGTTTTGGTAGATTAATGGAAAAAAAAAATTTCTGATAGCATAAGCAACAGTTCCTATTTTTTTGAAAAATTAATTTATTTTTGGAAATGAACCAGCTGTCTATGTAGGTACAATTTATTATTGTCTTATCAATAATTGGCAATTCTATTTCACTACATAATTTGTTAATTTTTGTTAAAGCATAAAATTAAATCAATGAATTTAATTATACGGAATTTTTCATGACAAAAAAATATAAATATTTGTATGATTAGGTACATTAAGAGAGCATAATAACGTTTTTTTTCATAATTAAGTTTTCCATTTGATTTGATAGTAGCAATTGGGGAAAAGTGTCGCTAACTTGCGAAAAATTAATTTGAAATTCTGAAAAAAATTTTAACAATATTAAAATAAAAGTAGCAGATTACATAAATATATTTTCTTACTTTTATTATTTGGTTTCATATAATTTCAAATATTTACATTTTGAAAACAAAATTGAACCAAATTTATAAACTATACTTCATTTTTTCATCCAGTTTCATTGCTTTATTTTAATGCAATTTCAATCATTCAAATTTTCTAATTCCAGTAATGCTAACATAGCAATAAAAAATTTTGAGATGCTTTATTCATGTAACTGCTGAGAGAAAAAGGTTTTTCCCCCTTTTTATTTTTTCTATAGAATTGAACAAAAATTTGATTAAAATATAATTTCATTATCCAAAGTTTACTTAAAAGTAATGAAACTGAAATGAAAATTTCAACGAAATAAAACTAAAATTTAAATTTTGAAATTGAATGAAATATTTGTGCAAAATAGCATGAATGCATATAGCATCATTGAAGCGAATCAATAAATAAGTATTTTGGTGATAAGAACTAAATTAACAAGTGAAGCATTTTATGCCTTGCATTCATAAGTATCATTATATTATTGCGAAAATAAAATACACTTTTAGCATTGTTGTTAAAAATTTTGTCATATTCACAAATAACTCGGCTATACAAAATTAAATGCTCACTTTTTTTTTTTTATTGTTTGACACATGGTTATTGTTTATTGTTTATTTTATGATTCCTTTAAATGAACAAGTGATTTCTCAGACAAAAGATGACTTTATTTCATTTTACAGATGCAAAATATTGACGGCTGATTTATATTGCTATTTTGTGATCTTGAGAAGTACATCGGAGCTTTTCTCGTTGTTATCTATATAATGCATGCTACCAGTCAAAGTCCAAGAAATTTGTATTCAAAATCACCCAAACTGGTTTTCATTAAAAATAATAATAGAGTACTTAATGGTATGAAATTATTATGTAAATCAAACACAAAGTAAAAAGTAAGCAAAGTAATTGCGTTTAATCAGAAAAATGGCGTGATTTGTTTATTTTCCAAAGCCAGTAATTTTGATTGATTGGACATGATCCTTCGTTCCACGGAACCGATCTTTGAAAGATTGAATTGCAGTAGATCGTAAATCTTTTTGGAGATACAAAAATACTAGTGCCATATTGCAGGAATTCAGTAAACGCAAATAAACGCAAATCATTACAATGATTCCCGACACTACGGAAGTTCCCATCAGGTTAATATATTCCGCAATTGATGGTAACACGACAAAAACTGTAAAGATTAGATTAATTTTAATTTCCTACTTTAAAGCAATAATTATAGGAAATTATAAAACTTACTACTAAATATGCAAAAGATTTAAACACTATATTTCCCACAATTACTTGATCAATGAATGTTAAAAAAGTCATAAATCGAACTTAAGTTCTAAAATGTTTCCTTATCATCAAAATAACTTAGCCTTCGTCAGAACTATTTGTAGAAATCAGAATGCAACATACAGAAAGTAAAGCAACATGAGATAAGCGATGTTTGGGTATATTGTTTTTGATTCTTGAGAAATTGTGTCAAATCGCC